>VCMS01000132.1:153746-174594 GCA_022539475.1 Gracilaria domingensis | reverse complement strand
AAACTAGCAAGTATGAAAGATGGCAGAACCGTACTTCCAGTCTCCACTTTTGCTAGTGCTCTAGGTGAGTGGGCCCATTCGGGTGGTCCACAACGGACCACATGGGAAGCCCAGAGAAAGGACCAGTCTGGACCGACGCAGCCAGCCTCCGAGAATACTACGGCTGGAACATTCATTTCTGCAGTACCCCTGAGCACCACCACCGCAACCGCATATCCTCAAAACACCATGATCAAACCAGAACTCATCTTCACAACTTCTTCATCGGCTGTTGCATGTAACCTCTTCCTTCGCACAGTCCACATACCTCAATCGCATCACCACAGAAAGCCGTAACGGACACAAAGTTAGTGCCATACTCAAAACAACCAAGAAACGTCTCTTCGATACCTGAACTCTTACCTCTCCATCTCTTTCAGTCCCAATCACGTCCACACACTTTCATCGCGGCACGCACAGAAACACACACTGAAACACAGTTAGTACCCATAGCGCACACACAACCTTTCAATGCGATATCTCCCTACCTTTTCAAATCCTCCAGTTTCGTATCCAAACACACTTCACGTCCCTATTCAAGAATCAAGACCCCCAAGAAGCAGTAATGAAACACACAGTTAGCAATCAGATAATACACACGAACTTCTTCTCGATTCATTCGTGTTACATACCTCTCCATGTCTTCCAGTCCGCTAATGCGACACATTCACCCTCCACTGCTTCACGATCGACCCTCAACGCCTCCTAATGCTGCACATTCACCCTCCACTGCTTCACGATCCATGTTTTCTAGAGTTTCGACCCATGTTGAATAGGAAAGTGAACGTTCCCGTTCCTATTCAACATGGATCGAAAATTGCAAGCAGTAATGGACACACAGTTAGTACATATACGACAAAGGTAAAACTCTCCTCGTAAGTTATTGTTACATACCTCTCCATGTCTTCCAGTCCTGATAATGGACACCTCACGGTCTACCACTCCACCATCTACCCTCAACGCCCCCCTGTGCCACAGTTTCCAAGCCAATTCAATGGACACCCAAAGTTCACTAAGCCAGAACTAAAACCAAACCAGCTGTTAGTCATTAGAACCTCGCTAATTAAGTTCTACAAGCGTCTCCAGTGAGAATTGTAGTACATTTCTCACTCGAATCGCTTCTTAGAGCGTAATTAGCGACGTACCTTACGAGCGCGCACATGCGTTTCTAGAACCTTTGCTCGCTCTCCGCAAATCGCTGGCGTCAAACGGGATCAGCAAGAACTAGATCCCATGACAACCGTAGATAGAGTGTCAACCGTACCAGTATGTCACTCGCATGATCTGAATAATAGTCTTTCGCTCGTTATTCGTACATCGCTCGCATCGAACTAGGTCAGCAACAAATAAGATCGCAGTAAGTCGAAACCCTTACGTGTTTCACGTACCTGTATGGAACTCGCATGATCTGGAAGATAATGTGTCGCAGAGAAGTGCCATGATCAGAGCTCGCATCGCACTGGTCAGGCCCGTGCCATGGCACTTTTTTGACTTCTCTAGTGCAGCACTAACTACGTCTAGTGTAGAGTTCACGCCGGCCGCAAAGTATGGGCTCAAAAATTTAGGAATGTTTTCAGTTTTTCCCAATTCCGTCCCTCCTCGACGTACCCATCTCCTATCGTGATGTACGTAAACCATCACGTGCATAGCGCCGATTCGACTCTCCTTATATTCTCCCCCACACGGTACGGCAACAATTTCCTACAAGTTGCAACACTGCACCTTAGACCTCCGCTCCCCCCCCTCCCCGCCCTACTGCATCATGTACATATGTTGCTTCCCCTTCTGTACGTTTCACACAGACTCTATCGCCTCCCTCGCACAACATTAGAAACGTTGCAGGCACTGGAATGGCCCAAACCCTTTTCTCACTCCTGCAGGCCTCCGCGGTTCCCTCTTCCCCCCGCCCGAACGAAACGTCGCCGACTCAGCAGTACCAAACCCCCTCTCTCTTCTCCCTCCAACCGCCCCTCCGATAATGTCGCACTCGCCACTGACGAACCGTATGAAGAACAGCAGCTCGCTCTCTCCATACGTTCTTCTGACGCGGCACATCTAGCTACACCACAACACCCATTCAATTCTCAGTCCCTCTACGTAGGTTCCGGTCATGCCCTCTCTCCACCCGCTCCAACTGATAACATTCAAAATCTCGTCACATACATTTCCTCCATCGCCACGAAACGCAGACGAGGTTATCAACATTCTCAGGCAGTCCAACTTTCCCCCTTCTCTTCTCCAAACCCCCATCACCTCCGCTTCTGAGTGTCTCAAACTACACTCCAAAATCTTTGAAGAGAGACCGTGAGCTCCATTGGCTTCACCTCCACCACCATTCACGATAACGACCGTCAGTTTCTGCCACCCTCTACGTCAAGGACCCCATTCAAGTCCTTCAACAACAACTTCGGCTAGCATCCCATGAGAACGCCTTCTTTCACCCAATTCACCACGCCTCCGCACAGGAACCGACGCATTTGCGCATCCATGGCCTCCAAACTCGGACATGACGTCGTTCCCGCTCTGAAAAAGCACATCGCACATTTCCAAACCCAGGAGTCATCTGGCATGATCCCACCACTACTGGTATAGACGTTTCATCGGCATGCTTCAACTCTACTCCGATAAGTCCTCCACCACGCTAAAAAGCTCCTCTGTCACATCATACCCCCTCCATATTACGTTTCTCAACTTCAAGGACTCTTTCCGCAGAAAATGTATCACACACCACCACACTCTCGTCGGCTACATTCGTACTTCCTTTACATCCTTCTCCCCCGATTCTTCCTCCACCGACACCGATTCTTTGGAAATTGGCCCCTTTTCGTCGAACATAACTCGCGTTGTGCGCATGGAGCTCTTCCAGAAGTCCTTGGAAACTATACTCAAACCTCTGTACGACATATGCAAAAAAGGCTTTCCCTTCAGAGACGCCAAGGGAGTCCTTCGTCAGTGCCATCCCATCATCGCTAACTTTAGCGCTGACATTCCCGAAGCAAAGGACATTCTCGCTGTCCTCCACGGCACGAAACCAAACAAGCCCTGTCACAGATGCCTTATCCCTCGTTCACAACTCAACGTCTATCAAGCCATTCTCAATGAGCGAACTGTATCCCACGCCTCTGCAACGAGAAAGAAACAACAAGATCTACTTACCGGCGCTGAACAGGCTCTGCTCTCCGCAGACTTCGAGTGGCAAGGACCCTGAGAAATGAAGCTGTTGAACTACTCCAAACCACCTCCTTATCCACTTACAAGTCCTTTCTCGAATGATTCCCTATGCTCAATGTCTCCGAGCTGCTCACTCCTTACTCAATCTTCTCCTTCGAGTCCCTTCATAACTTTCATCTCGGAATGTCAAAACTCATCAAACTCGCCTCGATTGAACGCCTCAAGTCCGATTCGCTTCACACTTCTGTTGGTTCTCAGGGAAACCCGAGGTCTTTCAAGACCGTTCGAACTTCTATTCTCAGCCACGCCAACGCAATTCTCGCCGACATTGAGCGCTCCTATCTGGCATCCGGACTTCACATCGACTTCTCCACATCCGAAACAGGAAATTCTCTCAACGGTTTCTTCACGACAGACGGCATCAGGGTATGTTGGAAGCCAAGGACTACCATTCCCTTGATATGTTCTTCCCTTTCATTGCCGCTTTCTTTGACCGCTGTTGTGGTGAGAAATCCTCCGCCTCTATTACCACCGTGTTCACATCCTACGTTGACCTCGTCGACAACGTCCTTCGTTACAATACCACTCCAGAATGGACGGAGCATCGCTTAGATGCGTTGGAAACTATGATAAAAATCTTCAAGTTTCACACAGTCTCCATTCTCGGCCTGCACCAAGCCTCCAACTTTCGTACTCTTAAGTTCCACCTCCCTGACCACATCATTCCAGACATACGGCGATACGGAGGCCTGCATTTCGGCAATGCAGGCGTGTACGAACATGCTCATCTTCTCTTCGAGAACCACTATCGTCGAACTTCTCGAAGGCGAACTACAGCTCATAAGGAAACGGTGAACGCCATTCAAGAGTCGCAGGACTATTTGCAATCCCTTTCGGTCGAAAGTCATTTCTCTGTCTCCCCCAACTCTCGCAGCCCTTCCATCAACCGCTTTCCGGCCATGGTTCTCGATGGTAACTTCTTCTCACTCTTTGACATCATCACAGCTGACAAGTACCTACGATCGCATCCACATGTATCTTCTTCGGCTCTGGCAGAACTTTTCTCGGCAACCACACTGCAGTTCATCAACCAAATATCTCTCGACGCTCTCACCTCCTTCCGCACCCTTTGTGTAGAAACCATTCAACAGCTGAAGAACCCTCACACATCAAATTCACTGCTGTTAACTCTGCATACGTTCTTAGCGGCTTGTGCCCCTCCCTCGATGATTACGATCGGGATCTTCGATGCATAAGATTGAGAAAGCTGGATGTACAACTGTGTGAACTCATCTTCGCTACGACCTCCTTCGGACCTTCCAGGTTGCCTAAGTTCTCCACGGTTCTCGTGCACGGAACACTCCCTCCCAACTGTACGTTTTCCACAGCGTGGGTATGCAAAGTATTTGCATTGCTTCGCGTCAGGAACAACTCTGAATTGGATCTCGCTTTCGTTCGTTTCTTTGAAGTGACGGAGCCCTTGGATAACGTTGATGAAACTCTGAACTGTATATCACTCCGTTGGGCCACCGACGATGAGCATGATCACACCGTGCATCCAAGTACGTCAAGGATGAAACCTCGTTCTGCTACGGTCTCTCCTTGGTTCGTGCTTATCCCGTTCTCCTCAATCAAAGGCTCCATACAGGTCATTCGCTAAAACTACGCTGCCCGTCCATTTTTCCCTCCCCTTCACTGGCAATTCCATCGTTTCTACATTAACAGATTCTATCGTAACCCTCGAGCCCACATTCATCATACTCGTACTACGTAACAATCTTAACATAAACTGTTCATGTACTTTAGATATTCTCCTCCTCGTCTTCCATCTCGTGCTCATCGTCCACGCCTCCCCCGTCTCGTTCCCTACTTTGTTCCCAGACATTCGGATTACAATCGATCACATCATTATCTTGGATTTCATCGATTGCTCTTATAGGGAAGTATACGCGATCCCGTGGGTCACAATATCCAATATAGCAATCCAATACGGCTCCATGATGTTCCGTAATCTCTTCCATGAATACATCTTCCCGAACAGCTAGATATAGCTTCTTCTTAGACGGTATCCAGTATGCCACAGTTCCCACACGGTCATCATTTTCATGGGGTGGAACTTGAGCCATTGAGTCGTTCCTGAACTCCGTTCCAAACTTCTGCTCCATTTTCATTCGTACAGCCATCAGTATACCTTCCAACGCCTGTGCAACTTACTTTCCGAAAAGGTTGGAGAACAACACTTGCCTTTTACCGCCCCTCCCTCCTTCAAACTCTGTAGCGCGAACAACTGACGCGATCCAAGCGTCTAGACGCGCCAACTGCACTATTGTGCCATCCACTGAGTTCTTGTTTCCCGCATTTCTCGAATCCTTTTGGTTCACATCGTAACCCAGAAACTCCCGTAATACCTATAGGCTTAGAACGTTTCTAAACAGCAAGTCTTGCGGCTTGTTCTCTTCGCCACGGATTTTGAACCCGGAAAATGATATGTCCTCTCTTTTGGATGTTCTCCATCTGGAGAGAACCTCACACTCTTTTGCATCTAGCGGCAGAAGCTTCTCCCGTAGTTCCTCCGCTTGTTTTAGGTACATGCTCCTCTCCCTCTCATGAGATGGTGTCTTCACCAACATGTCATACCCTAGCCTCATCAACAACTTCTCCTTCGCATGGCGTTTTCGAACCCCCACCGCATCGCTCAAGGCCTGCTTCAACCTCTTCCGTAAGCACATGTCGCTGGTCAGCTGTCTGATGCAGTCTTCTTCCATCTTCATCTCCCGGACGGATTCCCAACGAGGTTTCATTACCTCCGTCTCCACGATTTGCATCAGCAAGCTATGACCCGTACCACGACTCGATGGAGTATACGCTCTCATCTCCATCGCAACCTCCATTGGACAGCGTGGAACAATCTCTTTCCCATCAACGACCAGGACACTGTACTCAGTCTCAGGTCCGAGTGTCTCACTTCGATTCCCTCAGTTTCTCGGGGTGAAATCATCTCGAAGCACAATTCCCTCGTCTCGTCTTTCGCGTATCGCAGTATGGACTCGTATACTGTCTTCGCAACCCCTACATACGCGTCGTTCACACCAATCTCGTATCTTTTCCTTACCGTGTGCGAATCACGCTCCCTCCGTGTTGCTCCTCGCTTCAGTGCCTCTCGAAGTGATTGTATTAGAACATCTTGCTCCTTCACCTTTAGCTCTAGTTCCGTCACGCTTTTCCGTGCTATTCTTACGCTCATCTTCAGACTTTGATTATCCTCGGTTACTCGAAAGAGATCCGCTTTCAAGTCTCCAATCTTGTCCAAGAGCTCGTAGCGTGGCGTTAGGCTTTCATCTTCTTCACCTTCTTCTTCTACACCAGCAAGAGCACGAGATAGAAGCGTACGGTTAATTTTCCGGCGACCTGCCACATTACGACCCCTTTCGTTCCATGTCTCTCTTGGTAATTCTGACCCCACCTCTGTCCGTTCCCTACGCATCTCGCCAAAGGAAATCGAGGTCGAACCCTTCCTTCTCATTTGGTTGAACCTATTCTGCGATGGTACGACCGTACGAGGAGCAGGCTGTATCTCGTCGACTTCTTCCTCGTTCGTACGACGTTCAGGATGAATAGAATCGTTTCCATTCCGGAAACTCTTCCTCGACGGTGCGGGCACACGTACAGAGGACTGTATGTTATCGACTTCTTCCTCGTCACCAGCACGATCGGCATGAAGAGAATCCTTCCGATTTTTTATCTCCCTTCGCGATGTTGCGAGCGCATGTACATTGGGCTGTATATCATCGGCTTCTTCTTCGTCCTTACTACGTAGAGGTTGAATGAAATCGTTGGTAATGCCCCTCGTCCTACCAGGTGAGATTGCTCTTTCATGTCTGTCCAACTCTTCTTCGATGACATTGTTTCTCAAATTTCTTGTCCGTGTTCCTTTCGCTCTCGTACGTCTCTCGGCACCATTCTCTTCCAAATTCGCATCATCGATTATTCTTGGCACTTCCTCTGCAGCCATGTGTCGTGTAACCCGCCCCTCCACTGAACTGTGATGTGGTAAAACTACTTCGCTCTCTGTCACTTCCGTTGTGGTCGTACTAACACCCAGCTTCGGTTTCGGTTTTGCCTTCGAATCCCGGAGTGCTGACTTCGAACCAGACTCCTTTCCAGTAAGCCCGACACGAGGAGCTCGTCGTCGAGTACTTCTCCGGGTCGCGGCAGGCGGAGGGTTCTTGCGCTTAGCGATGCCAATACCATATCGCGGGATTGTTTGGGATCCCTTCGTCTCCCGGTCGTCCGCGTTGCTGGGCTTTTGTGGAGCCATGATTGCGCTTCAAAATCGTGTGAAAAGGAAGGGATTATGTTCGGATTATAGAGTGCGGAAACGGAAGCTTCTGGAGTCCTGCTCGTAGTGTGGGGTGAAAAAGCGGAAGAGCGGAAGCTTGTGAAACCTTGCAGCAGGTGATGGAGACCTTCAGTGGTTCTTGAGCCCTGAGTGAGCTGGTCCATTCTTGTGGCAGACATTCATACCAATTTTCCACATTTCCCATGGCCGTATTTTTCACTGGCTATGTTCTATGTGCCAGGTCCGTCTGTCGGGTCCCTTCATGATGAAGGTCCTCTGCTCCTTGGTCCAACCTCCCGGGTGTGAGGTGTTAGTTCTGAAGGGTTGCTTTTGAGGTGGTAGCTCTGACCGCTGTGGAGTATTCTTAGTAGCTCTTTGCTTAGCACGACAATGTGTCCTTGTGCCACGTTGTCGATTCCTGCAACAATAGGTTTACTGGAATGATGAATGCATTCAATAAATGACGCAGTAGTTATGAAATACACTACAACAGTTTGTACTACGTCAAACTATAAAGCATGGGAGAGTTACAAATACCTCTCCCATGGATAGCTGGGTCCATAGTCTACGTACAGTTCGTCGTGTTCATGAATATCCCTTGTAGCCGTCACCAACAGTAGTCTATAGCTTGCGAGTGTACCCAATGTGGTAGCTTGATGCTCGGAAGGCTGTCGAATAATAACGTTTGGTAAGCGGCCTTGGTAAGGCTCCATCTCGGCCAAATCCTTCTCTTCGTCCCCATCCCGGTACGAAGCATCATTGATGTAGCCCGCTATACAGAAAAGAGCTGGTACTACCCATGCAATCGCAGTATTGATTTCGGAATCGTAGTCAGGAAGCGTGCTGTACATCTGCCCTTACAGCTTCACTTCCATTCAATACCCCCTGAAACGAGAAACGGTGGCACCGAGCACTCCGCTTCCGTATTTCATCTGTGTTGCCTTGCGTCGGCTTATGTCATGATATACCAATGTCCCATGGAAGTACCCGACAACCTCTCCTTCCGAGAACGATCTACTACTGAACACTCCATCTCCACTTATGGGGTGTTTGATGTTTGATTTCTTCCTGTAAAACCATAAACCTGCTGCTTCAGCGGCGAGCAAACTCTGTACATCCATCGTCTCCAATGTGCCTTGGAGATTCAGAGGCCACTCGTGCACAGGTTTCTCCTTGTGCTGCGCGATGAGACTCCGTTCTCTGCAAAAAGTTGCGATGTGGGAATTGATATGAAACGAAAAACATTGGTATGGCGGGAATCCTTTCGGTGCGGTCCATATACGCGAGGTTCTTTGCTTCCCTTCCAGTAACTTTGTCTGTACTAAATACGAGGCTTGAACGACCTCATTACTGACAGTTATTCTTGCGTTGAACTCGTTACCCCAAACCTTCCTCGCATACATCACTACAGCATTGTGTTCAGTATGAGCGAAGCACTGCTCATCCCTCTCAAATCCAATGAAGCGTCGGGGCTCTTCCATGTTCATGCACTCCAAGGCACCGGAAAATTTTCCACTATAGGGATCAACCACAACGCCCCCAGGATTTGAGAACCTGGCAATGACTTCCTTTAGCAGTGCCCTCGGTTTCTGGTCGGGGCGAACCTGAACCGAGTGTATTTTGGAACGCTTCTTTACCCTCCAACGGAGTCCTTCACCAGCCTCCAGATGCGGAACCTGATTGATAATAGAGTAACGCTCGGGGTACTGCGTGGGAACGTAGTTGAAATTTTTGTAGTTCACCATCACTTTCTGCTCTTCGTACGCGTTTCCATTCCGGACTCCGTGCACGGCATACTCGGTTGCAGAGAACAACCGTGTTGTGTTCCTTCCGGGGTTCTTCAAAGTATGCGTACGAGAGCGAATGAATTGCATCGGTGTGGGGTCGACTAAGAACGAAGCACTTTGCCTCCCCAGTGCATTCTCCGATTTGTGCTCACGTAGAATCTCCTCCCAGTCCGCGAACTGTTCGATAGTACAGAACATTATAAAATGACCGCCAGGGCAAAGCATTGAGGCCATCATTTCTGCAGTATTAACCATATCTTCGTCGAGAAGCTCATCATGCTCACTGTCACGTATACCATAAGGTGGGTCCGTGAGTACGAGTTGAACATTGCCCTCTAGGGAATTATCGGAAGGGAACAGTGTACCATGAGCCTCCACTAACTCTTCATGACCAACGCAATGCATAGAGAACTGTTGCTCCATGTTCCTTTTGACCACACCGAGAGCCTTCGTCGTCCTTACATCGCCAAAGTCGTGAGGTGGAATAATATCATCAGGAACATTAGAAAGGGGGTGCGCTCCATCGTCGTCTTCATCCGTGTCGTCTATGACAATGAAATCTACCGGACCCGGGTCTGCACTGGATTTTTTACCGGATGTTTTACCCACCGCCCTAGCCCTTGGCCGCAAGGAAATGGTTCTCTGTGCCGTAACCGTATCTTCAATCTTCACTGTGACCGTGTTGCTCCCTTCCTGACGTCCTGACAGAGTGGCCCGGGATGGCTGCTGGGAAGGTCTCAGGTTCAGCTGGACAATAGCGGTACGAAGAGTAGCCAAATACTCATCGGAGAAAGCATCAAAACGAGATAGAAAATGTGTTTGAAGTTTCCTTCGAAAGCCTTCCAGCAGTTCCCACTTGGTAGTAGCGGACATTTTGTACAGAAATCTGTTTAAGACAACCTTGTTCAAATCGGACAGGAACTCTTTTGACAATTCTCTTAGTTTGGTATCGATATCATCCGAAAGGGTGTGAACCCAAGGCACAGTAGCGTTGACCTCTGTGGTTGGCTTCACTTCGTTCCCCAATGTTTTGAACACCGATGCTGGGCTGTATCCGGAAGAACGGGACTCAATTGCGCCGAAAGAAAGCGTCGCTTTCTCCACGGCAACAAACGGTAACAGCATTTGTTCGGCGTCACGACATCCAAGACTGGAAGCAAAGAAATCCCATCCTAGACATACCATTTGCACAGCATAACCCATCCGCCTTATGTGCGCTTGGTTTGACATGACGAAACCATCAACAAACGGCACCTGTCTCCGAGAACCAGTTGCAGTCCTCGCCTTCTTCGCAACTGGGAGTCGCCTCTCCATAGTGATATGCTTCACTAGGGATAGATAAAGCAACTGCTGAAAACGAGTAGAAGGCTCAATCCGGAAGGTAGTTTTCTTCGTCTGCTTGGATCCGGGACCATGCTCTTTGAGTAAGTCATTCCAGAACACACGCTCCATAGAAGAATTCCCGCCATCCACATTCTTATCCAAACTCCATTCGAAAAGATCCCTCACCCGACGATCCGCACTCTAGTCAACCACGTCAATGATACGGACATACTTCCAGACCCGACTTATGAACCTAACATCGGTACTTATCTTCACCAGCTCCTGCGGCGTATAGTTTGCGTACGTGCTCTTCGTAACATCCGTGAGAAATTCCCGTGCACAAGCCAGACTGGCACGGTTTGCGACAAAGTACTCAACGAGAGCCGTGTATCCAACCTGACGAGGGGAACCAATGCAGCCTCGAGACGCCGCAAACGAGTCTCTCAGCTCGAGAAGTATGCTGAACAAACGAAGGAACCGCGTCGCCATAATATCCTTCTCATCGGAGCTAGACTCCGTAGATGCCACGGAAGATGCGGTAGTCGACATCGCTCTGCTGTTAAGACCATAGAGGGTTCTGTTTCCGACGGGCGCCATGTAACTCTCGCAAGAACTCGCGAAAGCGGAATAGACGGTGGCGATGAAACTCGCTGGAGGAGTTCTCGAAAGAGTAGTAGACGGCGGTGATGAAACGTTATTCTAAATTCGTATTTGAGCGGGTGTTAGTCGTACGCAGGAGGGTATGAACAGGGTTGCAAGAGCGGGTGTAGTACGCAGACTTGTGTAGAATCACCTAGTAGTGACCCCCCTGGCGGCCGGATGCGACGTGTTCAGACCGCGGTCTGGACCGCGGTCTAGAGACTGTGGAACCAGGTATCAGGCCACGTGTAGAGAGGGTTGTAGCGCGCATGGGGCAGATGAGATATGGTCCTATACGACTCAGAATCGCCGTTCTCCGACACCGACCCGCTCCCCCCACATCATTATCTGCATCATCATCATAGCCTCCATCATACGGCTGCATACAAATCTGCTGTACGCTCTCCGCCTCTACCCTCGCCGCTTGCGCTCCAACGCCGACGCATACCCAAAGAGCGGTTGCATTGCGCAGGCGCAAGGCGTCCAGACGCCATCGTCATCGCAATATTCGACCACCGCATCCGTCGCACTCAACAACAAGAGCGTCCGGAACAACATGCAGCTTAGGTCTTTCCTATCCCCGTACTGGTAATTCCAATGTAGTAACGAGCATGACGTTTTACAGTGCTCACATTCCTTTTCGCCAGGCGTCCGCCGCGCCTTTCACGTAATGAAGACGACCGTCGCAAGGCGCAAACACCCATAATAGCGCTGCCTTGACGAATGCAGCCGCCGTGGCCGCAGCTGCTGATCTCGGTATGCCTAATGACTGCGCTACACACCCACCGCCGGGCTGAATTTCTGTCTCAGGGGCTCAGTTTGATACGAGCTAGCGCATATTGCGTGAATTGCACTTTCTGGCTCACACCGTGTTGATGATGCAGCGCCAACAAACATCTTCGCACCCACACCAAGAGCATAAAACGTCAATGACACGATCTGTACAGTCGCCGCCCGCCACTGAACGTGATGAGGGTCCCTCTGAGACTGCTTTCACGACAAACAGCCATGACCATAATACCCGTACAATTGCGATTGGTGCTGCCACCACTACCCTCATTCTCGAATGGCTCTGCTCTTCGGCATTCAAACTGAACATCGATTAAACCAAATCCGCGCGAAATTGTTTCTTGCCTCTATGTAGATACGTATAAACTGCGATGTGAAACGACAAATGTGCTCTGCGTAGCTCTACTCAGCTCTACGTTGTACCCTACAACCTGCTTTCCCACCCCCCGTAGGGTGGCGGGGTAGACGGATGCGACGTGTTCAGGCCGCGGTCTGGACCGCAGTCAGCCGCGTTCATAGCCGAGATCATGGTCATGATCTAGGCTATGAATTCGGCTGACTGCGGTCCAGACCGCGGCCTGAACACGTCGCATCCGGCCACCACAGGAGAGTACCAGGGGGGAACCGTGGGGGTTGATCATGCTGCCTGGTATGCATCTAAGCCTTCTACACCATCCCTAACCGCCTATACCACTCTTTTAAAGTGATGCGAATGTTCACGGGAGCCTTTCCGCGTGCTGCAATACAAATATGCGATACGAACGGGTGCGACACTTCAACCGACAGCGAAGCGTGTACCGTGTTCAAACCGAGCGGGTGCGCCGTTTGCTGACGTGATCAGAGCATTATACGACTACCGCTTTGTTCTGCATTCAACCTTTATAGGTGTTTGACGAAGCTAAAATCGAACACGCTATATAATGGAGCCAAGAGGATTGGGGACCCGGCAGATGAGGCGCTCCCGAAACCCGCGGAAAGTTCGCAACCCCATGACGCCGCATCTTTGAAGTGCGAAGAAGACAAAAGAAGGAGGGAAGAAGAGTAGTGAGGAAGCACAGAATCCGGAGAAGAGTATAAGCTCTAACCCGGGGAAAGCGAAACCCGCACCGGGGGACAAAGTGACGCTTCTTATCGCGGGGAATGGAGGGGACAAGGTCCCAATTGGCACGGCTGATGTGGTGGCCATCGAGTGTGCTGGCGACGGCAAAGACTATCGAAGAGAAATGCATGGTCACACACTGGAAGGGAAGCCGGGAGAGGATATAGTCGGTATATGGCGAGCTGATGTATCGAAGGAGCTCCATACACCGTACCCGTATCCCTTTAAGTGTACGGATGAAGACTCCATTCCGAAGACCATGCGGACTTAAACAAGATGGGTTTCTATGCGCGGGACTTGAACTTCATGGCTTCAGGTGAGACCGTTCAGAACACCACGCCGCAGGTGCCCAGTAAGAAATCAGGGCATACCAATGCGGCATCCACGACAGGAGGGAAACGAGTGCGTATGGTGGAAACACCGAAACACCCGCGTACACCGAGTGGGAAGCGGTTGCCACCTCAGGTAGCCCAGACCAAAACACCAGGCCAACAACAGAAGAACAAAGGGGGGAAGGAAGTACCGCCCCCAGCGCCTAGGCCTGTTCCTAAAGCTCCATCTAAGCAAGACCATGGTGGTACAAAGGTAGGAACTGCACAATTGACCACAACTCCAGAGAGTGCGGTCTCTGCATTACGGAAGCAGCCAGCGATGAATGTGCAGTCTGGGTCGTCAAGAAATAGCCCTGCTGAAGCGATTGCAATGGCTGGGAGTCGCAGTGGAGCTAGAATGGAAGTTGTGGATGTGGATGAAGTGGATGATGATGACGTTGCCTTGGTGAAGGAGAGCTTGGCTGGAAACGTCAATGAACTATTCGACGAAGGTGATGAATTACCTTCGGATGACGTGGATATGAGTCTGGCGTCGCTCAAGTTCACCCTGGACCATTATGAGTACGAGTCCGTGAAGGTCGACATCGACCTAATCGAAATCCCGGACGCAACTGGGAGAGAGACAGTTCGGGAGCATGTTGAAGCCCTGAAGGCGGAGACTCGAAGGAAAGGGTTTCTTCAGGCGCTTGGAACGATAAGTGTTGCTATTTTGGTCACGGGTAAGTCCGACAAGGAGATTGTGGAGGGAAATCAGGTGAAAGTTACGTGTATCCTCATAGATGGGGCTCATCATCTTGTGGCACTCAAGGAACTATGAGAGGAGGATGCAAAGATAAGGAAACTGTGTAAAGGACTTACCGTTTCCTTATGGAGGAGAAGGAATGGACAAATGATGAAAACGAGGGAGCTTCTGAGCCTGGGTAATGCTTTGAACGATGGACTGAAACAGGCCCGACTTATGAACTTCGCCGACAAGGTTCATTCTATTGTATCCTTTATAACCGCGATGGTTGAAGAGGAGAAGAAAGTGTTGAACAACATGACAAGGACCGCTGTAGCGGGTGCCTTAAGTGTATGCGGAATCATAGGTCAGTACCATATCAGGCATCTATCGAGGTTTGCGGAGATGGGTTTGAAGGTGGCTAAAAGTCCTCGATTGCTGAAGCATTTGGAAAGTGTGTGTCGGGAGTATAATGAAATTGGTATTACATGTATCTCCAGTGATGGGTTCTTTTCTATGGATGAGGACACAACCGATTTCACCCTGGACGCCCAGGCAGCATATTTTGCGAGGGGACTAGAGTCCAAACTGAAGGGCCGCTTTGAAGACATACGGAAGTATTTCTTTATATGCTGCCGGTCCCTAAATGAGCTGGCCGTTGAAGTATCGAAAACAAAGAGACTCTCTTTGAAGGAAGTGTACGAGATGCAGATTGAAGTCACTAAGTTTGAGAAACTCAGCCTTCGTGAGTATCTTGCGACACAGGCCGCACGCCTGGAAACTGCAGCGACAAAGAAGCTTTGGGGCGGAAAGATATTGAGAAGGGTGGCTTATGCTCGTGAAAAGCTGAAGAAGTCCGTCGGGGTGGATTTCAATTCGACTGTGGGGCCGTCTTCTACGGCGGGAGGGGGAAAAGCGACCACGCCTACGACCCAAGTCACTAAACCGGATACTCGGGCGTCGCGTTCTAAATTTGTTAAGGCGAAGAATGCCGGGGAAGACGTTCAGGAAGTGGGAAGCGACGTGGTCTTAGTGAGGCCAAGTGGTGCGGGGTTGAGAAGGAGCACCAGATAAAGCCGTCGACGAAGAAAGATGATGAGCGATAACAACCCCATGGCTCAAAAGAAGGCGAAAGTAAGCGAAGTGCCCCAAGATGAAACATTCTTCATCAATCATCTGCGTAAGCTCGGAAGAAAAGGGGTCAGAAGCTTCCTCAAAGCTCATCAAATCTCCTTCAGCAGCGACACGGACTCTGATTCAGCGCCGAATGTTGAGACGCGAGGAAACGACACGGATACTTTCGACGACACAGTCCCGGAAATTCTACCTCCGGGGCTGAAGAAAGCAGACGAAGGACCTTACGACGGGGGGGATTCGTGGTTGAAATTGTTGAACAGTTTTTACCAAGTGGCCTGCTGGAGTGGACGGGATTAAGTCGGTATATCCGTGGATGGATGCGATACATCTCCGGAAATAGCACCGAGGCCATTTGCTCGAGCCGAAGGACTTTAAAGGAGTACATCATGCTGTGTTTTGGCATGCTGCGTATCAGGGACAGAAGCTTCTCAACGAGGCTGTAGGAGAGGGGGAGGTTGATGATGGGAACCTATGGGCAGAGGCAGTGAAAAACGACTCCGTCGCGTATATATATTTTGTGAACAAGAAGGCTGAGCTTCGGGAGAGAGGTTTCTGTATTTTGGAAGGCATTGCTTGTGACAACGACCTTTTGAAGATGGCTGAAAGTCCCAGCAAGCTCATCGATCCGGATGTAAGCGTCGAGTTATTGGACTTCTTCAAAAAAAGTTTCGAAGAAGCCCCAGACCTCAGGGTATCAGAGAATCGAACTACATGGATTTCTATAATCAACGCGGATAATGGGAGGTATATGACGACGAGAAGAAGTATAGTGGACGAGCTGGAGAATAGACCGGAGACGCATTTGCTTGTCAATAAGAGGGCTTTGTTAGATGCTCGGCTTGGTTAGATATGTGCGGCGTTGGGGCTACAAGACAACAAGCAACCGAATGAGAGAATGTATGCACCGAGGACCGGAGCGAGGATCTTATGTACCGGAGTGGCTTGCCAGCGCCAGCGACTACATACCGACTTCGAGACCCTGACAAACGAAGACAAGCTGGAGGGGAAGAACCCGGGGTACTTTGTGATGGTCTCCGGAACTGTGTCGTTCCCACTTT
The DNA here is from genome assembly GCA_022539475.1 of Gracilaria domingensis. Classification (NCBI taxonomy): domain Eukaryota; phylum Rhodophyta; class Florideophyceae; order Gracilariales; family Gracilariaceae; genus Gracilaria; species Gracilaria domingensis. Next base: position 158,160 of record VCMS01000132.1, on the reverse strand, counting down.
GGATATGTGAAGGATCCCACAGTCACTTTGCTGTAACAGCAAAGGCTTTTGAAGGGTTGGCACGAGGAATGGTTGTGAAAAAGTTCTTTGTCCCACCTATGTCTGTGTTTATTGGGAGGGGGGATGTATTTCATGCCGGTGCGGGCACTAAAGATGGAAGATTTCCGGAAAACCCACTGTTTCGCTACCATATGTATATGGTACCAGAGAAGTACAGTTTGCCGGATGCAGTTCATCTGAATCACCATTTTTGAGCGACTTTTGTGGAAGAAGACGACCTCATGGGAATGAAGGACAACACAGGTGGTCTTGCGCGGACATAGAACTGGTGGAGGATGGGGAGGACGAGGACGAAGAGGATGAGTTGATGGTCGAGGAAGGGGACAGAGACGAAGAAGACGAGAAGTATGGAGCGCAGGGGATGGAGGAAGGGACAGAGGATGGGGAGGAGAACTGAACGAGCCATTAATTTATGATTTTATGATATTGCAGTTGACGAGTGGATATCTGAAGATGTCGTCACCATGTTTTGTTGTTGTTGGAGATATTGATTGTTGTTTTGCTTAAAAACCCATGTCACAAGTGCTATATATATGTTCATATGTTTCCACAAAGGTACTTCATTAAGAAGGAGTTGAATGTTTGTTCTTTACCTAAATAGTGCTAGTAACTATCGTAGCTAGTGTCGAAATTATTTCTCCAATAGAGGCCCAGTCTGGGATCTAGGATGCTCTCCGAGTGCACACAAGTACCTCTTGAGGTTGACCCGTGGTTCGTACTTGACAATACCCGCACACACAAGAAGTGCAACGAATAGGGTGTTTGTAAGAAGATGGGGGATAACTCTGTACATAAGAAAGGCTGATGGTTCTAGCGACTCAGAAAGCGTGTGGGCGAAGAATACTGGGACCAATCTGTTCAAAAACATTCTGATGGAGAGCAGTACATCATGGAAAAAGAGAGCCTTTCTGAAGGAGTGTAGGACACGACGGATGTAGAGACAGAGCCTTTCCCATCGAGTTCCTACGCGGTACGAGAGCGGTACAATGTTGTTAAAGGTGTTGCCTGTAGAGTAGAAGATAGAGAGTGCGTTCACGACGATAGTGAATAGGCCGAATAGAAATCCACCTGGAAAAAAAGCTATAGAGGCTGTTCTGACAGAATCTGTAAGGTTGGACGGGGATGGACGGAGTTCATAGGTGACAAAGATGGAGAGAGTGAGAGCGAAAAGGCCACCGACCTCTATACCCAAGTATTTATTCCTCAATATGGAAGAGGTGCTCGTCATGTGCGAAGGAATCATCGGTCCGAGAGCGAGGGTACCGTATCTTGCGGCATGTAGGGAAAAGCCGAGGTCGAAGAGAATAATGTGTAACATGGTTTCCAGAATTCTGTATAGAATGGTGAAACCTAGCTGAGCATGGCGGGAGGAGCGCTTGAATAGAAGCGCTTTGGCCAAGACGGGCTTGATGATACCGTAAAGCGCGCCTATGGCTACCGTTAACAATGAAGCAAATAACACCATTGAAGGTGGCGAAAACATGCTGAGAGGATTCCAAGAGTAGAATCTTGACTGATATATATAATTCGAAAGCTCTGGGAGAGTTCGAAAAGCGCGAGTAAAGGGTGGGTGTTCCAGAATACTTTCGTGACGTGGTGTGTCATGTAGTATTTCATAGAGCTCATTGAGCGCATTCTCCAGTGCGGGAGTGATGAGAGTTTGCACCCCACGAATGTGAGCTTCTTCAGCATCGAGGTCGTACTGTAACTGAGGGCAGTTGTTGAAAGTGATGTACGTTGCATGTGGGAAAGCATCCAGCTGGATACATACAGAACGCATTCGATCGTTTAGCGGGATTTCCCGTACTTGGTGTGTATTGCGAAAGACCATTGCGGAGCAGTTTCGTTTTCGAATTCGTACCAAAGGAGAGTAAAGGGGGCTTTGGATGGTTGTAGAGATGCAGTACATTTATTCGTTAGAACGTGGACTGTTTGTGAGTTACAATACATAGGAGAACAGCTCTACTATTACGCTTCTTTAAAAGTGGAGGCTACTAACATGTAGAGAACATGATTTTCACAAACGATTGATTAGACTGGTTGTTTTTATACTATACTATGAGACAAGACAGTGATATAAGTAAGGAATAAGGTACATGGATGGTGAAGAATTGGTAATATGAAGAGGGGGAAACGGTTGCAAACTGGGGAATTGGGCAAGAGTTTATGAAACTATTTTTGAGAAACAACTTGTTTCGCAAGGATTAGAATGGGTGCTAGGCAGTGGTAGTGAAAACGCGTACATACATGACAGGGTTTTCGCGCCGTGATAAGTTCACGGAGCGCCTACGCACGAATAGAGTTTCGTCTTCTCCCGTTTCGGATCCCTTCCGTTTCGGATCCCTTCTGTTTCGGATCCCTTCCGTTTCCGTTCCTCTCCGTTCCCGTTCCCGTTCCCTTCCCTCCCTTTCCGTTTCCTTTCCCTTCTTCCTGCCGATACGTTCCCGCTCATTGAAATCTGATCATGAGCGGCAAGTCTCATTCGAACGTGAAGTGGCCGTGGGATCCCAGCGATGGGGAAAGGTCTCATAAGAAGATTAAGAGGATTTTTGTGGAGGAAGATGAAGGGGAGGACAAGGATGAGCTAGACTGGTGGTTGTTGGCGATGTTGGGGTGCGCAGGGGTGATGGGGACCCGCATTGGTGAGGACGTGCGTCGACTGACGAAGAAGGTCACAGATTTGTTGCTAGGGAGCTAAGGGGATTGAAGGATGGGCAAAAACAGCTGATGGGTCGAGTGCAGGAGCTGGAGGGGAAGCTGAAGGAACTCAGTGAGAAGCGGGAGGATGTACGTCAAGTCCGAGGTACTCCGGTGACTCCTGCGCTGAGGATTGTGAACGGGGTCGGGGTCGGGGTCGATGGGGCTAGTGTGAATGCAGATGAGGATGCGAGGGACTTTGTGCCGGCTACGAAGAGTTTGGGTGAAGATGAAATTGTTGCGGGTAATGAAAGAAAGAAGAGGGGCCGAAAGAGGAAGTACGGGGAGAAGAGGCCAATCGTAGCGAGGAAGCTAGAGGTGGAGGAGGATGAAGTGAGACCGAAGGTTGGAAAGGAAAAGAAGGAGAAAAAGAAGAAGACTAGGGTTGGGTTCAGGTGTGTTCCGAAGCCGGTGTGGAAGGGAAGCAGCGTTGTGGGATATCAGAAGAAGTGGAGCTGGGAGGATGTGGAGGAAGGGGGCGATGATGTGGCGAAAGGGTTTGGGCCGTTGTCTTTCGCAGATGCGTAGATAGAGGAGGGTGTTGGCGGTGGACTGTTCTAAGTAGGATGCAACTTGAAGTGGTATGGGTGTGGCGAGATGCATGCGCGCGGTTCCATAAGATGAATGTTGTACTAGGTAGTCGTAGTAATGATGACTATTCTAGAGTATATGCAGAAAATTAGCGAACGTAAACATGGCGGCAGAGGTGGACATCACATGATGTCCTCACACGACGACAAATAATACGTCTGATACTTTCATTTCGTGAACATATACTAGCAGTGGTGGCGTACGTCAACTGTTCTGCATTGAATGGAGAAATAGCCCTAGTACATGAAAGCGTAGTATACAAAAAATTGAAATTAATTGCTTGCACATAGCCCTATACGCAATTTTTACAGATTTTTTGACTAATTTCGTCCGATAATCTTGTTCTAGTGCGCTCAACTAGCAAAACGAGAACACAGACAAATATGAGTAACTTCCGGGACCGCCCGGTACGCTTACCAGAGGGTACTGCCATTGGTATTGCACTACCAGCTCCGATCGTTATCATGGAAATCTCATGGGATGAATTCATCCCCAATGACGACGAGGATGACGAGACTTGGGAGGAGGAGGTAAATCTTGGAGAAGAATTCGAATCGTACCGCCCACAGGTTATCGAGCTTCTCGGAGAATTTAAATCCATGTGGTCTGGCCCATTGGGAGAGATTCGGGCTACGAAACATCGAATAGACCTTAAGGATGACGCTAAGCCAGTGTACCAACACTCGTACCGTACAGGCCGTAATGAACGCGAGATCGTAGCGGAGCAACTGGCGAAGATGCGCAAGAGTAGCGTCATCGACCCAGCACCACCGCATGAATCCCAATGGGCAAGTCCTTTCGTTCTCGCGGCGAAAAAGAACGGGGCCGTAAGGTTCTGCATTGACTGCCGAAGGCTGAACGCAATGACCAAACGAGACAGTTATCTGATTCCCAGAATGGACGATTGTCTCGATTCCTTAGGCGAGACAACGGTATTCACCACGCTGGATGCCAATTAGGGGTATTGGCAGATACCATTGGACGAAGACGTAAAGCTCCTGACGCCGTTTACAACCCATGAAGGACCATTCCGTTTCACAGGGATGCCATTTGGTTTGATGAACGC
>VCMS01000132.1:0-145630 GCA_022539475.1 Gracilaria domingensis | reverse complement strand
TTCGGATGATATCGATACCAAATAAAGGGATTTGTCAAAAGAGTTCCTGTCCGATTTGAACAAGGTGGTATTAAACGGATTTCTGTACAAAACGTGCGCTAATACCAAGTGGGAACTGCTTGAAGACTTTTGAAAGAAACTTCGGACTCGGTTTCCATCTTGTTTTGATGCTTTCTTCGATGAGTATTTGGGTACTCTTCGTACGGCTATTGTCCAGCTGCACCTGAGACCTTCCCAGCAGCCATCCCGGGCCACTCTGTCAGGACGTCGAGAAGGAAGCAACACGGTCACGGTGAAGATTGAGGATACGGTTATGGTACAGAGAACCATTTCCTCCAGGCCAAGGGCTAGGGCGGTGGGTAAAACATCCAGTAAAACATCCGGTGCAGACCCGGGTCCAGTGAATGTCATTGTCATTGACGACATGGATGGTGACGATGATGGAGCGCACCTTCTTTCTAATGTTCCTGATGGCATTCTTCCACCTCACGACTTTGGCGATGCAAGGACGACGAAGGCTCTCAGTGTGGTCAAAAAGAACATGGAGCAACAGTTCTGTATGCATTACGTTTGTTATGAAGAGTTAGCGGATGCTTATGCTACACAATTCCCCTCCGATATTTCTCTAGAGGGCAATGTTCAACTCATACTCCCATATTCACCTTATGGTATACGCGACAGTGAGCATGATGAGCTCCTCGACGAAGATATGGTTAATACTGCGGAAATGATGGCCGCAATGCTTCGCCCTGGCGGTAATTTTACAATGTTCTGTACTATCGAACAGTTCGCGGACTGGGAGGAGATTCTACCTGAGCACCAATCGGAGAATGCAGTCGGGAGGCAAAGTGCTTCGTTCTTAGTCGACCCTACACCGATGCAATTCGTTCGCTCTCGTACTCACACTTTGAAGAACCCCGGAAGGAACACAACACCGTTGTTCTCTGCAACCGGGTATGCCGTGCACGGAGTCCGAAATGGAAACGCGTACGAGGAGCAGCAGGTGATGGTGAACTACAAAAATTTCAACTACGTTCCCACGCAGTACCCCCGGCATTACTCCATTATCGTTCAGGTTCCGCATCTGGATGCGGGTGAAGGACTCCGTTGGAGGGTAAAGAAGCGTTCCAAAATACACTCCGTTCAGGTTCGCCCCGAACAGAAACCGAGGGCACTGCTAAAGGAACTCATTGCCAGGTTCTCAAATCCAGGAAACGGTGTGGTTGATCCCTATAGTGGAATATTTTCCGGTGCCTCGGCGTGCAAGGACAAGGAAGAGCCCCAACGCTTCATTGTATTTGAGAGGGATGAGCAGTGCTTCGATCATGCTGAACGCAATGCTGTAGTGATGTGTGCGAGGAGGGTTTGGCGTAACGAGCTCAACGCAAGAATAACTGTCGGTAATGAGGTCGTTGAAGCCTCTTATTTAGTACAGACAAAGTTCCCATATGGGAAGCAAAGAACCTCGCTCACATGGACCGCACCGAAAGGATTCTCGCCATACTAATGTTTCCCGTTCCTTATCAATTCTTACATCGCAACTTTTTCCAGGAGAACCCAGTCTTATCGCTCAGCACAAGGAGAAACCGGTGCACGAGTAACCTCTGAATCTCCAAGGCACATTGGAGACGATGGATGTACGGATTTTGCTCGCCGTTGAAGCAGCAGATTAATGGTTGTACAGGAAGAAATCAAATATCAAACACCCCATAAGTGGAGATGGAGTGTTCAGTAGTAGATCGTTCTCGGAAGGAAAAGTTGTTGGGTACTTCTATGGGACATTGGTACATCACGACATAAGACGACGCAATGTAACACAGATCAAATACGGAAGCGGAGTGCTCGGTGCTACCGCTTCCCGTTTCAGGAGGTACTGCATGGAAGAGAAGCTGAAAAGGCAGATGTACAGCACGCGTCCCCACTATGATTCCAAAATCAATACTGCGATTGCCTGGGTAGTACCCGCTCCTTTCTGTATAGCGAGCTATAAAAATGATGGTTCGTATCGGGATGGGGACGAAGAGAAAATTTTGAACGAGATGGAGCCTTACCAAGGACGCTTACCAAACTTTAGTATTCGACAGCCCTCCAAGCATCAAACTACCACATTGGGTACACTCGAAAGCTATAGACTACTGTTGGTGACGGCTACAAGAGATATTCATGAACACGACGAACTGTACGTACACTATGGACCCAGCTATCCATGGAAGAGGTATTTGTAACTCTCCCATGATTTATAGTTTGACGTAGTACAAACTGTTTAACTGTATTTAATAACTTCTGCGTCTTTTATTGAATGCATTCATCATTCTAGTATACCTATTATTGCAGGAATCAAGAAAGTGGCACAAGGACACATTGTCGTGCTAAGCAAAGAGCTATTAAGAATACTCCACAGCGGTCAGAACCACCACCTCAAAAGTAACACCTCAGAACTAACACCGGACACCCGGGAGGTTGGACCAAGGAACAGAGAACCTTCATCATGAAGGGACCCGACAGACAGACCTGGCACAAAGAAAATAGCCAATGAAAAATACGATCATGGGAAACGTGGAAATTTAGTATGAATGTCTGCCACAGGAATGAACCAGCTCACTCAGAGCTCAAGAACCACTGAACTTCTCCATCACCTGCTGGAAAGGGTTCACCAGCTTCCTCACTTCCGCTTTTTCACCCCACACTACCAGCAGAACTCCAGAAGCTTCCGTTTTCCCACTCCATAATCCGAACATAATCCCTTCCTTTTCACACGATTCTGGAGCGCAATCATGGCTCCACAAAACTCCAGCAACGCGGACGACTGGGAGACGAAGAGATCCCAAACAACCCGGCGATATGGTATTGGCGTCACTAAGCGCAAGAACCTACCGCCTGCCGGGACCCGGAGAAGTTCTCGACGACGAGCTCCCCCTGTCGGGCTTACCAGAAAGAAGTCTGGTTCGAATTCAGCACTCCGGGATTCGAAGGCAAAACCGAAACCGAAGCTGGGTGTTAGTACGACCACAACGGAAGTGACAGAGAGCTAAGTAGTGTTATCACATCACAGCTCAGTGAGAGGGCCGGTTACACGACAAGTGGCTGCAGAGGAAGTGCCAAGAATCATCGATGGTGCGAGTGTGGAAGAAAGAGTTGCCGAGACACGTACGAGAGCGAAAGGAACACGCGCAAGAAATTTGAGAAACAATGTCATCGAAGAAGAGTTGAACAGACATAAAAGAGCAATCTTACCTGGTAGGAGGAAGCGCATTATAAACTATTCCATGCAACCTTTACGTAGTAGATACGAAGAAGAAGCCGATGATATACAGCCCGCTGTACGTGCGCTCGCAACATCGCGAAGGGAGATCAAAAATCGGAACGATTCCCTTTATGCCGATCGTGCTAGTGACGAGGAACAAGTCGACAATATACAGTCCTCTGTACCTGCGCCCGCACCGTCGAGGAAGAGTTTTCGATTTCATTCATCCCGAACGTCGTACGCACGAAGAAGAAGTGGACGAGGTACAGCATCCTCTATGTACGGCGTACCATCGCAGAAAAGGTTAAACCAAATGAGAAGGAACGGTTAGACCTCGATTTCTTTTGGCGAGATTCGTAGGGAACGGGCAGAGGTGGTGTCGTAATTACCAAGAGAGGCATAGAGCGGAAGGTGTCGTAATGTGGGAGGTCGCCGGAAAATTAACCGTACGCTTCCATCTCGTGCTTTTGCTGGTGTAGACGAAGAAGGTGAAGAAGATGAAAGCCGAATGCCACGCTGCGAGCTGTTGGAGAAGATTGGAGACTTGAAAGCGGATCTCTTTCAAGTAACAGAGGATAATCAAAGTCTGAAGATTAGAGTAAAAATAGCCCAGAAAAGCGTAACGGAACTAGAGCTAAAGGTGAAGGAGCAAGATGTTCTAATATAATGACTTCGAGAGGCACTGAAGCAAGGAGCACCACGGGGGGAGCGTGATTCGCACAGGGGAAGTAAAAGATACGAGATTGATGTGAATGAAGTTTATTTAGCGGTAGCCAAGACAGTATACGAGTCCATACTGCGATACGCGAAAGAAGAGACAAAGGAATTGTGCTTCGAGATGAGTTCAGCGGCGAGAAACTGGGAAACTCGAAGTGAGACACTCGGGCCTGAGACTGAGTACAGTGTCCCGGTCGTTGACGGGAAAGAGATTGTTTTACGCTGTCCAATGGAGGTCGCGATGGAGATGAGAGCATATATTCCATCGATTCGTGGTACAACTCATAACGTGCTGATGCAAATCGTGGAGACGGAGGTAATGAAACCTCGTTGGGAACCCATCCGGGAGATGAAGATGGAAGAAGAATGCATCAGACAGCTGGCCAGCGACATGTGCTTACGGAAGAAGTTGAAGCAGGCCTTAAGCGATGCGGTGGGGGTTCGAAACGCCATGCGAAGGAAAAGTTGTTGATGGGGCTAGGGAATGACATGTTGGTGAAGACAACATCTCATGAGAGGGTGAGGAGCATATAACTAAAACAAGTGGAGGAACTATGGGAGAAGCTTCTGCCGCTAAATGCAAAAGGGTGTGAGATTCTCTCCATATTCAAAACATCCGAAAGAGAGTACATATCATTTTCCGGGTTCAAAATGCGTTGCGAAGAGAACAAGCCCCAAGACTTGCTGTTTAGAAACGTTCTAAGCCTACAGTTTTTACAGAAATTTCTGGGTTACGATGTAAACCAAAAGGATTCGAGAAATGCGGGAGACAAGGACCCAGCGGAGCTCTGAATAGTGCAGTTGACCCGTTTAAACCCTTGGATCGCGTCAGTTGTTCGAGCTACACAGTTTGAAGGAGGCCGGGGGGGTAAAAGGCAGGTGTTGTTTTCCAACCTATCCAGAAATTATGTTGCACAGGCGTTGGAAAGTGTACTGATGGCTGTGCGAATGAAAATGAAGCAGAAGTTTGAAACGGAGTTCAGGAACGACTCAATGGCTCAACACCCGCTCCATGGAAATGATGACCATTTGGGAACTGTGGCATGCTAGATACCGTCTAAGAAGAAACTATATCTAGCTGTTCGAGAAGATATATTAATGGAAGAGATTACGGAACATCTTGGAGCCGTATTTGATTGCTATATTGGGTATTGTGACCCAAAGAATCGCGTATACTCCCCTATAAGAGCAATGGATGAAATCCGAGAAAATAGTATGATCGATTGCAATCCGAATGTCCGGGAACGGAGTAATAAACGAGACGGGGGAGGCGTGGACGATGAGCACGAGATAGAAGACGAGGAGGACAATATCTAAAGTACATGAACAGTTTATGTTAAGAATGTTACGTAGTAAGAGTATGATAAACGTGGGCTCGAGGGTTACGATAGAATCTGTTAATGTAGAAACGATGGAATTGCCAGTGAAGGGGAGGGAGAAATGGTCGCGCAGGGTAGTTTTGGCGAATGACGTGTATGGAACCTTTGATTGAGGAGAACGGGATAAGCCCGAACCAAGGAGAGACAGGAGCAGAACGAGGTTTCATTGTTGACGTACTTGGATCCAAGGTGTGATCATGCTCGTCATTGGTAGCTCAACGGAGTAATATACAATTCAGAGTTTCATCAACGTTATCCAAGGGTTCTCTCACTTCGAAGAAACGAACAAAAGCGAGCTACGATTCAGAGTTGTCTAAGTTCTTGTCCCTGAAGCGAAGCAATGCAAATACTTTGCATACCCACGCTGTGGACGACCTAAAGTTGGGAGGGGGTGTTCCGTGCCCGAGAACTGTGGAGAACGTGGGCAACTTGGAAGGTCCGAAGGACGTCGTAGCGAAGATGCGTTCACATAGTTGTACATTGGGCTTCCTCAGTCTTATGCATCGAAGATCCCGATCTTAATCATCGAGAGAAGGGCAGAAGCCGCTGAGAACGTATGCAGAATTAACTACAGTGAGTTTGATGTCGTGACGATTCTTCAGCTGTTGAATGGTTTTTACACAAAGGGTGCGGAAGGAGGTGAGAGCGTCGCGAGATATTTGGTTGATGAGCTGCAGTTTGGTTGTCGAGAAAAGTTCTGCCACAGCCGAAGAAGATACATGTGGATGCGATCGTAGGTACTTGTCAGCTGTGATGATGTCAAAGAATGAGAAGGAGTTACCGTCGCGAACCAAGGCCCGAAAGCGGTTGATGGAAGCGCTTCGAGAGTTGGAGCAGACACAGATGTGACTTCTGACCGAGACATATTGCAAGTAGTCCTGCGACTCTTGAATGGCGTTCACCGTTTCCTTACGAGCTTTAGTTCGCCCTCGAAATGTTCGAAAATAGTAGTTTTTGTGGAGAGAAGATGAGCATAGTCCCACAGGCCTGCATCGCCACAGTGCAGGCCTCTGTATCGCCGTATGTCTGGAATGATTTGGTCAGGAAGGTGGAAATTGAAAGTAGGAAAGTTGGAGCTTGGTACGGGCCGAAAATGGAGACTGTGTGAGACTTGAAGTTCTTGAAAATAGTTTCCAATACATCTAAGAAATGCTACGTCCATTCTGGAGTGGTATTGTAGCGACGACGCCGTTGACGAGGTCAACGTAGGATGTGAGCATGGTGGTGATAGAGGCGGAGGATTCCGCACCACAAAAGCGGTCAAAGAAAGCGCCAATGAAAGGGAAGACCACATCAAGGGAACGGTAGTCCTTCGCTTCCCACATACCTCTGATGCCGCCTGTCGTGAAGAGACCGTTGAGAGAATTTTCTTTTTCGGATGTGAGGAAGTCGATGTGAAGTCCGGATGCCGGATAGGAGAGCTCAATGTGGGCGAAAATGGCGTTGGCGTGGCTTAGAATAGAAGTTCTAACGGTCTTGAAAGACCTCGAGTTACCCTGAGAACCATCAGAAATGTAAAGCGAATCGGACTTGAGGCGTTCCATTGAGGCGAGTTTGATGAGTTTGGAGATTCAGCGATGAAAGTTGTGAAGGGGATGGAAGGAGAAGATTGAGTAAGGAGTCAGCAGTTAGGAGACATTGAGCGTAGGGAATGATTCGAGAAAGGACTTGTAAGTGGATAAGGATGTGGTTTGGAGTAGTTCAACAGCTTTATTTTTAGGGCCCTTGCCACCTGAAGTCTGCGGAAGAACAGAGCCTGTTCAGTGCCGGCAAGTAGATCTTGGTGTTTCTTTCTCATTGCTGAGTTGTGGGATACGGTTCGCTCATTGAGGATGCGTTGATAGATGTTGAGTTGCGAACGAGGGGTTAAGCATTTATGATAGGCCTTGTTTGGTTTTGTGCCATGGAGGACAGCGAGAATGTCCTTTGCTTCGGAAATTTCAGTGCTATAGTTAGCGATGATGGGATGACACTGACGAATGACTCCCTTGGCGTCTCTGAAGGGGAAGCCTTTTTCGCATATGTCGTAGAGAGAGTTTAGGATTGTTTCCAAGGACTTCTGGACGAGCTCCATGCGCACAACGCGAGTTATGTTCGAGAACAAGGGACCACTTTCCAAAGAGTCGGTGTCGGTGGAGGAAGATTCGGAGGAGAAGGATTTGAAGGAAGTGGGAATGTAGCCTACGAGAGTGTGGTGGTGTGTGATACATTTTCTGCGGAAAGAGTGCTTGAAGTTAAGAAACGTAATATGGAGGGGGAATGATGTGACAGAAGAGCTTTTTAGCGTGGTGAAGGACTTATCGCAGTAGAGTTGAAACATGTCGATGAAAGAGTCTATACCAGTAGTGGTGGGATCATGCCAGATGACTCCTGGGTTTGGAGAATGTACGATGTGCTTTTTGAGAGCGGGGTCTTCATGTGCGAATTTGGAGGCTATAGAATGCATGAAAGCGTCAGTTCCAGTGCGGGTGGCGTGTTGAATTGTGTGAAAGATGGCGTTCTCGTGGGATGCTAGCCGAAGTTGTTGTTGAGGGACTTGAATGGGGTCCTTGAGATAGAGGGAGGCAGAGAACTGACGGCCGTTGTCGTGAATGGCGGTAAGGTGAACCCTATGAAGCTCACGGCCTCTTCAAAGATTTTGGAGTGCAGCTTGAGACATTCAGAAGCGGAGGTGATGGAGGTTTCGAAAAGAGAGGGTGGAAAGTTGGACTGCCTGAGAATGTTGATAAGCTCGTCAGCGGAGCGCTTTCCGAGTTTCGTGGCGATGGAGGAAATGTATGTGACGAGATTGTGAATGTTATCAATTGAAGCGGGCGGAGAGAGTGCATGACCGGATCCTACGAAGAGGGACTGAGAATTGAACGGGGGTTGTGGTGTAGCTAGATGTGCTGCGTCAGAAGAACGTATGGAGAGAGCGAGCTGCTGTTATTTATACGGTTCGTAAGTGGCGAGTGCTACATTATCGGAGGGGCGGTTGGAGGGAGAAGAGAGAGGGACTTTGTTACTGCTGAGTCGGCAACGTTTCGTTCGGGGGGGAAGAGGGAACCGCGGGGGTCTGCAGGAGTGAGAAAAGGGTTTGCGTCGTGCAGATGAGTGCAACGTTTCTGATGTTGCGCGAGAGAGGCGATAGAGCCTGTGTGAAAGACATAGCGGGGGAAGCAAGAGATTTACATGATGCAGTAGGGAGGGGAGGGGAGGGAGGGGGAGGCGGTTGGTCGGAACATTGGAGGTGAGGAGCGGAGGTCTTAGGTGCAGTGTTGCAACTTGTAGGAACTTCTTGGCGTACCGTGTGGAGGAGAATATAGGGAGAGTCGAATCGGCGCCATGCACGTGATGGTTTACGTACATCACGATAGGATATGGGTACGTCGACGAGGGAAGGAATTGTGAAAAACTGAAAAGTAACATTCCTTAATTTTTTAGCCCATGCTTTGCGGCCGGCGTGAACTCTACACTAGACGTAGATAGTGCTGCACTGGAGAAGTCAGGAAAGTGCCATGGCACGGACCTGAACAGTGCGATGTGACCTCTAATCATGGCCCTTCTCTGCCACACATTCTCTTACAGATCATGCGAGTTCCATACAGGTACGTGAAACACGTAACGGTTTCGACTCTTACTGCGATCTTATTTGTTGCTGACCTAGTTCGATACTAGCGGTGTACGAATAAAGAACGAAAAGCTGGTATGCAGATCATGCGAGTGACATACTGGTACGGTTTACACTCTATCTACGCTTGTTATAGGATCTAGTTCTTGCTGACCCCGTGTGACGCCAGCCATTTACGGAGAGCGAGCAACGGTTCTAGAAACGCATGTGGGTGCTCGTAAGATACGTCGCTAATTACGCTCTAGGAGCGATTCGAGTGAGAAACGGACTACAATTCTCACCCGAGACGCTCGTAGAACTAGTAGAACCTAATTAGCTATGTTCTAGTGAATAACTGCTCGGTTTTAGTTCTGGCTTAGCGAACTTTGGGTCGTTCATTGAATTGGATTGGAAACTGTGGCACAGGGGGGTCGTTGAGGGTAGATGGTGGAGCGGTAGACCGTGAAGGTGTCGCATTATGAGGACTGGAAGACATGGAGAGGTATGTAACAACAACATATCCAGGAGAGTTTTACCTCTGTTGTATATGTACTAACTGTGTGTCCAATTACTGCTTGCAGATTTTCGATCCATGTTGAATAGGAACGGGAACGTTCACTTTCGTATTCAACACAGGTCAAAACTATAGAAACTACCATGAAGATAAGATGTACAGTTGCAATGTACTGAAAGGGTTCAACCCTTTCAGTACATTAGAGCAGTACATCATACCTTCATGGTTGTGTGTGTGCTGTGTGTGCTAACTTTGTGCCAGTTTTGCGGTGTTGCGATGAGTGGAAGACTGTGGCACAGGAGGCGTTGAGGGTGGATCGTGAAGCGATGGAGGGTGAATGTGTCGCAATGGTGGACTGGAACACATGGAGAGGCTTGTAACACGAATGAATCGAGAAGAAGTTCGTGTGTGTTATCTGATTGCTAAATGTGTTTCTCATTACTGCTTCTTGCGTGATCTTGATTCTTGAATAAGGACGTGAAGGTGTGTTTGGATAGGAGAACTGGAGGATTTCAGAAGGTAGGGAGATATCGCATTGAAACGGTTGTGTGTGTGCTATGGGTACTAACTGTATCTCAGTGTGAGATTTTGTGCGGTGCCGCGATGAAACTCTAAGGAAGGTGATTGGAACTGAAAGAGATGGAGTGGTAAGAGGTTCAGTTCTCGAGGAACGTTTCTAAGTTCTCTTAGATATGGCTACTAATTTTGTGTCCGTTTACGGCCTTCTGTGATGATGTGATTGAGGTATGTGGACTGTGCGAGGGAAGATGTTACATGCAACAGCCGATGAAGAAGTTGTGAAGATGAATTTGATCATATGCAGTCGCGGTGGTGGTGCTCAGGGGATACTGCAGCAAATGTATGTTACAGCCATAGTATTCTCGTAGGCTGGCTGCGTTCGGTCCAGACTGGTTCTTTCTCCGGGCTTCCCATGTGGCCCGTTGGTAGACCACCCGAATGGGCCTACTGACCTAGAGCACTAGCAAAAGTGGAGGACTAGAAAGACGGTTCTGCTATCTTTCATACTTGCTAGTTTTGGATTTCTAGTATCAAAAACATAGCATACTTTAGCATTCCTCAGCATCATTCATTAGTAATAGTTTTCTCTAGTTTTTCCTACGAATGGAAACTAAAGAAAGTGCAATTTAACATATGAAAAACTAGCATTTCCAAACTAGCATTTTTGGACTGCTAACTAGCAAAACGAGAACACAGACGTTTACATACGTAGACGACGACGGTGATGACACTGCCGACGCAGGAAGCTCCATGGATGAGGAGAGCCCAGAGGGTGCGGAGGGCGCACAGGAGCCCGAAGCGATGGGAGACGATCACGAAGTCGTGGTTGTTGACCCACCCGCTGTAGTGGCTCCCGCCACGACCGGTCCTTGGGCTCAGGAAGTGTCATCCGCTGGGAGTGGCAGTCCCAGTCTCACTCCGAGAGCGGCGGTCATTCGCGACTCTTTTCGAGACGTGGGGGTGGGCGTTCCTGATACGGTGACCGACGAGTGGGAGTTAAAAGCGATCGCGGCACAGCGCTTCTCGCGGGATCCAGGTAGTGGAAGCACCTCAGGTGCTGGGCCTTCCGGCGCGTAAATTTCCGGTTCGTAATCCCTGACGAGCTAAAGTAGTCCGTAGTAGACCCCGATTGTGAGGGGCAAACTCAATGGCTAGAGATAAACTTCTCCAGCCTTGCTGGCTTGGCTCATAGTTTTGTGTCTTTTTGTTTTCTCCCTTCTTGGTGGGCTATACCTCGGTCGAGGCTGTTGCACCTAGCTCATCGATTGCGAGAGACCGCAGAGGTGGCTGTAGCTAGTCTTCTTTTCCAGTTTCCTGGCTTCTTTTTCGCAGTATTCTTATCCACGGCATTGTGGCTTCCGCGTAGGCGGCAAGGTTGCTGCTCTTCAGTAGCGTCCGCGGTAGGTGGCTTAATCCGTTTAAGACGGCTGTGTTCAATTAGCTTGGGTAGTCAACCCATTTGGGCCTTATCTAGCGTAGCCGGTATCGGCGTCCGTGTTCGAAGGTGGTACTGTAAGACCTTAGAACGAGGCAAGAGCTCGATAGGCTCGTGTGTTTCTTACGAAGAGACACAGCCGTACCAACGGACTCAATACAATAGCTCTCTATCAGAGGCTTAGCCGTGACTGATCATACGGTCCATAACATACTTCATGTCGAGGACACGGCGCTCAGTGGGCGAATTGGCTATTGTGTGCTCTTCTGAGATGTCGTTGATGCCGTTTCCGTCGTGAGCATCGTTGCCAAACGGCTTTTGTCCTGACGGCAGTGCGGTCTGTAGGCCAGTTTATCCTGGTGACGATTGTGTGTTCCTGACATTCAGGGTTCCAGATTTCTGGCTTTCCTTCCCGTCTTGTCGGGCTGTGACCTTACTTCGGTCTTCTCGAACAGCGAGCTTCCAGCGTTCCGGCAAGATCTCCCGTCGTAAGGGTGAACGGTTCGCATTGCGGTGCACTAGCGAGTGGTGCTGCGGCGCGCGCCGTGGGAGCGTTCCACCAATCACGGTTGGTGGTGGGACCTGCGCCGTTGCACGGCTGTGCGCTGTCGATTCAAATTCGGAATTTTCGTTTTCAGTGGCCACGAGGCTTAGAGCAGGCGCGTGCCCGGATCGTGTGCTTTCATCCTCAACTGGAGGCGGATCGCGGGCGGAGCCAAACACTTGGGGCGTTGTGTGCACGTGTGCAGCGTTGTGCTGCTTCCCACTTATTGTGGCGTATCCGATCGCTATATAGGCCGTTTCATGCGTGTTTTCAACGGCTTCATCACTCGATGCTTCAAAAAGATCTCCAGAAGTCGAGCCTTCCGTAAGGGCATCTCCACCGCTGACGGTAGAGCGGCATACCGAAAAATTATGCCGCAATTTTCGGCGCAGCGACACATTTTACATCTCCACCGGGGCGTCGCTAACGCTATCGGTATCGGCTTAGACTTTCGGAGCGCTAAAAGTCTCGCTATAAATTAATTTATAGCGAGAATTTTAGCGAGGCCGCTATACGGATAGGGCTAATCAAATTCGATTAAATCGTCGTGCATGTCATGGACGAGATGTGGAATGTGCTGATCAACTTCTGTTTTTTTCAAATGGACCTCCCGCTTCGAAAGTACGCCGCATTAACTAGACACCAACACCAGAGTAACTTTCCCACTGCCATATCTTGGCTTGCTTGCTACTTTGTGCCTTTCGCAGCGCTTTCGAGCGAGAACAAAAAACTGTGACAGCATGCAAAGCTTAGTATTCAATCTGTGCCCTGTCCTGTGGTTGTCGTGCGGTTTCGATATTTCTTCGGCTGAATCTTTACAAGCCTATAGCGTCAACTACTACCAATTTGCCGGTAGAGATAATACTTTAAAGCGGTTCACCGTTTTAGCGGCAGCGAATTAAAGTAGTACACGTGCATGACGGATTATAGCGCTATACTGTCATGTCGTCGGCCGAGTGGAGATGCCCTAACAACACGGTCTCTTTCTACTAACTTTTCCCCCGGAGTTGTGGCGTTCTTTGATGCGTTTGCGCTCCCGCTGTCGGGCTCCGAATGCGGCAATCGTGTATTTTCCGCATTCGATGCGGCTGTTGCGGTGTTTGCCACACCCTCTTCCGGCGTGCCGGTCTCACGCTGTACCACTGGGGCGGGATTCTGTCCCTCCGTCTGTGACGGCCATACGGTACTATCCTCGGGCGAGGTGGCGGCTTCTGCGGCAACTACACTCTGGTGCTCTTCCGGGTCCCCGGCCCCGTGCTTCACCGAAGTGGGGCTCTTCTCAAGAGGTTTTCGCGGCAACTGCAGGCCAATCTCTTCATTCCGGATCATCGGCTGCTTCTCCTACGTCAGCGCGTGCTGTAGCGGGTCAGAGGTCTGCAAAGGCGATTCCGTCGACGACGGTGACAACGACGAAGAGCGATCTGCCTCCTCCCCCTCCTCAGTTGGAGCGACGGGGGCGGTGGTTAGTATCCTCAGAGGCGCCAGTATCCGCGTGCGTACATGAGCGGTAGCAGAGACTGACTGACGAGATTCTGGCTTAGACGGCAAATCGGCACTTCCGCGGGCAGGATGCGGCAATACTGACAACGAAGTGCGCGCTTCTGCTTCGGCGGCTGGTTCTACCGTAGGCGTGCCGGTATTCGGCGGTTTCGGATTTGTTTCCTGAGAAGCAAGCGTTGGCGCCGGTGTTACGTGATCCTGCGAAAAACGCTCTTGCTCTCCTTTGATCTCAAGGACCACCGTAGTGTCGGGGACAGCATTAATCCCGTGAGGGCCGTCTGCGATAGGAGAAAGCTTGTGACGTTTCTCCTCCTCGGGGGTATAGTATTCCTTCCGTATGAAGGCGAAGCTACCTTCCCTGATCTGAGGGGCATGTTTGCGCGCTCTGGCGCCAAAATTCCGCGTGTAGGATGCTTGTGCCTTAGCGATATTCAGCCTAACCGTAGGAATGACCTTCGTAAGCCAGCCCTTCTACGCGTCCCTGTGTAGGCGTGGCGAGGGGAACTTATCCAATATAGGCTGTGGCTCGATGACCACCGCCTGTGGAACGCGTGATAGCACGAGCTCGAACGGCGAGATATGAGCAGTGCAATACACAAGTGTATTGTAGGCATATGTCACCGCATCGATGTATTGATCCCATTCCGACGGATGCTCGACAACGAGCGTCCGCAATGCATTGACCATTGTGCGGCTAAAACTTTCAAACTGCCCATTACTCTGGGGATTACATGTTTTCGTAAACCAGTTTTAAATCCGCAAGATGCTGCAGACGACCTGAAGGAACTTAGCCGCAAACTGCGGTCCATTATAAGATATTAGATCAATCGTTGGTCCGCAGACATAAACCCAGTGTGTGACGAAAGCTTGGGCAACCGCACTTGCGGTAATGGTCTTGAGGGGCACAGTCCGTACCAGTTTAGAAAAGCGGTCAGTGATCGCAAATAGAAACCGATTTTTCCGGCGAGTGCGAATAAACTCACCGAGCAAGTCAATGGCCACGAATTCAAGTGGGGCCCTAGCAGGGAAGAGTAATAACTTCTTGGAATACTTCCGCAGTTTGACGCGGTTCTTTGCAAAGTCGGAACATCCGCGAACAGTAGCATACGCATTAAAAGCCATCGCTGGCCAGTAAAAGTTCTTTCTAGAGGTGTAGTACAACTTCTTGCCACCAGGGTTGGCTGATAATTTCGCATAATGTGACAAGTGTGGCACTCGAGATTGAAGCGAGTGGGAAACCACAATCTGTGGCGTGTTTCCGACAGTTCGGATGAGAAATCCCTGGTCGTTCTCGACGAAATGCAGCCGTGCTCCATCGTTCAAACGGCGGCGAATCTCCGTACAAAAGCGGTCCGTGTGCTGTTTCCGGATGAGTTCTTCCGGCTTGATCCGTACGAAAGAGCCCAGTTTTGGGTGCGTGTCTGACATGGCTAAATCAACATCGTAGATGTCTCAATCTTCCGAATCTTCGTTGGCATCGCTCGAGTCGTCTTCCTCGAGGAAGCACGGTATCTCCAGATCATCGACGCCGCGGCTTAAGCCGCTGTTTCTGGGCGGGAAAGCGCATCAGCCTGTGTTTTCAGGAGTCCTTTCTTTACCGAATCTCAAAACCGAATTCGGCTAAGCGAAGTCTCCACCTCATCAAGCAGCCAGATGGCTCTGCAATAGAGAGTAATCAGCGCAAGGCAGAATGATCAGTATGAACAATAAAGCGATCTCGTATTAGGTAGTTGCGTAGTGTCTGTAAGGCCCAGACCACTGCTAAGCACTCCCTCTCGGATACCGACTAATTCCTCTCGTGAACGTTGAGGTTTCTTGACTAATACCCAATTGGCAATTTTTCGCCATCTTCGGTGGTCTGGAACAGTGCGCAGCTAACTTGGTAGTCGCTCGCATCCGTATCGATGGCAAACGGCAAACCAGCTCTAGGTAGGGATGAAACAGGTGGCGATGTCACCGCGTCAACGAGCGAAGAAGAAGCCGCAGCCTTGCGGTCGTCGAACGCTTCCAGTTGTACTGGGTGTTCTTTGCGAAGAACTTTGCTTAGAGGCGATGCAATATCCGCAAAGTTCGGAATGAAGCGGCGATAAACGTTGCACAAGCCGAGAAAGGATCGGAATTCAGTCTCCGTCCGCGGATGTTTAGCCCCTTTGAAGGATTTCACACGAACGTCGTCTATTGAAAGCCGTTCAGGACGGATAACTTGGCCGAGATACCTGACGGTTTCGGCGAAGACCTCACACTTCTTGGGCTTGAACGTAATGCCTTCATCGCGTAGAACTCGCATCACATTCCGTACGTAAGTCAAGTGCTCTTTCAGGTTACTGGAGTAGACAATGGTGTCACCCAATTACACCAGGCAAGTCTTTCACATGAAGCGGGCCAGCAAAATATCCACAGCTCTCTGAAATGTGAATGGCGCGTGCGTTAATCCATAGCGCATCTGATTGAATCGATACAATCCTTCATGACAAACGAAGGCTGTCTTCTCACGATCTTCGGCTCTCACGCGAACTTGCCAATAGCCACAATTCGCATCTAGGGTTATGATCACTTTCGCGTCGCCGAGCAAATCCATGGATTCATCCATTCGTGGGATAGGATACACAACCCTGACCGTGGCTGCGTTCAGCTTGCGGTAATCGATGCAAAATTCACGAGACCCATCAGCTTTCGGCGCGAGCACCATCAGCGATGCCCAAGGTGACTGAGCCGGCTTGATAACTCCAGCGCGGAGCATTTTCTCAACTTGAGCTTTCTCCTCTTGCCAGGCTGTCGGTCCTGCTCTGTAAGGTTGCTGTGAGATTGGCCGTGTGTTCGGCATTAAATCAATCCGATGTTCGGTTATTCCAATCTTACCGAGGGTGCCATCCCACATGGGCGTAAACACCTGTAAAATATGCCGCAGCTTGTGGCGGCGAGTCTCGGGAACATGACTGAAGCTCAGAGACTCGAGCTCCCGTACTGTGCTTTCTTTCACGTCAGCCGTACATGCTCCCTTCTCGTTATCCGACGAGGTCGGCATCGCTTCCTTCGACTGATGGCCGTCATTTGCATCCGACGGAGTTGGCTTAGCGTCTCTCGACGAACTGGTTGGTCCAGTGTTCGGTTCGGAATTCTTTCGATCCGCCTCCCCTCCTCAGCTTCGAGGGTACCGGGAACTGCGGCAGTAGAGACCTGCGTGGGTACTATTGCCACAGGATGTGGAAGCATCGAGATAATAACTTGGTTCTTGACCAACCGTTGTCAGCAACAGCTGAAGTTAGCAACCAATACCTGAAAAGGCTTCTCCGGTTCCACGAGCACAATCCCCTTTGCAACAGCAAGCTGGTAGATCTCGTAAAGCCATGGTAGCGGTTGAACCGTCTGTAAGCCAAATTGTTTGGATGAAACAGAGACCCACATCTGCGATTCCGGTGGGATGCATACACACCGAGCTACTCGGAGTTTCGTCGACAGGCATCCGTCAGCTGCCGGCTGTTGAGCCGATGGCAGCGTAACTCGCTTCTTCAAAGCCCGCCGAAGGGGTGTCCGAACAATCGATATTTTTGTGCCGTGTTCCATTTCAACGCTTCGTTTCCGCGGTCTAATTGTCTAAAAAAGCGGTGGCAGAAATCGCATCCGAAGATAACCGGCGCAGCGAACTGCTTGCAAACCAAGAACTCCAACTGCGCGATGCAGCGACCAAGCCTGGAAACCAGTTCGATTACTCCCACAGTTGAAAGTAGCCTATTGTTCGCATCCGCGATGTCAATTTGCGGCCGTGCGCGCATACGAGACCACAAGTGCGGCGAAATCAGAAACTGAACCAAGAAATTGGGACCATCGCCCGTGTCAAGAACGGACAACTGTCGAACCATATACTGGTCTGAAACACCGAGGTAGGCGAGGACCTTGTACTTGGGCCTCGCCATGACCAAGACTAAATCCGAAATCCGGCTGTTCTTAGACCGTATCTAAAGACGACGCAAAAAGCCAAGGCGTTCAGATTCCAAGTCTGAAGTGGCCATTTTCCTTGTCAGGATTGTGACCCGGGAGCGAGGCTTCTCAGCCTCCGGTACTTTACACCCCAAAACAGGGGACGCCTCTCCATTGCTGGAGGCTCCCATGCTCAGGTTTTCAGAGCTTCGCTGCCAGTCTGCGGAGCGGAGTGTTCCCCAGATGCGGCTGCGTTCCCACCTTGAGGCGGTTGGGTTTCCTGTTTTCAGGCTGCGTTTCCACCTTCGCACGAAGGTGCGATTTGTCGGGAACACGTTCGTTCTGCGGGTGTCAACGACCCATACTGAGGCACAATTTCTGCCATATCTCTGAGGGGCAACAAGCAATTCGGAGCGATATGCCCGGGCCTGTAACAGGTATGACAAATGAGATGTGGAAGAAGATCCGCATTCGGTGGCCGCCGTTCCTGTCGTGGGTGATACGACTTCCTCCATCCAGGGCGCTCGTTACGATACTACCAGCATGTGGCGCGTGCAAATCCGGAACGTGTTGACCGGTGTACAGAGCGGGGTCTACGTCTACAGTAGACGGTTCCGTCATTGAAGGCAACTCCGAAGTCTGCATTGAACCATCGGCCTGTAACAGATGTAGGTTCTCATAACCTCCTTGAACCGAACCTTGTGGAAGAGGCAGTGACGAGTCCCGCGCTTCCACGTGACGGAGGCGGCATGTACGCGTCTTGATACCGGCACGTGCTCGGGCTGCATCTCCCTCAGCTTGGGCGTACTGTACGAATTCCAGAAAGTTAGTCCGGCGATTGTCTTCCCGTTGCCGGGCCACTAGAGTCCCGATCGAAAGATCTACGCCATCCACAAATATTGTACATTGCTCAGCTGCTGAGAACACGTTGCCATATCGGTGGACAGCCTTGTTGAAGCGGTTAGAATAGACAGTTTCCGATTCTTCGGCTCCTTGCTTGGTGTCTCGCAACGCGAGTATATCACCTTGTATCCCATTTCCCGTAGCGTACGACCTCAAGAGGTATTGTATGGCCTCGGGGCAGCACGTGACTCCTCCTTCGGTAGCACGCGAAGACCCACGAACCGAATTGAATTGATCTTCAGCTACGCTCGTAAAAAAGTACGGCAGCGCAATGTAGTTCTGTGTTACACTCATCAGAAGTACATCGGCTTCCGCCACGAAGCGTGCAAGAAAATCGAAGACAAGAATTGGATCTTCCCTCGAGAACTTGTAGGGCTTTACCGTGAGCTTCATTTGTCGGAGATGATTTCGCACTTTGCCAGTCCCACGTGGGGTTCTCTGTGCCGTGGTGTCTTCAAGCCGATAATATCGGTACGACAGTAACTTCCGATACAGTAGATTTGTTGGCTTCAATTCCTTCAATCCAAGGTGTCTCCGTCCTTTCGTACGGCCGCGTATGACGCTCTGCGTTACTTCAATAGCCCGCGAACAGGTAGCGCGCTGGCGAGAGTGATCGTTCTCACTGTCCGAAAAGTCGGATGGAGATCCCAGATTTTGAGGTTTCTCTTCTGAAGAGGACGAAGAAGACGAATCAGACTCCAGCTCAACTTTCTTCTTCTTAGCCGGGCGACCTCAGGAGCGATTCGAATGCAGAAAACCTTGGGAAACCGGAGCTCCGAGCGCAGTAGCATCAGAAATGATGATTTGTTCAACCGTCTCCAGACGGTTAGCCAAGCCGTCCAGGCACGCAGAAGCCTGCTCGAGCAGGGCAGCCGACACCTGTCGATGTTCCATGATCTGGTTGACATCAGACCGTAGAACACGAACGTCGCTCGAAACATCCCGGACACCGGCTTCATCGAGCCGTTGTTGGAGCTTCGTAATTTCCCCGATGAGGCCCACTTGGGAGTTCTGCAGAATGCGAAACTGAGCCTCTAATCCACGTAGAGTGTACTCGTCAGACCGCGACGACATAACATCAACCGCTGTGGCGTGTGGCGGAATTAGCCGCAGATGCGGTTCCAGTTGTCGTTATCAGCTCCCGTTATCCGAACGGAGGCCTCGGGAAGCCGGTTTCGGATCGCCATTACCTGGAACCCCGATCGTGTCCTTCGGCAACGGAGGCAGACTTGCCGGCAGGCCGGACGAAATGGGCACCGAAGCAGCACGAGGGGTGCCACTCCTGCGACGGGACGACATCGTTCACCGAGACAGTTGCCCAATTGGCAATCAGACACACTTCCGAAAACGGGCAAAATAATGAACCGTATAGACCGATATTTCCAACCACCAGGGCTTCAAACAACCGAACCAACTCCAACAGATGTTGGCAAATAAAGCCGATTCTAATTCGGAGACCAGTTCGTGCTGCAAACCCGCGTGCGGAAGAACAACAGCCGCGTCTCTGGAAGAGCACCGAAAGGGAGTTCAAGCCTTGCTCCCTACAGGGGTAGTCACAGTGATAGAACCCTCCGATAGGGCTAGCGCGATGCTGGATGTAAGTCCGGGTGGTCCAGATCTGAGCGTGCAGTGGGAGGTAGAGGGGAAGAATCGGCGTATGTTACCGGATGTTCCGGCGTGCCATAGCGAGCGGGGATATCCATGTCAACTGTGTTGGGCAAAACGGTCAACAAACTACCCGTGCAGCAGTGCACTGACTCGCGAGATCTGGAAATATTTCCAGACAATGTGGGCCAAGCTTGTAAGACAGGGGAGAGTGACAAGAGCCATATGACAGAAATAATAACATTAAAACAATAGATGACGTAACGACGGTCTAGGGCTCCTCAGTGGCGCAGGTCGGATGATTAGCCACGGGTTGCAGCGGTTTGCCAGGTTAGGGACGAAGACCGTTCGCAAGCGGCAAGAAAATCAGAGTGAGAAGCCTACTTGAGGTTTACTTCCCGTACAATGGCGGCAGGTGCCGCCACCTATATAGGGTACTTGAAAATATCAACTAAAATATCTAACTATCCGGCGCTGATGGCCAACACTCTACACGTGTGAAACCGTGGCAGGCTTGCCACGGCGCACCCGACATCGGTGCAACTCGGCACACGTGTGCAGAAACACTACCCTTCCTAAGCATACCCCAAAATGGGGCCATTACCACAGTAACCTTTCAGAACTTGATGTGTCGAAGCCGGGAACGGATCAACGAAGGATGAAAAGCACCTCAGTGCATCCCTCTCGAGGGCGTTTTGCTCTACACTTCTGACAGCGATAACATGGTTCCTTGCAAAGCTACTGACCTGGTTATGTGAGCTCATGACCCGCTCCAGCAGTACACCAATGTGATCAACTATCTAAACGAGAAACTGCTGAAGAAGACCAGTCTCGCAAGAGGTTCTCCACCTTTCTAAGATTCAAACAGAACTTTGATGACGCCGTGAAAGTTGTTCGCAATTTAACGTTCATTCCAAAGAAGACCGCTAAGTCATAATTGAAAGCGGATATCGACAATATGGTTACCCAGCAAGTGCAGCAGACCATGGCTGCCTTTCAGAAGCCTAAAGATTCCCAGGGTGACGTTCTTACTACTATCTACACTCACAATCGCACCGGGGGAAGCCAAAACTCATCTGGAGGTGGCAAACTGAACAAACGTGGTGCAAACCGAAATCTAGGTTACTGCTACGACTGCGGTTCAAAAAAGCACCTCGGCGGCAGCTCTAACGACCATAAACTCTCTCCCGCAACAAACCGTCTCCGGAAGCGGAAGGAAGTCGCTGGTAAGGATCGATCCACCACTAACAACGAGAAGGATATTCGAAAGGGCTCCAACCCCTCCCGCCGCAGTCATCTCTAACTGCAGGGGAAGGAGCCTTTTCACACCTATTCCCATTGCTTGTGGACCCGCATTCAATCGTCGACCCTGGATGCCCAAGAAGCGTTGGTGCCCTCTCCACCATTTCGCATCTCTGCATATCTCTACTAATTGAGCTTTCCCTCGAACAGCTGGACTGCGACTCGTTCTTGCATGGCTTTGGGGAGTGCTGCGCGGACGCGGAGCCAGTCTTTGCTATGGGGAAACTATCTGGCGAGGACGAAAATGGAGTCAACTTTCAAAAACCTTTCTATGTCGTCGTACGTTCAGAACAAATCCTCCTTGGTAACGATGTGCTTTCCCGTTCCAACCTCTTTGGCGATGCAAACTAAATCCGAGTGCCTCTCAAAGATATTGCCATCGAGAGAGACCAAGCCCTTCTCAGGACATACCATGTTGGAAAGGACCTAGATAAACGAACCAGACTTCTTCTCGTGTTTTCCACTACCACCTCCATGAAGGCACTACTTCCAGCACCTAAGAGGCCCTCAGACAAATTTAAGCTCATCGAGAACGAAGAACACTTCGCTAAGGGCTTTCATCTCTACACTCATTTGCGTCCACGCGAAATGAAGAAAATATGCGCACGAGATGGTGTCCTCACGAGGATGCTCTAGTATTTTCTACAGGCTGTGTTTGACTCCTCCACTTCCTGCGCAAGTACCAAGAGACCCCTTAGCTCCCACAAAGTCTCCTTGGGGCGACTTATTCAAAAGTTTAAAGAGCACTTGCAGCTTGACTTCATGTTCGTAGCGAAACTGAGTAATCTATCCATACTGCACATGAAGGATGCAAACACAGTCCTATATGTGGCATGGATTTCGTTCTCTGGAAGTCTGAAAGAGGCAGCCTGCAGCTTTAACCTTCACTAGAGAATTGTACATGGCTCACGCGCTGAAGTCTTTGCGAACACTGAATTCGATTGCCAATAGTTCAAGGCTATGTGTGCGAACTACAAGATCAAGTTTCCGCCCAGACCAGCAAGGGTACATAACAATATAGGCATTGTGGAGACCTCGAAGGAGCCCATAAGGTACTTCATCCAGAAGCTTATGAAGAATAGGCAGTTCATGTCCTCGAAATGGCAGAAAACTCCTTCTGATCAGAAGCTGGTCTCCAAGGCAGCATTCCTCAAGAACATCCTCCTTGATTCTACGTTCCTCTCCAGCTTCGAGCTAGAAAGAGGCTACAGACTTTCGCTCTGTCGTCTCGCTAAAGCTCGAAGAGATGATGAGCTTGTGTATGCTAATCATGAAAGATCCGCTCGTCGTGTCCTCCGCCTCTTCCTGCGCACAAGAGATGTTAAACACTTGGACAAGACGGTCCTCACTGAACGCACGACGGTGTGCTTCTTCAAGAAGGGTACCGAAAGAGGTCATTGGTATCCAGGCTTCGTCAAAGAAGTCTTCCAGCACTTCTTTATCGTTGCGTCTATTGAGGAACTCCATGGCTACTTTTACACCGTTGCATACGAAGACTATAGATTGCAGCCTCGCTTGCCTCTTCTCGTCGAGTTCGAGCAAATCGAACTCGGCTGGTTCGAGCTCCCAGAGGTGGAACGCGAGAACGTCGAGACCCCTCAACAAAACGAGGAAGCGCCGGACAATGCCGCGGCATGGTGATCGTTTATGCGACCAAGGGCGCCCTTGGTCGCATAAACGAACACCCGCCTCTGGACGACGACATCGACTTCGGACCCCAATTCGCGGAGTGGAGCTACCATCCACACAGTTCCGCCCAGCTCGCAAACAGGATCCCTGCTCGTCCTTTCAATGCACCCTCCAGGAACATATGTTCCGGTTCGGCAGCTGGTTCCCTACTTTCAGGCGCTCGCCTGAAAACAGCAAGGCAGATTATTCTTAAGGATTTGTACGAGCGCTTCGGGAACGGACCCTTAACCGATCATCGACTACAGTGCGCTCCTTGCTGGTTGTTAGATGAGGCATTCAAAAAGGAAAAGAAAAACTACCGAGAACAAGAGGCGTACCAAGCCGTACCGATTCGAAACATGCCGCAATATGGCATAATCGATCAGTGCCAGCTGTTAGTGAGGAGCCCCGGATGGGCGCGACCCCGCGGAGGTTGACACACGTGACACCTAATAAGTCGGCAGCCCCCACCGTTGCCTATAGTGCACAGTGACCAAGTGGTAAATACGGTTGCACTGGTGTGCAGCAGGCACGTATAACCCTAGAGGTCAGCAAAACTAATAAAGGACTACTAGACTTAGTAATTGGTGACTGTAGAACCACACTGGTCTCGCTTTAGCCTATTTGGTGCTTGACTTTACCATTTGGTGCGGGAGGTTGACATCTCGGGGATCTAGTACCCCCGAGCGCCCCTCCGGTTCTCACTTGGCTAGTGCCCCGTGGGCCATCGGGAGGTCCAGTCTTGTTGTACTACCCCGACCACATATTTACAATACTTAATCAATATTAATTCTAAATTAATAAAATAGCAAATCACTCCCGTCCGTGCCCATGCATGACAAAGCCCCACGTGGTTTCGCCATCCACACGTGCATTGAATCAGGTGTACTATACTACACGAGGAGGGCCAGTCTCATCTCTTCTCATCATTTCTTCGTAATTGAGCACGATGGTAAGAGTAACTTCCACATGGCAACAAGGACAAAGAGAAAGATTACCTTCGCTCGGATTCTTCAACAGCCCAATTCGCAGCAATTCGCTTGCTACTATCGCTCGCCGCACTATTCCAGTTCTCCATCTCCGCTTTGGATGTCAAATTGGCGTACCTTCAAGCAGGATAACTTCAGCGGGACATCTACATGAGGCCCACACGAAAATGACCCGACTACGTCGACGAAGTCTGGAAACTTCTAGATGCAACCTCTGGACTCATCGAATCGGGACGGCTATGGCAACTGTGTGTTGAAGAGGGGCTCCTCGAGCAAGGTTTTGTGAGCGTAGTGGGCGTACCACAACTCTTTCTATGGTGGGAGTCAGATAACTTTCGCCTGATCTTAGACAAGGTGGTTGACGAAATGATACTCGCCGGAGAGCCGTCCTTCGCGCAAACGTTCCACAAGCAGCTCGCATCCATGTTCGATGTCGGAAGGTTTTCTGATGGTAGCGACATTGTCGTCAACAGACTGTTCATTAGGCAGCTTCCAGAATAGAGCATTTCACTGAGTATAGACGAGTTCCTCTCGTTAATAACTCTCTTACAGCTTCTGGAGACAAGGGGGAAGGAAGAAGATTACCCGCGTACACCGCAGGAGCTCAGACCGTTCCAGATCCTAACAGGACAGTTAAACTTTCTAGGCCATGGAATTCTTCCCCAAGCGTCTTTGCCAGCCAGCGAGCTCCAGCATAATGTCTTTACGCTCAAAGTGAGCCACGTTAGCCAACTAAATCAAGCTCTGGCCCACATCAAGTCCCTCACGCCGCAGCTGCTGTACAGTGCACGCCAATCTACAACTTCAGGTCTACTTCCGTGGTCACGTCCTCTCGTTCAGTGACGCTGCTTCGGCAACCTCGTCACATGGGCAGACCGGCTTTCGGTGTGGCCTGGCTTATCCGAGAGATGAGGACATCCTCTGCAACTTTGTAGACTGACAGAGCTCGAAACAAAGTCGAGTGTCCTTTTCCTCGTCTGGTGCGGAATTACTTGCTGCTGCTCAGACAGCAGACCGGTCCATACACCCTGCAGAGACCTTGCACTACATACTGTACCCCTCCAGCAAGGTTAAAAGGCCAATCTCTCAAATGCTGGTCGATTCATTCGAACTATACAGCACGACCTCGACACTACATGGGCAACGAGACTTTCGCCTAAGATCGAGTGTTGCATGGCTCTGCGATTCCTTCGAAGCGAAAGAGAATAATTCTCTAGAATGGATCTCTGGTCCAAAGAATCCGGCCGACGCACTTACGAAGATTAAATCGCATGCGTTCAAAACGCTGAACGACACAACGGTCACAAGAGCTATACTTGCCGACGTACAAGAGCCCATCACCCCAGTTTAAACGATTGAAACAACCTTGGCCTCAAGCTTTACTCATGTTTCTCTTCGCTTTGCCCGCTGCTTTCTTGGCGGACACATTCTTCTTCCTCCTAGATCGGCCCCTACTACTGGCACACTCTACCTGTCGAAGCTCGATAACTCGGTAAATTCTCTCGGATCACCAACGCAGCATCGAAGGGCCTCGTCGCATGCACGCAATGGGTATGCTCCACGCAATCTATTACGTGTTGCTGACCCATGTCGATGCACACCAGTTCGTCTACATTCCTCGCACGCACCCGCACAAGAAACACATTGGAACCCCGCGCCAAGACCCATCCTTCGTGGCTGTTCCACTGCTTCACATCCAGAGCAACTCGGCGCAGAACCATCTTGTGACGATTTTCGTTCATCCACTTAGCTGCATTTGCAAGTGAGAGCATAGCAGGCATGTCTTGCTTCAGAGCCTTTTCCCTAGCCTCTTTTTCGCCAACGGCCTGTGCAAGTGCATTGGCCTCAGCTCTCAGAATGCACAATTTAGGCGTCATGATTACGAGCATTCTTTCTTCTCTAAGTTCAAATCGTCGTTAGTGGTCTGTCTTTTCCCGCTCACCAGGGGATTAAACCCGCACTGGAACTCGCGGATATCTTACGCGGTAAGAGTCAAGTGAGTCCAATACACTAGAGTGCTCTCTATAATTCAGACGTATCGAATCCGTCACTGCCTCATAACCCACATCGCACTTCATGTGACCGTGCCACACTGCCTTTACACTGAGAGCATTTGCTCGACCCGGCCACCCGAGTGACCCACTGATTAGGCCACGAGCGCCAGTGGGTTTCATCATGATTGCGGCCGTAATGCTGCGGGCTGCAATACAGTCGCACGCCACGCTCACAGCCCATTATGGTTTCTCTGCTGATGAACATAACTGCATGTACGCCCCACTCAGTCGAGGTCGCCAATGGCTCATATAGGCCATACCTGAGCGTTTTTGTATGATCTAGCCAACGTCCAGGACTTTGCCGACACCACTGCACGAATTGCTCCCCAACTGTATGCGCCAACTCACCCGTGCGAAAGATGCGCTCGGTCCCATTCAAGTGTTGTGCGACGTATCGCTCGCAGTGGCCCTCGTCCATGCGCCTGAGCTCAGTGATGTCATCCATTTCCCACGTCCGAAATTGGAGTTCGTTCTCAGCCACAGACCAACGCCAATTGGATCCTTCGAGTCGACGTCGGACAGAACTCTCCGGTCTAAACCGCTGTATGACCTCACTGGCTGGATGATGCCAAATTCGTTTCGGTATCTCGTACAAGGGGTATCGATTTACTCACAAGAGCACAATGGCATTTCGGCAGTGCAACGACCGCGCTGCCGCTGTTCTCAAGCACGTGGTGCTTCCAAGCCCAACCCCAGCCCCGCGGCCGCCCTGTTCACTTCTACTCCTTCCAAGCCTAACCGAACCCGCGCGGCCATCGGTCTCACAGGCCTCCGATCGCGTCCTACGCACATCTTGCTGCTGCATGAACCGATTCACTTCTGACTTCTTCTTTCTTCTTCACCGTTGAATCCATTTTGTCCTTCTTCTTCCGGAGCGGTTGATTTCTCTCCGATCGATCGCAGGCCTGCGCAGCGCTTCGCTCCTTCGCGCACCACTTCCCAGCTTACCTGCTCAATGGACTGAGAGACTGGTGCAGAGCGGTGCACGAAGCGAGAAGCCATCACTGCAAACAAGTCCTGAGCTCCGTCTTTGAAATAACGAAACGACGCCAGCCGCAGAGGCTCTGAGCAACAGGGCCCGCTCCGCGCTTTACACTCGATGCATTCACGCCCATTCGCTGGCCGTCGATCCTGCCGTTGTGGAACCACGGCGTTTGAAGATCCGTTTTTCGGTTACTACAACTGCTTTGCTGGGAATCTGGCCGATAGAGACCGCATCCTTGCCAAGAAGCGGATGTAGCAGTGGCCGTGCCTTGCTGTTCACTACCGAGGTCCTCGCGTCATGTGCGCTGACTCAGAGGACCCGGGCAGCGCTCCGGCGCGGGCTCGGGATCTTGCGCAGCTCCGACGACCGGAAGAACGACAATAAAGAAGAGCTGCACCAGACGCGAGTCCGGGGAGAGAAAAGGGGAACGCCGGAGGGCATACAGTTCTACTCTCCTTGATCCCGTATCTCTTGCCCTTGGCCGCCGCGCGAGCATCCGACCGCACACGCGATTCTGTAGCTCTGCGCTTGTGATGCCGACGTCTTGCATAGCTATATCTTCATCATTAGAGCATCTCTATCAAGGAACCCAAAGCAAAGTTCCAAACACCCCATTTGTGTAAAATTTGATTTGGCTACCAGTGCGCGCCACTATAAATATCGTGAAAGCCAAAACGTGGCGCCGACTTGTTGCCAGAACACTTCCACATTTGGAGTTCATGCACACTGTTTTCGTTCTTTCTCAGCACCGCTTGTTCCCGCGCCCCTTCCGAACGGAGCAAGAGCTCTTCTGACGACGAATTCTTAACACTCAGTGACGCAGAAGAGCAAGCTGCAGCACGCAGTATGGGAGCTCTCACAGCAATACTGCCTATCCCAATAAGTTCTCCGAGAAAATACTCTGGGCGTCACCAATTGACTGCAACAGTCCGTCGAAGAAACCGCGATTGGTTTTCGAGCTATTTGTATTGCTGGCACCGGTTTGCTGGACGGTGCGGTGACAACAACGACCTCACTTTAGTGGGTAACAGCCCACTTTTTATCTACGTTCCGTCCAACAACCGATGAATGACTCTGTTGGAAGTCTATAAAGCTAACGGCTCTGTTTCACATGGACTTCTGTATTATTTGGTAGACAGAATCTACCCTTCACATGCACTCTCTGTAGGCCCAAACGATAAGCCAGTTAACGAACGGGAAACAACGATGACCATAGCGCAAGAAGGAACATGCAAAGATATCGACTGCTTTTTCGGTTGCCTACAAGGCCGCTTTAAGACACTGAGACACGAAATGTTCAATTCGAGCGACGAGAGAACTGTGCTCATAACTCAGGTTTTTGTAGTCCTGCAAAATATGTTGGTTGATATGAACGTGCGTGGAGAACTACGAAGCGAAACTGACAAAGACGGCGACCCTGTCAGCCTCATTGAAGAGTTTTCTTAAGAGACATCACTGCCAATTGCGATGGAGGAGCAAATTGAAGGCGATATTAACAACTCAGGGATCGATAGGCTGAGCTCTTTATTAGAGTGCTCTGATCTTGTTACCAGTTCCCAGCAGCACCAACAACTCTACGAAGCTCGCACCAATCACTTGTCGGATTTTCGGGAGTTCCAATTCCAATCAATGATCAGTTCATTTCTATCGAAAGAGCGCCTACGGCGCCTACCGCGCCATAGACGCAGGAGCGGGGCTCCTTCCCACACTCAATTTCTAGAGAAGGGCTCTGAATCTCGATTTTCGAGAGAATTCATTTAGAAGCGCTGCCTGAAAGTGATTGGCCACCAGTAGTGACTGCTTAAACGACCTGTGGCTCCTCTTGTGGGGAATCATGTCCTTCTCCTTGCTGTTCACGTGTGCTGCTCGGCATTCATTGTTCAATTGCTACGGATACGTGCTTCCCACTCAACGCAAAATACTTTCTTGACTAAAGTTAATATCATCGTTCATCCTCTTCCGGAAACCACTGAATATTGCCGCCTTTTGCATCAATTGTCCCAGTCCTTTGTTTTTCTCTGTTGTTGTTACACACTATCGGTGCAATATTTTCAATTTTCACGGGATTGAAGCCGCCATTCTCTTGTTTTTGGCTGAATCGCAGATGGCGGCAGACAAAGCATCCATGCTTTTTAGCTACTTTTGAGAGATTACGTTCTGTTTCCTTTTGAGCGTTGCGCTTCTTCGTCCCTGTTGTGCACCCGCTGCATTGACTGTACATTGGAATGTATGCTGTTAAAGGCTCTTCGGTGGATGCTATGTTTTCGGACACTTGATTTCCTTTTGCAATTGGTTTGTATTCAACTGCGTTTTGAGAGCTCCTTCGGATTTGTCCGGAAGACTTTGGACAAGTAGAGAGAAGGCTTGTAGCGGCAGTAAAAGTAATGAAGCTCGGTGTTCGCAGCTCACCTTTGTACTTAAATTTGTTGTTCTTCTGGTACAAGGTCACTGTGTTTCTGACCGTGTCTTCTTCCGTTTCGCCAGAAGGGATGTTCGCACAGTAGATTTTCTCAGCGACCAAATATTTTTGTGCTGTTCGAGCTACGGTATTCCAGCTCGAGCTCAAGCTGTTGTAAACGCGAGGAGCGAGAACTAAAGCAATCTGGTTGCTTTCCATAAGCTTTTGCCAGAGCTTTCCAAAAGGTGTCTGCATTTTGCTTCATAGTGGACTGAGAAGCAAAATCCATGACCTCGCTAGTGCAAAATCTCATTGGGAGTGAAATTGAGGCTTCTGGTGGTGTCCATTTGGAACTTGGCTTCGTAGGAACGAAATAAAACGAGAGGGTATTGCCCGGAGAACGCATTAGCGCAGATATGTTGCACTCAATTGTTCGTGTCCTGAATTGGCACGAGCTGCGGAATCAGACAGGATCACAACGTGAAAAGACATGAAAGGTTTGGAAATTTAGCCAGAAACCCAAATTGCTGTCTAAACTCGTTTGAGTTTAGGAAGAAGTTAGGGTCGCTGCCTAAATGTTTTTGGTTTTGGACACTTGATAGGGTTGCGCTTCTGACCTCATCTTAAATAAATAGGATTTTGGGCCTTTGATAGAGATGCTGTTACAATGCAGACAAAAATGCCTTGTGTATGGATTTTTCCAAAAATCGTGATATAGCAAATTCACTGTAGAGGGTTTCGCGATATCACCATCACGTGACTGGTTAAACGATCATTAAATACGCACGTTATGTCGACAACCTCGTGCGACAACGGGTCACTTGACAGCTAAATGGGCCCCTCGCCTTCGGCTCGGGACCTAAACTAGCTCTCTCGTGCCACGTTGTCTGCGCTCGGTTGTTGACATAACTCCTGCTTTTGCGGTAATAAACCGCTCTCCTCCCCCAATAATATCGCTTGTATCGAGTTGAAAATTCAGTTTAGAGTAGGTCTTTTTGATACACTCTAGATATGCATGTCCGCAACAACGCCTTTCCAACGCCTCTAAATACAGTCTCTGAAAGCCAGAAAGGGAGTAACCCTGTCTGATTTGCACACTTGCATTTTCCAGAACATTCAAACTCTGTTTGAATACTTTGGTTCAAGTGGTCTCAGCAGATGTGCTGACACAAGCAATGAGTTATTGCTTTCACATGGAGAGCATCCATTGTTGTGCTCATCAAAGACGGCGCAGCACGCCCCAGGGAGATGGCAGGAAAAACCAGAGCAGCTGTTTGCCAGCGAGAGGATGGGCAATGAGGGTGACGAGGACGAAGATGTCCCTCCTGGGGCAGCCAGACCGTGTTGTGTAGTCCTAGTCATCTATTTCCCGTAATTGCTCTTAAAAAACATATTCAGGTTCGTTCAATTACTATAGACCATCACCACGTGCAAAAATTCAAATAAGCATTCCCACAAAATTTCGATCTCCAACGCCCAAAAGATTGAAGAAAAACATTGAAAATGATTAAGAAACTAGAACAATCGCACCCGATTTGGTCCGGACACGGAACCTTTTCAAATTTATTGACTAAGAATCTCATATACGTCGGTATCTTGTGTTGGCCCAAACCGAACAGTTTTCCCTAAAAACGGAAATGGCGTATGGTAAAGTGCCCAAATGTGAATAATTGTCGCTTATTCAGAGAACCGCATCAAGTGTTGGGCACTGTCCAGCACACAAAACTCTCAGTAATGTGTTCTTTGTCTTGAATAAAAGGAAAGACGGCAGTCAAACCTCATTCAGATATTTGCATGGCTTACTTTAATAGTTTTGAACAAAAATGAGGAAGAAAGACCTTCTCAAATAGTAACAAAAACGGATATGTGCCATAATCGGGTTTGAAATATCTTTAACGCACGTGAACAGTAGCCTATAAAAACTACTAGCTTAAATCATCAATCATCATCCTTTCTAGTGCACAAAAGGACTGTCGTGCCATAAGAAGCCAAAGAAGCTGGACAACTGACGCTCGAGAACAGGGCCAGGCCTGCGGTTGCGTTGTATCTGTTCGGGGTTCTACTTCAGTTTCTGGCGCAACCAGGGACGCCTTGAATCCAGCTACTCCAAGCGACAAAGAGAGTAAGAAGTCTCGTTTACAACTTTCGAGCCAACTTTCCTTTTCTCCCGTCTTTTTTAAACTTCTTCACATATTAGCGTTCTCTTATGCGCTCTAACAAAGCCAGAACCGGATTGTTTGTAAGATTTGCGCCACGCTTCGCATCAATACGGATGGTGCCGCTTTCATCGATGTTCTATTGGAGACTAAGGAAAGTATATTTAACTGCGAGTGCGATTGTGGCCATCCGCTCGTAGTAGATACCTTCTACATTATTCTATTCCTACCGTTTGTGGAGGCAGTGTTGCTGTTTTGTTTCTCTGCTACGGCCGTTTCATGGCAATATCGCAGAGAGAAAGGCCTTCCCAGTGTTGGAAGCTAGAGAGCGCGCCTAGCGCTTTACTTGCCATGGCGCGATAGCGAAGTTGGTGTTCGCTTTGTTCTTCTCTCAGAAAATCCATTTTCGACCAAAACTTATAAAATTTATGTGAGCCACATTAAGGCACACTATCCACAATAGGGTACGGTGCGCTATAACTCATACATCTCAAACTAGATATTCAAGACGCCCCCTTACAAGACGCTCCCTTACAAAATGAGGACCCAAACCCCGTAGTTTGTTGGTGTTTCTCCAAAACATTTCATACGAAATACCTCACCTTCCACAGAAGACCTCTTTATCATAGACCAGAATAGGTACAAAGCATTATTTCGACAGACAATATTGTTCTTCCTGTCGCCCACAGTAGCTTACTTTGAAAGTTTTGGACATCTTCCAGGCTGATAACGGCAATTAGCAGCCAAACGGTAACCAATAAAATTGTCTAGTAGAGAGCAGACATCCTAGTCCAGGTTCTCGTTGAGCTCACCGTCGAAATTCACATTGGAAATTTTGGGTGCAAAGGATAATCGCACTTGGAAAACCTATGACCACTGATATAACACAAAAATAGCCCAAATGACCAAAACAACTTCTTTCTTCATTTCAATGGTATCACTACAACTTAGCAAAAATCATCGCCACCAAGAAGAATACATGCCATACACTCCCAAGATTTTCTCTTTATCTTTTTTTTCTAGGAGCATCACCGCCTACAAGCATGGTTCTGGAGCCGAACGATAAATGTGTTGCGAATTTGTACCAGTACCATTGGTTAGAACAAAGTAGTGCAAAATATGGTTGCCCGATGTAACAGGAATCTTAATCATAACTCCTTGGTACTAGTGATACCAAATATTAGAATTGTATGAGTATTGGCATATGGATGGAATATTTTCGATGATACTTAGAAGTGGCACGCTCACGCGTCGACCATAATGTGACATGCGACAAGGCTTGTCGCTTGCATGTTTGTGGAGGAATGGATGTATTCATACATGCTCCGAAGTATTTTTCAAGTATGGTACTGGCAAACGTACTACAACAGCGCACTTTTAACAAAGCAATCGGGCACCGGCCATTGGCTGACCACCTTTACCAAAAACGCTCTGTACGAAACACGTATTAGTTAAAAACAATGAAAGTAATTATCCATCCTGTTCACTGACTTAATAATCACCCCGTAAGAAAACAACTTGAATTGCTTTTTACCGCTCTTCAAAATGGCACGACTTCAAAGGTACCCTTCTGGGAGGCTAGTTTTGGGACATGGTTAATTTTGGAACAACCTCCCGCCAAAATAAATACCAGCCGAAACTCTTCTCTTCCAGCGTATCTCCCTCCACACATCATCCCCAAGACCCACCCCAACATCTTTCCCGCAATGTAAACGACAGTGGAGGACACCCTAATAGTGTGAAATCCGGGGTTCTTCTGACACCTTGTCTGAGCTGCAGCTGCAATGCTGTAGCGCTGCCATAATGCAACTGTCCAGGGGAAGGCGGACCTCAGAGCACAGGGAGAGAGTCGAGTGCATGAGACATCAAGCTCATGCACGCAGAGGAGCCTTGCAGAGAAGCCTTCCTTCTTCTCAACAGGAAGCGAAACATTCGCGATGTTTCACGTGTTACTTGAGTTAGCAAATCAAGAGTACACCGCATCAAAATGGCAGCGGCGGACAATGCTAACGACCTTTAACACTTACTCATAATGGAAATCTATCCAGTTTTTTCGTTTTAATTGACTGATGAAGAGTGTGAGATGATTTAAACTCGACTAATTACTGCCGCAGAGCTTGGGTTTGCGGTAGACCACTACAAGTTCAAGCATGTTCCCTCTCGCATTGCCGCGGCTTATAGAACAGGATTTAAGAACGGTGTTCCAAGCGATGACTTTATACGCAAATACAGAGCAGTGAATTGCGATATCTGCTTCACGCTCGTCGAGAACAGAGAGTACGCAAAGCTCGCATCACATTTTTATGAGCATGTTGAGACCTTTTTCCTGTACTTTAACGCATTGGGAGGCTACCCCCTGGGTTTTTTACATCGCCGAGCCGTATTTGAAATGTTGACAAAACTGCGGGGAACACCTAAGCGGGAAGCGGTGGAAAGCCTTCACAGCTACGAACTCGAGAAACGAGGTCTTCGCTGGGTCAAATCAAGCTATGAAGTATTCAAACATATAATGGCTGTCATTACTGTTTCCGCCCCAGGCCGTATCGCACCTCCATTCTTCATTTTAGCCGGTAAACGCAAGTCTTCCGACTGGTGGGCTCCAGTGCAAGGGATGTGTATTGCACCTCCGTGTGGAATTATAGCGCGATTCAGAAAGCCGAATTGGTTCCATCCCGATGGTATAGTCAAGGTAAGCGAATATATTTTTTTGGAAGGCATTTTCATGCCATGTTCGGTAAAGCTCCTATGAGAAATTTTTTCAATTTTGTGAACGTAACATGAAGGAATTTGGATGTGCCGGACCCTCACACTACACTCGTTCAGGCTTCCGCGAGACCTCCTTTTTGACACGGTGCAGATTAAATTTTCAACTTTTTCAATTTTGTGAGTGTCATTGGAGGGTGCATTATGGTTGTTCTCGTTGCACGTTATGCTATTAGGAGTGTCATGTCCCACCAACACTATCCTTCAATGTTCCTTCTATATTCTTATCGTCTTTCCTTTTGACACCCTAGATGAGGCCGTATGGCGTGATTTTATTGATTTATTTCACTACCAAGCGCTCTCTAATTTTTGAAAAAGCGTCCAATTAATATCCGCGCATGCTCCACAAACCGCAAAAATTTCTTATAGGAAGCATGTTGAAGACACAGCGTTACGGTACATTCCGGAGAAAACATTCTACTTGCTCTTCTTGGATGGACACTGATCTACGAAGGATTTAGAGTGGGTTGATTACTACGCTGCTCATCTAATTGAAGCATGTATTAACGGAGCGAATACCTCTCACTTCCCGCATCCATGTGATCAGCTCATAAGCAGGAGGTTCCGCAGCAACATGAGGATCATTATGGATGAGTTCTGTCGGCAAGGCCGTGTGAACACAAACAGTGTGAACTTTAATCTTGCATGTGCGGTCTACTCATGGGAAAAAATATCGAAGGCGGATGTCAAAGCTGTTCTCAACAAATCAGATACATGTCCTTTTAACAGACGTTTTCTGGACCAGTTCAAGACTTATAAAGACGAGAAGAGTGCTGTGATTAAGAAAGAAGAAGCAAAAATGGAGGCATCCAAAGAATTTTCAACCCTTGGCACGGTTCGTGTACGTCAGTCTGACAGAGACACGTTCCACGAGCTGGAAGGAATCATGATGGCGCAGGTGTAGTGGTTCTCAACGAAGATCAAAAAGTTCTCTGCCTTGCTAAAGGAGGCAGAAACTGTGAACTCAATCTTGATAAAACTCATTCCTCAACTGGAAAGCGACGAGGATGCAGTGCAGATATCCAAAAATGAACCGCGAACACTTTTTGGCGCTGGACAGCCGGCGGAATGGGTGACACATGGAGAGAACTCGGCTCTTCGCAAGATGGAACCCGAAGAAGCGCAACGTGAATCCGAAGAAAAAGAACGAAGGAAAGTGTAACAAGCAGAACAGCGAGCTAAGGATCGCGAGACTGCAGAACGCCTTGCCTTGGAAAGGAAGGAAAAACGCTTCTTTGATCAATTACGGCGTGAGGCTGAGTGCAAAAAGCGCAAGTTAGAAGCGGTCCTGCGAAAGTGCGAGCGTTAGAGTGCAACTGTACGCCAGCTTTGTGTTGCTGCAACAACAAGACTTGCCGCTGTATAGGGAAATCTGCTGCTCTGTTGGTTCGTGGGCACGAGAACCAAGCCGGTAGTGCTGAGACTGGGAAGGATAAAGCTCCAATTCGTGTGTTTCAATTTACTGCTTTCATTGTGATCGAGGTAGTAGAGCTTGCATTGGAAGTAAGCAACGGCGACGAGATTGTCCCAATTCTGTCCGGGGAGCACACAAAGAAGTTGTCCCAGGATCCGAAGTGATGCTTCAGCGAGGATGTAGTATAGTGGCACGGGTCACTAACCACGGGGAGGAATGGTCCAAAGGATGAGGGCCAACGGCGAGACCACTGGTAAGGAGGTGCAATGGGCGAGCGCTACCTGTCGTGCCTGCAGGAAAGGGCGAGCGACGTAGCGATGGCTTGAAAACCTGAATGGTGTTGGTACTTACTAACCTGAGGGTCAAGTAGTTGCCAAGAGGGTCTCTGACTTTACCACAGGAGGGAGGCGCAGCTCGAGCGGCCCAAATATCGGCTGCGAGGCGCCTCAACCTCTGGAGTGGTGCACTGTAACGCAGTGCAACACGTGTACTAACTATACTACCTATGGTACAAATAATACAAGTAAAAATAAATAGGCATATGGGGGCCGGCAAGGGCCCACGTGCACCACTGATGGGCCACTCCTGCACACACCAGCGATGACTGACCATCCGGAAACCAACTTAAGGCTCATAATACTACACAGCCCCCCCCCTAGACGCTGACGTCCCGGCAGTACCAACACTGGAGAAGATGGCTTCCATTGGTGGCGATCTATTCACTCCTGGCCAGTACGACGATGTATCGGTGCCTCGCCTTCCGTCGAACGTACCCTTCGCACCAGATTCTAGTGGCGTTTCTACGGCAACTGGGATGTATACCGGCCAACCTACGGGGAGTGGCGTTCGTCCCGGCGATGCGTTTGATCACACCGTAGGCAGAGGTCCGATGTGTAGCCGAACCGCCAACATGCCCTACACCGTTCAACATTATATGAGCCAACAGGCTGACTTCTTCGACGCCCGCCGCTTCGCCGCCATCCCTGAGGTCACTCGCGGTCCTAAAAAGTCGCTCCAGGTCGCCTGGCTCCAGCGCTGGGTGCATATGCCCGTGAACGCCCGAACGGTTCCGACCTGTAACGGTGGTGTGTTCACCGATATGGAGTATGTCCGAACCCTGGCCGAGGAGGACTACCAGCGCCGCGTCAACTCTATACTCTGGGGGTTGTACGGCGAGTTCTCAGATCCGTCGGTGCCTTTTCCTCCACCGCAACACAATCTCTTAGGCTTGATGGCCTTTCTACCTCCGTATGATAAAATGTATTGGATGGTAGACCGTGTCTACTGGAACGACATGGCTGAGCCAGATAGTAGAATGCGGACCAATCTTCAGTACCTATTTTGTTGGCACCAAGTTGAGTTCCATGACATGGAAGCGCCTGACAGGATCGGACTGTACCCACGGCTGCCTCTATTTGATGATCCAGAATGGGAGGAGTTCTGGAGGGTTTCCAACCTCTTGGTAGTCCCTACCCCACCGCTAGTCGCTTATCACTCGCGACAATTAATTCTGCAACCAACCGATCGACGGAACTGGCTTACCTGGCAGGTCCTTACCGTGGAGTGGGCAGTTTTTGTCCTTATGGCCTTCTTGGACACCTGCCAGTACGGTGTCCGTTGCAACGTGCGCACCAAAGACTGGAGAGTGTGGAGCAACACGAACGACTTTTTCAGCCCTTGCGGTCGCCTCGTTCCGCTTCCACGGATGTTGATAAAGTATCTGCGCGGTCTGGGGATACAAAATATCGTTCGTGGCACGGAATATCCACCTATTCGCGTAGAGGAGCTGCTAGATTACGTATGCCGTGTTCAATGGTCGTCCACGCCTGGTTTCCTTTGGTATAGCTACGAACAAGACCGCTTCGAGAGAATCCCGCGCCACCCAGCTGGAGAAGATGACGGAAGAGCGTACTCCGCATTTCCCGTTAGGACAGCGCCAGTAATGGTACGTCGAATAGTCGTACCTGACTATTTTCCACGAGGCAGGGGGTTTGTGGGCGCATGTCTCATGTCCGATAGTCCTCTAAAACCACTTCCAGCTATGCTCTTCGGAGTCGGAAGCGCAACAAACGTAGAACCAGCGCGATCATGCCTACAGAGAGTCTCTGACACTGCCGACACTGTTACAATGGTCGTCTCAGAAGAGGAACCAGCTCATATGGAGAACGCGGGGGATATGCCGGTTGAATCATCTCAAATCATTCCTGTGGCAAATGCGGCCGCGGTGCACGATCGCTCTCTCGTAGTACTTCCACGGGGCTTGCCTCGCAACGAGTCAGCGGGGAGAATCTGTGCTGTCGAGAGGGAGGTATTGGTATTCGCTTCTGGTCCTGCTCTTGACATAGTCCCCAGTACCTCGACCTTCCTGGAGGAGCACAACTTCGCCGCATTCAAAACGCTCAGTGCTGAGATGTTAAACCGAGGTTATAGTGGGCACTGGAGGCTAGGGGCCGTCGCCCTGTCCGCGCGTTCATGGCTGCGTCGGTCCAAGAGGTACGAAGCGCTAGTCGGAGAGACGCAAGAGCTAGGGAAGGATCTAGCAAAAGTCGCTCGCGAGAACGCGCAGCGACTCAAGCAAAACATTGAAAGAGTTTTGGAGCAGAACGAAGCTCAGCTCAACAAAACCATCATGAATGGTTTCGACCGTCGAGTTCAGGAAGTCGTTACGACGATGTCCGATTCCGAAGGCTCCGATGCGCCAGATACAATGCCCGATAATGTTGCTGTACCACCACGGGGTGGTCCGTTCAAACGCCTTCGGCAGTCTGATGGCGCTCCACAACGGGCTAAGGCGCCTTCAGTTGGCGGTGCCTTGCCACCCGCAGCGCACAGAATCCGTCGTCGTGGGCGTCCTGAATCAGGTCAACGGGTTGCTGAAGACAATCCCACCGACGGCGATAGGCACGAAACAGACAATGTTTGAGGTTGTAGTTTGCACTGAAGAAGTGCGCACGCGTCAGCACGTTGCTACAATTCCCTGGTGTCCCTCGCAGGACTGCGGTACGTTCCCTTCTTGGGAATTACAACGACGCATATATGAGCCAGCAGAGGGCGAAGAAATACCGGCGGTGGCCAATGTGGCACTGTCAAGCCGGCAACCAGGCACGACGCGTTGTACAAGTTTGTCAAGTGATCGCCAGCGTCGTGGGTTCATCAAATAAAGTAAATGCTTGATTTTTTAGAATGCGCCACAGGCTTCCCCGCGCGCCGCCGCACGACCACCGTGCGTCTTTCGAAAACGTGCGAAATCAGGCGGTTGCAGCCACATTCCAGACATTCCGAATCTGATATTGGCTTGCCGCTGCGCTGTCTAGAAGCCGAGATACGGCCAAATCTTTGTTTTCGGCCCAGAAACCGAGTGGCAAGCCATTTCAAAAAATTGTCGCAATAACCAGTGGATTTTTTGGCTCGCCGCGCGCCGTTGCAGGCGGGACGCGCGCAGTAAGCATGCCAATGGTTTAGCGCGTTAGGCTGGTTAGCCAGTTAAGTCGATGGTTAAGATTGCGGATAGCGAAAACATCCGCTGAAAATGTTAGCCGGTGGCAATGGTTTCCATTCTGGACAGTGTGGCGTAGTGTCCTACGGGTCATACGCTCCCTCCTTAAAGGCGCGCTCCGTGCGCCCCTGTTTCTTCCAAAACCTTCGGATAAAGTTCTCAGGGATGTGCTCCCTTGGCTCCCACTGATCAAACTCCGGTGGATAACCGTACCATCGGACCTTGTAGATGACATTACCGTCGTCATCGATACCAGCGGAGACAATGTGGTCGACGACATACTCCTTCGGTAAGACCTCTT
Source organism: Gracilaria domingensis (assembly GCA_022539475.1). Classification (NCBI taxonomy): domain Eukaryota; phylum Rhodophyta; class Florideophyceae; order Gracilariales; family Gracilariaceae; genus Gracilaria; species Gracilaria domingensis. The sequence continues at coordinate 106,237 of VCMS01000132.1, read as the reverse complement.
CTGGCAAATCCATTGTATCCAATGGACCAAAGCCAGACGGATCCGGTTGGACTTCCGGCGCAGAGCGCTCTGTTCCCATGGCGAGACTGTCATCCAAAGGTGTGAACTCCTCCTCTGGGAGGTCCATCTCATTCAAAGGGGCACGACCACTGGCGTTTTCGCTATCGTTGGCAGTTGCCAACGGCATGGTATGACCCACGGAGGGGTCCGCGCTTACCACCTTTGGCGTAGATCCTGGAATAGAACCGGCGGTTATGGAGCCACTGGGAGGGACGCTTGGAGCGTTCTTAGCAGGAGCGTAGGGGGAACCGTTGGAAGTCTCTGTGCCTGATGGGCAGTCACCTATTGGAGAGCACGCCTCGTCAGTCGGAGGCTTGGCCGCTGGCTGTAGCTGGTTACCGCTGTTGGGGGACGTTTCCACAGTGGGTGTCGTTCCTTCTTCGGGTACCATCGGGGCAGCGGAAACACGGTCAACTGTTACCGTGTCCTCTAGGCCATCTCGCTCGATCACAACCGTGTGGGAGGTAGAACGCAAGACCTTGTAAGGTCCTGTAGACTTCGGAAGTAGTTTCCTCGAGGCTTGTTCTATTTCATCCAATTGCTTCTCCGAGGGAGCCCTGTCCAGGTAGACCATCGTTCCAGCCTTGAAGGAAGGAGTGTAGCGAACGGCTTTATCGAAGTTTGCCTTGTACCTGAGCTGGGCTCGCGTAAGCGTGGTGCGAGCTGTGTGGAGTATATCATCAATCCTTCGGCGTGCATATCGTTTAGCCTGCGTTGGAGTCATGCCTTCGGTGATGTCCTGAAGGAACCAAGAGGACTTCACATCCACTGCCAATGGTAATGGCTGCCGAGTCAAAGTGAGATCAAATGGAGTGGTACCAGTGGATTTGTGCACCTGATTGTTGTAAGCATAAACCAATGGTTCAACATAGTCGTCCCAATCTAATTGGTGCTCAGCGGTGTAGTGTACCAAACGGTTAACCAGCGTTTTATTGAACCGCTCGGCCTGTCCATTGGTCTGCGGATGATAAGCTGTCGTCGTGACATGCTTGATACCTAAGGTAGCACAGACGTGCGAAAAGAACTTCGACACGAACTGACTACCATTATCCGTCAGGAGATAGAGGGGCAATCCATAAGGATAAACCCAGTGCGTAAGGAACGCCATTGCCACATCCGTTGCGGTAGTGTTCTTGAGCGGGATAGCCCTTGTGGTTTTGGTAAACCTGTCGGTGACAACCAGGATGAACTGGTTCCCATGTACTGACTTCGGGAGTGGCCCGAGGATATCCATCGCGATAAATTCCAATGGTCCAGCAGCTGGGAACAATTTGAGCTTAGCCTGATGGCGCGCTCGAGTTCCACGAACCTTTGCGCACGAAGCACAGGTCTTCGCCGTGTTCCAAAGGTCATTAGCCATAAACGGATAGTAAAAATGCTTCCTAAGGGTTTGATACATCCGACTACCTCCAGGATGACCAGCAAACCGTGGATAGTGTGCCAAATAGAGGAATCGAGCCTGAAGGGACTTGGGAATAACCTTTTGGATAGAACCATCTAGTGGAGACCTTCGGCAAAGTAGTCCGAATCGGTCGACGTCAAAGAGGCATCCCTTGGTTCCGACGAGCTCTGCCTTTTCTTTACAGAACTCATCATTCTTCTGAGCCTGTAGGAGGTCTTCCAGCGTGATGGGAAGTAGCTCTTTTTCCTCAGGCACAATTGCATTAACCTCCAGGTCCAGTTCTTCATGTTCACATTCCGTTGGCCAATCAACTAAGTAAACTTCCGTTGGGTCTACCTCTCCATCGGTACACTGTACCGTCGCCAGCAGGAAGTCATCCTCAGGGTCTGTTTCGTATCCTTCGAGATCTGGTGTTGGTATTTCGTCATCCAAAGAAGTATCATCATCTCCGTCGGTAAGGATGCGACTCAGTGCATCCGCCGATTGGTGCTTCACTCCAGGTCTATAGGTTACATCATATTCGAACTCAGAGAGCCGTAGCCTCCACCTGGCTAGCCTGCTGGACGCGTCCGTCATATTCCACAGCCAGCGGAGAGAGTGGTGATCTGTCCTGATGGTGAAGCGAACTCCTTCGAGGTAAGGCCTCAAGGTCAGCACTGCCCAAACGATGGCAAGGCATTCCTTTTCGGTAGTGCTGTAGTTCCGTTCGGCGCTGTTCAGAGTCCTACTCCAGTAACCAATAGGTCGATAGTCCTTCGGAGATTCCTGTTCCTGTAGGAGAACACATCCAATCTGTCCATCGGAAGCGTCAGTGTCCAAAATGTATGGTTTATCCGGCTTCGGTAATGCCAGTACGGGAGGATTCAATAGCTTATCCTTCAAGGTTTGGAATGATTCGTACTGTTCGTCCGTCAGGCAGTCAAATTCCGACGGCGTACCCTTCTTCAGCATGTCATTCAGAGGTGCCGCGATCCTTGAGAATCCTTGGACAAACCTACGGTATACATTGCAAAGCCCAAGGAATGAGCGCAACTCCGTGTGGGTACTCGGTGGCTTCGCCAGTCGGATAGCGTCCGTAGTCCCTTTGGCGACCTGAAGCTTTCCAGGACGAACCACATGGCCAAGATAATCCACTGAGGCCTGGAAAAAGAAGCACTTCGGCAGCTTCAATGTAATTCCAGCCTCACGGAGAATCCTCAGGATTGACCTCACGTGGGTGAAATGTTCCCGAACGGTTTTCGAAAATATAATTACGTCGTCCAGATAAACCAAGGCAAACTTCTATTTCACTCTGGATAGTATTATATCCATTGCCCGTTGGAAGGTAGCCGGTGCGTTCATCAAACCAAATGGCATCCGTGTAAAACGGAACAATCCTTCGTGGGTTGTGAACGTCGTGAGGGGCTTCGCGTCGTCGTCCAGTGGTATCTGCCAATAGCCCCAATTGGCATCCAGCGTGGTGAATACCGTTGCTTCACCTAAGGAATCGAGACAATCGTCCATTCTAGGAATTGGATAACTGTCCCGTTTGGTCATCGCGTTCAACCTTCGGTAGTCAATGCAAAACCTTACGGACCCGTCCTTCTTCGCCGCGAGAACGAAAGGACTAGCCCATTGGGATTCGTGCGGTGGCGCTGGCTCGATGACGTTAGCGTTACGCATCTTCGCCAGTTGCTCCGCTACGATCTCGCGTCCCTTAAGGCCTGTACGGTATGGATGTTGGTACACCGGCTTAGCGTCATCCTTAAGGTCTATTCGGTGTTTCGTAGCCCGAATCTCTCCCAATTGGCCAGACCACATGCATTTGAATTCTCGGAGAAGCTCGATAACCTGTGGACGGTACGATTCGAATTCCTCTCCAAGGTTTACCTCCCCCTCCCAAGTCTCGACGTCCTCGTCGTCATTGGGGGTGAGTTCATCCCATGAGGTTTCCATGATAGCCATTGGAGCTGGTAGTGCAATACCGATGACAGTACCTTTTGGTAAGCGTACCGGGCGGTCCCGGAAGTTGCTCATATTAACCAAAAAGGGAACCTTCGGTCTGCAATCCATGATTCCATTGGCCATCAAAGAAAGGTGACGCTGAATCGTCTTCGGGTGATTCTGAATCGTCACCAGACCAGAGGTTTCGCAGTGAGCCAAAGCGGCGACCTGCGTCATGGGCGGTATCGTTATCGCCCGGGATAACCGAACCTTATTGGAAACGGTATTCTTCGCCAGCGGAGGGCGACGTGGGTTGGCGTCGGGACCAGATTTGGAACCGATAATCGCCACTGGACGGGTGCGGTAGAAGGAAACTTTCCGGAGGCCGGGGTAGATTGCCTTCACGTATCGGTCGATGAAGGACGTCCCAAGGAGACATTCTGCACCTAAGGTAGGACACACAAGGAACCAAGTACGGACCCGAAGGTCACCAATCTGGAGGCAGAGAGGAATGATTCCTTTAATATCCATCGGTCGTTTTGATGCATCTGTCACCCTTGGAGTCTTTCTAACCTTCACCACACCCTCCCAACCAGCCGGTAAAACCTTCGGATGAACCAAGTTTGGTCCTGCCCCAGTGTCCAGGACGCTGGTCACGACCCGTGTCCTCGAGGCAGTTATTCCAATGGTGTGTCTAACTTTATAGTTCTCCTTCCGCAGGATACAAACTGGCGTATCCCCTTCGGCTTCCATTTCGTCACACCACTGGTCCAAACTTCTGTCTTCGTCCTGTGGCTTCGGCGGTTGAGTATCCAAAGGCTTCTCAAATTCCCTTGGGAGAACTTGTTCACCTTTGGCGGTGAGGCTAGTATCCTCAGAGGGGCGGCTCGCCTCAAGCCGCTCCTCTATGCTTTTTCCGACTTTGTTTCTCCACCAATGGCATACGCCTGACCGCTGGTCTGTAAATCTTCTGGAATATCCGTCGGTGGTTCCTGGGTAACTTCATCCACTGGAGTCGAGACGTTGTTAACCTGTGGAGCCTTGGCCGGCGTTTCCAACGGGGTAGCGTATCTCGAGGTACCTGGGGACGATGTGTAGCGTGGAGCCTGACGGTTGAACATTCCTTCGGACCTCCGTGCCTGGTAGTTCTCGTTCCTTAAGGCCATGAGTTTGTCCTTCGTTTCCTTCGGCAAGAACTTCATGCAATCGCATGGAGTAACCGTTGACAGGCATATGTAGCAGGCCTGACGGGAACGTTGAAAGACATCCCTACGTGGTTGAACCGGAGAATATTTCGGCGTAGGCTGCCCGGAAGGGGTAGTTGTTCCAGTTGACGGTATGGAAGGTGCACCAGAAGGAGCAGAACCAAAGGAAACTGCGAGGACATTTCCGTCGTCCCCGTATAAACCTGAGGCATTGCTTTCAGAACTCTCAACCATATGGGCTTGAGAACTCTTCCTTAATATGGTTGCCCTTCCTCTGGCATCATGATCGGCGGCCCTACGAGAAGTTCTATAGGTCTTCCCGTAACCTTCGGCGTAATTCACCAACTGCCTGTAGGAGAGGTTGGAATGGTCCATATGGTGATTTCGAACGTGCGTCCTGATGGCAGGCAGCAATCCAGCGATGAAATGCTGCTTCAGCCGGTTCTCGGAGAACACATTCCCACACCTATAGGCCTTTCTCCAAAGCTGGTCGGCGTAATCTTTCTCGGTTACGTTCGAACCTTGCCTGTAGGATATGACTTCCTGATGGGCGTCCATAATGACGTCATCCGTCGCGTATGTTTCCAAAAGGTAATGCACGACCTCCGGATAGGACCTAAGGAGTTCCCGATCGGTTGCGTCGACGGGGTCCGTAGTTCCAGAGATCTTAGAAACCACATGGTCGTGCGCTTGCCCATGGAGAAAAAACTGAAAAAGATACAGAGCGGCACCCTCATGGACACCGTTCTGATCACAGGCCGTACGGAACAGGCTGAGAAACCGAAGGATAGAAATGGGGTCGGATCCCGAGAACTTCTCCGTTACGGTTAGCTGCATCCGTTTAGCTCATCTGGCGACCTTTTTGGCCACCGAGCTGGAGTACCGCGCCGACTGGTCAGCCAGGCGATACGTGCGGTAATCCAATACTCTCTTGAAGAGTTCATTGGTTGTTACCAACGGCTTGAGGCGTCGAACAGCCGCCTCGTCCGTCTCTGAGCCACTGGAACTCGACGAATCCGAATCGGATTCGCTACCGCTGGAGTTCCTACAGCTTTTCCTATGGTTCTTCGACTTCTTCCTTCTGCTGCTTCTCTTCTTCCTTCGGTCAGAACTTCTGGCTTCCACTGGCAGCTCTTCATCTTCAGCTTCAAAACCAATGGTTGCTCGGGGGTTCTGGACCCCGGGGTACCTCACGGGTGGCACGGCCACTAGGCCTTCTTGCCGAGGGGCGTCTCTATTGCCCCCTGGACGTACGCCCGATTGGTCTACCTGTGGTTGAACCCGGCGAGGGGCTGGCAACGCAGCTGCTCCCGGTGGTTCGGAACGGGGTTGCCATACGGATACCAGTGGATTACTTTGGATTCCACCCACGGAGGGCGGCGGGCCTACCTGGCGAGTCACCTCACGGCGGATACCTAAGGCAAGCGAGTCGACGAAAGAGTCGGACTCGAGAACCTTTGGGAGGACACGTTCAGCCAGTTGGTCGGCGTGCTCTGCGAGAGCGACAGAGACTCGGAGATCCACAAGGGTTTCGAGTCGAGCGTCGAGCATCTCTCGAACCTTCGGCCATAAGACATCAGCAAGTCCATCGGTAGTTACTGAACCAACGGTTTCTTGCGGTGGTGCCTGTGGTGTGTTGAGTTGCGAGCGGTACTCGTCGAGCCGTTCTCGGAGTCTTCCAGCCAAAGAGGCGTCACGATTAATCCTCTCGGGATTATCCACGGGTGTGAGGAGATTAACCTGTGGCTGCGAGCGGGTACTCCGACCGTCACTCACGTTGTCACCAGAGGGTCCGGCAACATCAGCGGGCGGTGGAGGAGTTCCGATGGCTTGAGCCACTGGTGTACGAGGGTCTTCTTGAATAGGTTGATTGTTATCCATAATGGCGGTTGCTTATATTACCAGTCCGTCGGTAGTCCAGATCCAATGGTAGAATTCCGGTAGTTCGTCTTTCCTAGAGGTCGTTCTTCACTTCCGTGCGGAATTCTAGGTCGGGAGACCAGAAATGTAGTATAGTGGCACGGGTCACTAACCACGGGGAGGAATGGTCCAAAGGATGAGGGCCAACGGCGAGACCACTGGTAAGGAGGTGCAATGGGCGAGCGCTACCTGTCGTGCCTGCAGGAAAGGGCGAGCGACGTAGCGATGGCTTGAAAACCTGAATGGTGTTGGTACTTACTAACCTGAGGGTCAAGTAGTTGCCAAGAGGGTCTCTGACTTTACCACAAGAGGGAGGCGCAGCTCGAGCGGCCCAAATATCGGCTGCGAGGCGCCTCAACCTCTGGAGTGGTGCACTGTAACGCAGTGCAACACGTGTACTAACTATACTACCTATGGTACAAATAATACAAGTAAAAATAAATAGGCATATGGGGGCCGGCAAGGGCCCACGTGCACCACTGATGGGCCACTCCTGCACACACCAGCGATGACTGACCATCCGGAAACCAACTTAAGGCTCATAATACTACAGAGGACACCATTTCTTGATATGAGAGGACGTCTGCTATCTCGTTTAAGAGCTCTATTCCATGGCAATCTTATTGGCTGGCTTTGGGTTTATAAGAAGAAAGCCGTCGCAGATATAGTTTTAAATCTTCCTTAAGTGCCCCAAAACTAGGCTTCCGGAGATGTAAAACATATATACATTCAAATGAGCTACGTCCCAATCTTTTAATAGTCGCTTAACAGATCAAACTAAGCTATGATCTTACAGTTTAGATTAAGCGTTCTCCCTATCATGAGTGCATCTAAAGTACAAAATACCAAATCGTACGAATTAATGCTGAGATTCATTTTAAGTACTGTTTTCTTCTGAAAGACTTTACGTCCATGTATCCATGTTACAAAGACTACGTTTCAAATTTTTGTAAATTACATGAATTCATTTTACTACTACTCAATACATGAATACGTCATTCTTTCTGAGCACGAGCACTACGTTCAAATACTGGACCAAATATTTCCGGAAGTTGTGCGAAGCCAACACACAGTGTGGAGCAAACATGATCCGATATCGGCGACGAATGCAGTTCATACTGAGCACTGAACCCCTTGGTTGAAATGGTGCACAATATGAATGGCAGCCCAAGTTTTGGTTAACATTTGGACGAAGTGTGTGGAAACATTTACAGGTGGACGTAGAAATCGGCTGACGGACACGAGCGGATGCTGCATTTCTTAGCCGACGTGTAGAGTAGATCCTCGAGTTGTAACCGCCCAGATTGTTCACTGGAACCTTGAAACTGGGTCATACACGTGTTCGAACCTCGAAAGGTGCCCACCACACTTGTAGTTAGTTTTAGATTACTTCTTGGGAGATTCCTATATAGCCTCGGCAATCTGGCCGTGCAGATCCCCAAGTAAACTCATCTGAGTCACGTCCTACCTCCCAGAACTGAGCTACAGATATTGTTGCCTACGTAGTTTCACTACTTCTCCCGGAGGCTAACCACGACTGGTCTCCACATATCTACCCCTCACGGTAACTAAGAAAGCCCCAGCTTGCGGGAAATGTTTTGTTTCTCGTTTTGTTCCGATATCGGCTACTTTCGAGCGTCTTGGCGAAGGAGTGGCGTCGCTCTGGACCCTAGTCGCCGGGTTTAGATACTGCTTCCCCCCCCGTACGGGTGTACTCTCGTCCCACTTTGGTACATTTTATTGGCACCAAGGTGTGGTCGTCGCGCTGCTATCGGCCCTGTTTTCGCCGGTTGGCACGAGACGTTGGTCCGCTTCTTTGGTAGGTTTTTCGTGTACACATTCAACACGGTTGTCTGCTCGCGATCACATACCTAGGGCTCTGCTTCTCGTTACCCACTTGGGCTCTGCTCCTTTCTCGGTTTCACCTCTGTAGGTATACCCAGTCACCATGTAACACTATGAGAGCCTACAAGCTCGAAGTCACGTCTCATCCCCGTGCTTGGCTTGTAGCTCACGTGTTACGAGACACTACGAGACAGTAGAGACAGAAGGTAGCTAGTAGCATAGTCTTGGATCTCTCTAGACCTGCTACAACATCTGTACTAAAGGGGCGTCAGCCGGCCTTCCCCTCCATCTCGGAAGGCGAGACTTCATTCACTATCCATATTGTTACACACCATCTCTGGTCTTACACCGAGCTTGCTACTCAGCTTGAGTACAGACAGAGCGCTGTGCCACTGAGACTGCTCATAGATGGAGCAGAACTCGGACGTCCTGTGGATCATCCCCATTTCTTGGTTTGCTCTATACACAGCGATGTTAATCCTCGAGAGACTCTCACCAGACAACCATGAACCACAAGGCTTCAATGTGAAGGTCCAAATCTTCTTCAAAACCTGTGCTATAGTTGCGACAGCCTTCCAAAAGCTCATTCCTTCCTAGCTTATTGAAAATTCTAATGATACGAGTGAGCTAAAGCTTAGTGCGGATCGAGATTCATGCCAATCTCTCCTTCATAGCTTTATACGAATAGACTCTTACTCGTATTCGCAGCTTTGTAATCATTTAGAAAAATCGAAACCGTTCGAGTTGTCGAGCAAAGATAAAGTTGCACTTCATGTTTCAGCATTTTTACTAATTAAACAAGCTAGAAAGTGACATCACATTGCTCGATCTACGAGAATCTCCTTCCCAAACCGGCATATGTATCCATCTACATCCGCTTTTGTAAATGAGAACTGTACTCCCATAAGACTAAAATTACATGCTATTATACAAAATATGGCACTGTCCTTATCCTCAATCTGCTGAGGAAACGAGAACTCGAATCCAACATATCGGTATTTTGCAGCCTATGCCGGGCATGTATGATATACTAAAAACTTCTTCAAGCTTTGATTCCTTACATCAACTCTTTCATCACACCTTTCTTATATGATTGTCTAGAACCAAAAACCTTAATCTCATGTAGATCTCTCTTCATTTTGATGCAAATCTATTTCTCTGCTTTCTTAGTCGTATTAAGCAGAAGTGGGCATAACAAAAGGGCCGCCTCATCCCACGCTGTCAGGCACGATACTTGGAGACGTTGCGTGGCAGAAGACGTTAAAACTCAAGATCATTCTCATTCATTAATCTAGACATACAAATTTCCTTTGCAACACGTTTTTCAATTTAGGTTGACTGTTGTATAAGAACTCTTGTTCTACTTCTTCCCACTTCTTTGCAATACAGAAATTTTATTCGATTCATACTGCGGGGCGTGAGCTTCGCACTTTGCCTCTGTGCTACCTTCGGAGCAACTGTAACAAGTATATCTTCTATCAAGATATCTGAGGATAACTCAGCCTCATCTTCAGCTCTCTCCAAATCTAAATCTTGCGGACATAATCCGACTCCCACACTAGCTACTCTACGCTCCACAAAAAGGTAATAGTTCACAAGATTCATCGCATAATCAAAGCGTCCCCTCGCACTAAGCGGTAGTTTTCTCAAGCAGGTGAACGGAAGTACTTAGAAGTATCTGGTTAGAGACATTGAAGAACAGAAAATGCTCATTGCACACAACCGCATGTAGTAAAGTTTCTAGAATTTCCTTAATGGTTTCTGCGGAACAACCTTTTCCATATGAGAACTGAGCAGCTATGTCAGACGTTTTGAAGGTCCTTGGAGTAGCGAGAGGTTTCAAACTTCTCTTGAGCTTTGCACATGAACTCTTTTCCCCTCGAGTCAAATTCATTAGCAGCAGACTGTTTGAGAGATCTAGAAACGCTTCGTGTACTTTCCCAAACGGAATCCATCTGCTTCTCTTGACCTAAGCAAAGCCGTATGGAAGGGATGTTATCCAAGTACAAATCGCTTGCAAAATCCGCCTTTTGATCAAGGAAAGTACTTCATTCTCGAAGAATGTTACCAGCACGCGTTTTTCCATATGCACACAGTTTCTAAAGTCTTCATCACAGCGCCGCGCTGTATCAATTAGTCGAGATTTCGGGTTGTTCTTACTTATAGATTGTCTTGAAATCTGACTACTCCGTTTGCGTCGACGTGTTTTGTATGTGTGCCACAAAACGTGTACGGCGAGAGGGAGAGCACGTAGGGAAGGTTGTGAAGCGGATTTAGGTTAGGCAAGGGGTGTATGTGGCGCTTGGTGTGGTGGCCTCGGAGTGCGGCTGTTGTTCCACGCGGTCGCTGCCAAGCACAGTTGCGGCCCTCGGATGGGCTGCTGGTGCCTAACGGACTTACGGCTCCGGATGGAACTGCATCGCGTACAGTCGATGAATCGCCTAAAGATTAGTTCACTGATAGATATATGTTGCGTGATAGCTTACCACTAGACTAAAAAAAACCGCTATCGATTGAGCTCTTGACTCAAGATGCGTCGGCGACCGCGCGCCATCGCCATCGGCGGCGCATTCAGTGCGTCAGCCGCCGTCGTCGAACACGGCGCAGAATGCGTGGAGTCCCTCACATCCTTGACACTGGAAACCACTCTTTCCTCTTACTTGCATCGCGTGGAGATTAAGGAGAGTTTGGAGCGTGGAGAAGACGGGTTGGTGCGGTGAGGTGACGCGGTGGGTGCGGGAAGTGTCGGGAGGGGGGGTGTTTTGGGAGGTCCCCGGAAGGCGCCAAAATGTGACCAGGACGTGCCCGTGGACAAGAGGCGGGGGAGGAGGGAGGAGGGTGGTCGGTTGTGTTAGGGTAGGTACCCTAACACAACCGAAATCCCTCGTCCGCGGGCATAAAATCGCACATTTTTCACAAAATCTGCCAAATTGTGCCTGCGGGCTGAGGGGGGGCCGGGGAAGGGGTGCGGCTGGGTTAGGCTATCCACCCTAACACAACTGGCCCCCGCCCGCGAGCACGTTCTGGCCACAATTTGGTACCATCTGGAGACCTCCCAAAACAGGCCTCGGCGGCACTTTTCGTCTTGATTTAGCTACACCCGCCCGCTGGTAATTTGGCGCTGCTGTCCACGTGTATCGGCGGCAGCGGGCTGTACATGAATAAGTGTACTCTTGACTACCTTGCTAATATGAGCACTTGAAGAGCACGACTACAGAGCGCGACCATTGCTTGCGTGAGTCATCGTTGCGCGTACTCCATGACTATAAAGCGTACAATCAGCGTGGGAGCGCCCACGGACAGGACACGGAGAAGACTGGCAGTACGTTCCGAGGAGCTGCCGAAAGCGGGGGCGCCCAGCGTAAGTCTCCATTTCAAGGCTCGCCTCCGTTGCTGTATCGTCCAGAGCGAGCGTATTGTTGATATACACCTTTCACTGCACTAGCTGTTCAGCATGAAGCCGACTCGTGTTCGGAAGCGTACCAAAAGCGTGAATCCTCGCACACGGCGGAGTACTCGATCATTGCAAGGAAGAATGCAGGTTTCCTTGCAGATGGATATTGAGAACGAAGGAAAGGTGGTAGTCGGGGGAGCATTGTTGCATGGAACTGGAAGTGTCCTACGCCGCGAGTTGAACGGGAAGCATTTGGACGTAGGTCTTGTGGTGGTTCATAATATTCTCATCCGTAGAAGCGTTCAGACGTTCTACACTTACCGTGCGGAGGGCCTGAATCTTCCACAATACATCCAGGATCTTCGGATGGCCACTATTTAGGATGAGAAAAAATTGGAACGGGTGGCAGCCAGCATTCCTGCGTCGAAGCGACGAACGGTGAGCGCTATGAGTGAGGTGATGACGCCGACAAGCCGCACGGAGCCAATTCGAAGTTCATCAACACCAAGAGGTACCGCATCAGCAGCAACTCTGCAGGCCGGCCCATCGTCTGTTACGAAGCGAACAACAGAAAGGAGATCATCCCCAGCTACAAGACGGACAGGCCGAACAAAGTCAACCTCCCTTACGAAGCCCACTGGTTCCAGAAGAGCATTTCCTGCATTGAATCAGACCGTCGACATAAGGCAATCTTTTACGTCGAAACAGACGGTTCAACACGGGACGGCTGTGCAAGAAGAGGACGTTGAGATCAGAAAAGGTCCTCTTTCAGACGCGGATGCGCAGTCTACACAAGGAGCTGGTCCATCTGCTCCCCAAGCAGCGCCACAAACTACGGTGCAGCCAGACGATGACGTTGTGCTTCTGTCGGCAAGAATGGCACGTTCAAGTGTTTCTGGCGACAGTTCTGGAGCACAAGGGACACCTACTTGGAGCAAAACGTATAGACGAATTCATCAGAATGTCCCAAAGGTGAACCTCAATCACTACCGGATGTCTCTCATTAATGCTGACATCGAATACGTGGAGACTCTGCCAAATTTATTGCGTGGAGTAAGTGAACTCCACGTTGGAGCCTTTGTGAAGAGTATGAGGGAGCGTTGGATATTGCAGTCGATGGGTTCTCCAGTAGTGGCCCTACAAGATGCTACTACGGGAGATAGGGATACCGACAAGGGACGCCTAATCAAGAAGTGCTTCATTGTGAATGGCTTGCATCGTCTGGAAGCTCTATAATCTTTGGCAGCGGGTAATGCACAGAAGTGGGAGAGCTTAGCCAGGTTTCAGAGTTGCAATCTGCTGCAACGAAGAGATGGAAGGTCTATTGGGATGAAGGAAATATTATGTGTTGGTTCGTACCTCAATGAGTCGACGAGTACCATGCGAAGGATGATGTTTGCACTCTATAGTTAGTGTGGTCGCCATCCTAATTGAAGATGTTCAGCGGCTGACAGCGGCAGACGTGCATCCCGCAGAAGTGACAGAAGTGTTGAGGGAGAGCCAACTGATTGGGACTGTGCAAAAGCGTCAGTATCTGAGATATGCCAATGTCACCCTGCAGCTCATGTCTCGTGAGAGAATGCTGGCCCAATTCGAGGATATATGTAAAAGTTGGGTGACATAAGTCTCACACATATGTCACATACTCCGCTACATGTTTTGAACGCAGAGGAGTTTTCTCTCATTCTTGATTGTCTTCTACTGAAGGGCGACTCGACGAAGATAAAGCAATGGAAAACCTTTGAGGAGCTTCGATGGTTCTTTTATGATAGAGCAGTGTCTATGTTCCACGCGGCTCTAGCACTGAGGAATGAAGTGAACGAGAAAGAGTCGATGGGAGTGTGCCTGAAACGCGAAATCAGTCTGTCTGCTCCATTCAATGAAGATGACGCTGAAGACCCAGACAACAACGCAGCTGTGTATCAGTTCCTTTTGGGACAAGTTGTGAACTTCAACACATTGCCGCGTGTTCGGAGCAGGACGAACTCAATTAGAACTGCCACGACTTCCGTTCAGAATCGATTGCGGACGATGCTCAAGGTAATTCCGCCCCCCGCACCAGTGAAGCAGTCCGTGACGAAGAGGAGGACTCTCGCTGCTGCTGCTGCAACATCTGCCAGTGAAGAAGGGGAGCCGCGAAGAAGTGCACGAGAACGGGCGCAGGTGAGTTATAGGGAAATTGAGCACGGCCGAAATCGAGGTGCCATAGAAGTTCTGGATAGCTCTGAAGAAGAACAGTGGGCTCCGCCGAGGAAGAAACGGAGAAAGACTTTCACACAACAGATGAGATCTACTCTGAACAGCATGACACCGGATGGCATGATGTCTCAACTAAATGAACATGTGCTGAGAGGAAGGTCGATGAAGGTTCAGTTCGTGGCATTGGGAGAGGGAGCGAATGCAGAGAACGCAGGCAGTTCTGCATTTGTGGATGACGATGAGCTTCTTTCTGTGACAGTTCCACGGGTTGTCACCGTCGAGAAAGATGTTGCGCCAGACGATCAGCAAGAGACAGGTGGGGGGTCATTTGATGACGAGTTACCTACAGCTCTTCCGGAATCTGAAGAGCACGGACTTGTTCGAGGAGACCCATATGATGGCCCACCGAACCCATCATGGTGCGGGTATGCCAGGCTGAGACCGCAGGAATGGCAAGGGAAGAACGTATTTGAGCACAAGGACCCCTGGCTCAGAGTCATTCACATGCCGAAGGGACATAGGTCAGAGCTGCTAAGTGTCTCGAATCTCAGAGATGTACACCATCTTGTCTTTTGGCACGCTGCAAGGGCTGAAAATCGTCTATTGGCGGAGAAATTTGGTATGCAGTATCCTCGTACGCGACCGACAGGTATGGATGATGAAGAGGTGCTGTGGGTTGCTGCGAAAGAGCATGACGAATCTGGGCAAATGTTCTTCATCCGAATGCAAACGGAGCTAAGGCAGAATGGATTTTGCGAGCTCGATGACCTTGCGACGGATAATGGTGTCCCTAAATGGGAAGGGTTAGAAGAAGTTCGGGAGTTTGGAGATGTGTCAGGGAAGTTGGTGGACTTCTTCCAGAATGGATATGGCGCGATGCCGGATGTACGGAAAGGAGAGGAACAGAAGTCGTTTGTTCAAATCATCAACGAGGATGAAGGATGGAAAGAAGGGAGCAATGGACCATTTGAGGGGAGAGTGATGTCGACACGTTGGGGTACGGTAAAGAAGCCGGAGGATAATGAGGAGCTGAGGTGGGTTTTAAAGGCGCTTTTTCAATTTGATGTTTGAATGGGTACAATTGTTGCTGCGGCTTCGGGACTATGGCACAATGAAAAGGAAGCTGTGAATATGTACACCCTGAAAACTGGTGGTCGATTTCCGGGGACCACTAGAAAGTGCAAGCGCCAGACGCTCCACACCGACTTCAGTGATCCGGATACGAAGGAAACAATGAATACTGGTAATCCCGGATACTTTGTAATGGCCTCTGGGAAGGAGGGATTTTCTCTCTGGGTGAGCGCTGGAAGCCATCAACTGGTGAGAATGAACAACCGTCAGCTGCGATTGATGTCGGAGGTGTATTCAGCGAAGGAGATAATCATCCCATCCTACTGTATGTTCGTGGGCAGTAGTGATGTGACACATGCTGGAGCAAGTGGGAAGCACAAGGTGAAAAGGCCTGAAGTCTATGAATTTGGTGGTTGCATACCACATGTACATGGTCCCAGAGGGCTACGCACTACCTGATGCAGTTCATCGGGTACGGGAATTCCGGCCCAGGTTTGTCAATGGTGACGAGGAGGACGAGGCGGAGGATGAACTGTTGTCAGATAAGGAGGGTGGGGTGGATGACACGGAAGAAGAGCAAGTGGTCGTGGAGAATGGTGAGGAAGCGGAGGCTGGTAAAACCGAAGTGCTCGAGAGCAATAGTGATGACGATTTGCCAATAATGAGGCTGCGAGCGCCTCGAAGTGGATGAGATGATTAGTAAATTATGAGTGTCTTGCGATTATTACGAATAGTATATTATTTTAAGGCTATACATATAAACTTGGAATAGGTGCGGCAGTCTTGTACTTGAACAAATGTGATATGTTTCTGGTCCAGTTTCGTCCAATTGGAACATGCTCAGTATCGTTAACATCATTGGTGGCACCATTCAATATCGCAATTGAACATGAAGCGTCCTACCAATTTTGAAACTGCACTTAAGGTTGGTTTGAAGAGAATTATGAAGATGAGAGGTCCATGCAGTACCTGTCTATGCAGTACTTGTGGCAGTATGGTTACTGTATCAGGAAGAATGGTAGAGGAACAAAGAGACTTGACGGAAATTTCACCCAATACGCTGTCTGAGTTCATGTATGCAAATGGTTAGGGTATATTAAGTTTCGTTGATGGAATGTTGAGAAGAGAGAAAGAGTCAATTCCTGAAGAAGTTGTGAAGTGTATGAAGTTCATTGACGAAAGTTTTTGGTTTCCTAATTGTTACAGGGGGTGATGTGGGCGACGTGGAGGCAACAATGGAAGGACTCTAAGACTATAAGTTTGGTATGTCGGCGAGTCATGGAGCTTTCCTTCGTTTCTCTGACGATAGGGAAATTAAGGTTCCATTCAATGATCACATCCTTGGACCAAACTGTTGACGGACTACTGTTCTTGGCAAGGGATTTGAATAAGAGGGATAGTACTGTGAATGATGATGAGAAGGAGTTCGTGGAGAGCAGGAGTGATAGTGCCCTTCCCAATTTCGTATGCAATAAACTGTGGCCATGGAGAGAAGAAGTGGATTCTGCTATTGAGGACCTGTTTCAGAAGATGGATACCTCTGTTATCTATCCCAGAGATAAAAGTTGCGAGATTGAGGACAAGATATTCACCAAAGGAAGTGGAGGAGCAAATCTTGTGGACAATGAACCAAGATTTATTAATACGGATCACCTTGTGACGTTCGAAAGTGCTTGGAGCGACGGTCTTTTGCCTGGGGTAGGCTTGTACGGCGTTCACGTCAAAGAGGAGTGTATCCCGCGTGAAGTACACAACCTGTTTCAAAGCTTGGAGGATATGCATTCGACAATTATGCTGGTGGCTTTGTTGTACGGCTACAAGGAAAAGCAGCACGATATAACACACCAAGAATTATAAAAAGGTGCTGAGATATATACGATCCTTTTATTACTGAGAATTCATATCCTAAATTACCAAATATTGGAGGCATCGTAGCACTTCGAACAAATTTCAAGAGCATTTCTAAATTATTGAAACTTGCATTTTTTGTACCCGTACAGTTCGGCCACCCTTCTAATGGTTTCATGCACGTCCTTCACCACATCAAAAAGACATGTTACCGATGCTGGAGGTTCGTCTCTCTTGACATGAACTGCAAGGGTTGCCATTTCATGTAGAGGACCATCTTTGGAAGCATTCCCGAAAGCAACGATTAAACGAGTTTGGAACTGGGGATCGTTATCAACCAAGGCTAGCGCCTCACTGCTTTTCGTAAAACGAATTTCCACTATGTCACAGTTTTTATCTTGAGCGCACGCAACGAGGTTCGGAAACGATGTCAACAATTTTGAAATACCGGAGTTAATTTCTGTTTCCTACTTTGACAGTCTTTTGTATGTGAAGTTAGGGAGTCCACTGTCTTTTCTAGTGCTCAAAACTGCTTGTGGATGCTCTTCGTGAAGTCTGTGCGATTCATTTAATGAGAGTGCAAGCCTCTCAAGTTCGGCTGCACATCGTTTGTAGCCTTCCCTGTCAAGGTCTTAATCAATTTCAGTGCCATTCGATAATCTCACCCGTGCGCCTTGGTTTCCAGAAATTCCAAAAGTGTAGCCACTCAGATGCTCTATGAAACTCTCGGAATCGTCTATATCTCGCGCAGTAGAAATTCCGAAACAAACGCGTGCATTGATGTACTTCATGCATTGTACTGTTTCGGCAGGAATGTTGGCCCCAGCTCTTTCTAGAGTACCGTCAATATCACTAATCAAATCGTAGCCATTTTCAAAGATTTCGTTAGCCAGCTGCTGGGGAGTTACTTCTTCAGCTTTACTTTCTGACTTAGACATATTTTGAAAGCTTGGAGTGTGGGTATACGAATGAGAAGGATATGATTGATGTTCACAAGGTGTTTTGTAGTATAAAATAAGTCTACGAACGACTATATACAGATATTCTAGTACTGTTTTGAAACGTTACTAGGACGAGAAGCTTTTGCATCGATTTGCACTTAAAAACGAAAGAAAGAGTCACAATTTATATGTATTTATATGTACTAGCTCAAGTGGGTAAAGAAAACTATTAACATCTTCAAAATGAGCTTTGAAATCAAGAAGAGTATAACAGCCTCCATTAGGGTTTGAAATCCATGAAAGGTTTACTCTAGTTTATACCGATGCCCAAAGTATTGCAGACGCTTAGATCTTCAGAAATATCACACTTTTGTATTTGTGTCTTTACTAGTTTCGTGCAGTTCAATGTTATGGCATGACGCTTTTCTGTCTAACAATAACGTAGCAAGCTTTTACTGAAAAAGGATGTAGGTTTCAAAAGGGCATATTCCAACCGCAAAAAGACCAACAACATAAGTAATGTAATAGGAATAGTTCATTTAGATAAAGTATATTTTCTGTTTAACTATCTTCAAAAATTTCGTTTCTACATCAATAAGGTCTAGAATACCGAAATTTCATGAGATCTAACTTCAAAACAGGGGGAATGGGAAGGGGGATAAATTTTCCTTAAGAACGTTGACGTAGTTTGTATGAAACGGAGCGGGGTCACCGCCTACGATCTTTCTTTCTTGGAGGGAAAACTCGTAGAAGTACGCGTTGCTAAACTAAAAGTCGGAAAAAGAAGTAGGGAAGCCAGCGAGAGTTTTCCCATATGCAATAAGTGGCGCAACAGTTTCTTCGAGGTTGCAAGTAGTACCTGTCTTAAGCGAAACTATCTTCAACAGCTCTTTCATTATTGTGACCACAACCGTATTGCACTCCGTAGCGATTACGCCCATAGGAATGAAACCTCTTGAAGTCCCGACGATGTTGAACGTTGACAACCACACGAACTTCTCATAATAGTTTACGAGACATATGTCTTCGTCTACAACCCAGCAAGTGAGACCCATAGATCTAAACCTGTCTGCAACGTTGGAGGCCTACTTTCCTGTTGCGGAAGTGAGACCATCCGGACTTTGAGGAGTGACACGATCCTGCGGAGCTGCGTATCTTGAATGTACACCTTGATAAAGGACAACTTTTGAAGAATTATCGACACCGAGCTTCGAAACCAATGGTATGATGTCTCCATTCTGAAGGAAAACGAGAATCTCTTCGAGCGAATGAAGGCAAGCCTGAATTACGGTCTCCAGGCTGTTTGTTCTTCCACAAACTAGTATCGGTACATCAGAAAAATGAGAAGTAACAGACATGCTGCAGAATTCTAGTGCGGAAATGACCATATCTTCTTTGGTCGCCAGCATGGTACCTATACGCCCCGTTCCAGCAATAACGGCTCGAGTGCCTCGAGTCAGAGATGAGCTCTGAGAGACGTCAGAGTACCTGGAACTCGGAGGCGCAGTCGGAGGCATGTCGGACTGGGTGTTCATTGCAACCGTTCGATTGTGTTTGTGTAACGATAAACATGAAAGATGAAGCCGAGAACTGATAAGGTGAAGAGTGATACTTAAGTACAAACGATGGGTAAGCAGAGAACGCGAACATGGTTCATCTTCGGAAAGTGAGCAAAATGTATGACATATGATTGTACTGAACGAATGATAGAGCTTGTATGAGACGAAAAGCCACTCAGTGTAGTGATGTTTTATGAAAATTAGGTGGAAGAATAGAAAGTTTAGAATGAATGAAACTCATTGCGAGCCTGAGTTGTAAAGTACGAGTTACGGAGAGCTTGAATACAGGATGAAAGGAGCCATTTTGGCTTCATAAGTGACGTGAATCCGATCTATAATTTCACTCGGAATGCCACAATGTTCTTTTTCATTGAGTTATAAAAGGGGAGTATGTCTGGGAGCCAGAGGTTTGGTGCTACTGAAGTTTTCGATGTTCAGTATGGATTCTCGTTTAATTATAGTGCCATCAATTTTGGCTTCAGACTTTGCTCGCCTTTAAGATGAAGCGAGTGCAATGGAAGAGGCTGGAGCGGAGTGGCTTCATAAAGATATAATGGATGGTCATTTTGTGGCGAACCTTACTGTTGGACCGCCTGTTGTGAAAATGCTGCAGAGGCATACAAATTGTTTTTGGACTTTCATCTGATGGTATCAGATCATGGGCGATGGATAAAAGACCTTGCAGAAGCAGGCGCAGACGGAGTCACATTTCATATCGAAAGTGTGGCTAAGGGAGTAGAAAAGTGCGAGGTACCAACTGAGGAGGAGAACGTGGTGTTGAAGGAATTATGTAACCGAATTAAAAGGATGGCGATGAAGGTTGAAGTTGCGTTTCGCCCAAATACGTCTATAAAGGTCGTAGAAGCACTTATGAAGGAAGGAGTTGTAGACATGTTATTGTTGATGACGGTGGAGCCACGGTTTGGAGGACAGGCGTTCATGGAGGGTGTTGTTGACAAGGTGCGCCAGGCAAGGGGCTTGTACCCAAGAATGAGGATACAGGTGGATGGGGTATTGGAATGAGTACTGTAAAAGGAGTGGTGAGGGCCGGTGCAAACATTTTAGTTTTCGGATCTGCCATTTTTGGCTCGAATGACCCAGCTCATGCCATGGCTTGTTTTCCAAAGGTCGTTTAAAGGTAGTAGTATTAGGGAGACGGAGTGTAAACTACATTACGTACTATCACTACTACCCATCCGGTGTCGAGTGGTCACGTCTTCTTTTTCTGTCTCAGCCCACACAGGATGTGATAGAAAAAGAAGATGCCCCGGGTCGAGACGGAGGGTGAACTACTCTAATTACAATCACTACTCCCCACCTTGCTTCCACTGGCCATATCTTCCTGTTTTGCCATAACCACCGAGTGAGTTTATGGCGGAAGAGAAAAATATAGCCGGTCGAGGCGAGGTGGGTGAGGACTATGTGAGCACGAACGAAGAGACAGGGTGGCGGCGCTTAGGAGAAAGGTGCGGAGGTTTACAGTAGATGTTTTGGTGGGAAATACCCAGAGAAGTATACAGATGCTCAAATGATACCCCATAGATTAGAAATCCGTATGTCTTTTGGATATCATCTGGATGTCTTACGTATATCCATGATATCCCTGTGACATCCAGTAGATATGACAGATGATGTACGAAATGATACTCTTTTGATGCCCTTGAGACATGCATGAACTACTTTGAAAGATATAACAGTAGACATGACGAATGATTTCGAAAACCAAAGTTGCTTCTCTTGGAATTGCTCGGACATCATTCGGACATCCAGAAATCAGACGAATATCAATGGTATGGATATTGTGAACATTGTAGTGTATCTTATGTACATCGGCCGTATATCCAACGTCGGAAATCAGATGGATATCCGAGAAATCATTCGGATATCCAAAGCATATCTAAGGAATATCAAGCGGGTATCGAAGTGTTTCCCTGGGATAGGATGAGAGAAACAGAGACAATCATGGTGCTGGATATAGCCCATTCGCTTGGAAAGTGGGGGTGGACAGCATAGCTTATCTGGATTGCACTGTATCGCAGCGAAAATATCGATCCATCTAGTGCTTTCTCTTCTGAAGATGTCGAACGGATGCGTGAAGTATTAGAAGCTGTTGGCGCTATTGGAGGAGAAGGAAATATCGCCGACGACGTCACCAAGGCGGGAAGAGGACGTGATTTCGGCGGCTGGTCGGATTTCGCAGACGAAGGGCGTGGCCGATGAAGAAAAGAAGCGTGAGTCGAGGAAAGGGGATAGTGATGGGGTGGAGAAGCGGATTTGACTGGAGGTAGAAGGCATTGCAATGGAGAGGAGGAGGGCGGTGCATCTATGTTAGTTGGAGATTAGAAACGAGATGGAGAGTGGGGTCGGAGAGGGTGACAGGGAGATGCGGTTTGTGGGGGAGATGAAGGCGAGGGTGTGGATGTTGGGATTTGTGATGAAGGAGCGACTGGACGATTGCAATATGAAGATTGTGACGGAAATGGGCGGTGTGGTGCTGAGTGGGGGTGGTAGTGGTGTTTCGGTTGAGGCAATTTCGAGCCTGCGGAATTCGTTCTCGGTATTAGAAGTGGAGCTGAGGAATCATGTGTATCGGATAATGGAGTGTGTGTGCGGGAGGGGAGGTTGGAGAGTTGTGGGAGGAAAATAGGGTTCTAGACGAGTGGTTGGACGTGCTGGAGAAGGAGGTGAAGGAGGTGAAGGAGGTGGGAAAGAGGCAAAGATTGGTGGAAGAGAAGACGGTGAACGGAGGCGTGGACGGAAAGACCGAGAAGGGAGGTACGGGAAGGGTAGCGGTACAAAAGGGGTCCCCTGTGACACCGAAGACAAAGGGTGGTGGGGTGGGGGATGGGAAGAGCCGTCTGAAGAAGAGGCGTAATGAGGTGAGGAAGATGGTGGATGAGGTGCCGCTGGAGGCAGTCGGGGCTCTGGTTTTCACTGGGTTTAAGAGTGCGGTGGAGGCAGCGCGGACAGCGGAGTCAATTCTAACGGGACAGGAGGAGAGAAGAATAGGGGGCATGGGAAGCCGTCTTGGGGCAAGGCGGGTGTACGAGAATGGGGATAATTGCCCGCCTGACTTCTAGAAAATGATGTTTAGAGAGACGGAGACAGAAGATCCGAACGTGTGATGCGCCAAAAATGGGTGAAGAGTGAGAACAGTGGGGAATGGGTGTTGTAGGTAGAAACGCTTAGGATAAAGAAGAAGTGGTTTTAATCACTGAGACTCGGCTTGACTTCTATCTTCCGTCAAACTGGAGTTCTCTTCTACTCTTTTATACTGTTTCAATAAAGTTCTATAGTGGTCTAGACTTCTATAGAGTTTCTATCATTACGCATTAATTATTTCTACTTATATGTTCTATGGAATATTCTAGAACTCTCTGGAAGGTAGCAGTTTCCAGTTGTTATCTAGAAGCTTCCAGGTGCTTCTACTACACCCTCCCTCAACTTGATATCTGCTGAAGTCCTAAGTTTTTTATAAAGCGATAGTGCTTAATTTTCTGTAGCGACGTTGTGAATATATCAGCTGTCATTTGGTCGGTGGAACAGTACCTGAGTTCCACTTCACCATTTTCCAAGCGTTCTTGAATATAAAAATATCGGATAGCAACATGCATAGATTTTCCGTGACTTCCTTTTATTTTGGCAATATCAATGGTTGATTGATTATCCACAAACAGTTGTATAAAATCAATATCTCATGAGAAGTCATCCAATAATTTCTTGAGCCATTTTACTTCCTTCACGGCTTCGGTGAGAGCAATTAACTCTGCTTTGGTAGATGAAAGTGCTACACAATTTTGCTTTCGACTGGACCACGACACCAAACAGTTTCCGTAAAATGCTGCAAATCCAGATACTGATTTTCTGTTTTCTGTATTTCCCCGACTAGAATCACTGTAGACATCTAGTGTTGAGTTTTCCGACTTCTTGTAAGCAAATATTTCTAGTTCCTTGAATCTACCTTAGTACTCTTTTGCAGGCCTTCCAATGCTCCAAACTATGGAATTCCGAATTTTGACTCAAAATTACTACTGCGTACGCCAAATCCGGGCGTGTCCCAGCATTAAATACATGACCTATCCAATTAATTCCCTGTATGGAACAGTACGTATTTCGTCCTCCGTATCACATTTGAAGAATGTTCTGTTTGCTTCAACTGGAGTATTTATACTCCGACTTTCCTCTATAACAAATCTCTTGAGAACTGTTGATGCGTAGGAATTTGGACTTAATTTCATGTTTCCTTGTTCTTGATTATAATCAATTTCAATTCCAAGAACGTGCCGAATTTTTCCTAAGTCCCTCATATCAAAATTGGAACTGAGTTTGCTCTTAACAATTTCCAGAGTCCCCATATCTTCACTTGCGACCACAATGTCATCGACATAAGGCGAGATTAAAACTTTGGAGTTGTCAATATTTCCAATAAATATTCCTTGATCTCCGTGTGCCTTCATAAAATTCATGTCATTAAGTACAGAGCTCATCATTGTGTACCATGCCATAGGCGCCTGTTTTAAACCATACATTGCCTTCTTAAGCTTGCAGACGTGTTCAGGGTATTCTGAATTTTTGAAGCCTTCCAGTTGTTCTACAAAAACTTTTTCTTCGAGGACTCCGTTTAGAAATGCGGTTTGAACATGGATCTGATGTATATGCATTTTGTTATGTAATGCGACGGCAAGCATAGTTCTTAATGAGGCCATTCTTACTATGGGAGCATATGTCTCAAAGTAATCAATTCCATGACGTTGTTGGAAACCTCGACACACCAAGCGGGCCTTATAAATTTTGCCTTCGTTCTTTGTTTGTGGCTTAATTTTAAAAACCCCTTTTAGCGATAACGGTTTCATTTCTGGTTTGTTCTATATAAACTCCCATGTTTCATTTTCATGGAGTGATTTAAATTTTTTTTCCATCGCAATTTTCCAAGAAATATTTTCATTCCATGAAAGTGCTTCGTCGACAGAATGGGGCTCCACCTCGTTCGTCATCATCATTACTGCGCCAGCCGTTGTATCTTCGTCTGAGTCTGCATGATCGTAGGATAGCCAAGTAGGCTGTCTTGTAATTCTTTCAGTTCGAATTGGGCCTTTTGGAGGCTCTTCTGTCTAATTAGAATTATCCTGAGGAATTTTTAAACTGTTCAGTATTTTCCATGGGTTTCGCACAGTTTTCTTCGATGGCTTCAGAAATATATTCATAATCAATATCAATAGAAGTTTCCTTAGGTGATTCAAGAAATTTTGCGGTTGAAGAAACAACCAATTTCTTTGTGGAGTCGTCCATAAAACGATAGTTTGATCCCTCATATCCTAAAAATGTGTAGAATTTGGATTTAGGGTCTAGTTTCTTTCTGTTTTCCTTTGGAATAAATACATAAGCTTTGCATCCAAGTACACGCAAATGGAATACATCTGGTTTTTGTCCAGACCATTTTTCATAGGGGCTTTTGTCCTCAAGAATTTTTGTTGGCATGAAATTTATTAAAGTACTTCCTGTCTGTATAGCTTCAGCCCAGAACTGTCTTGATAGATCCTAATAAAATAACATGCATCGCGCTTTTTCACCTAAAGTATGATTTAAGCGTTCTGCGACTCCATTCTGTTGTGGTTGGTACGATCCTGTAGTTTAGTGAATTATTCCTTTCTTTTTCAAATAATTTTTCATTTCATTGGAAATATATTCACCGCCTCCGTCACTTCTGATTCTCTTCACAGAAAGTCCTGTTTGATTCTCTACGAGTTGCAAAAATTCTTTGACCTTATCGAGAGTTTCGTTCTTTTTCCGTAAGAAGTATACGAACGATTTTCTTGCGTAGTCATCCGTAAAGCTAATAAAATATGACATTCTTCCTTTTGGTCGTACACTAATCGGACAACATAAATCTGTGTGAGTAGGTTGCAATTTCTCGTTAGATTGGAATTTTCCAACGGGAGAAAATGATTGTGATACCATTTTTCCAACGCACAGCCGCGACAATTACTTATATCCTTCTGTTCGAGTTCTTCTGGAATTTCTAAGGCGGTCCTCTTCGAAATTATCTGTGAAAGAACAGATTTTCCAGCGTGCCCCAAACGTGCATGCCATAACTCTTGGGCAGTGAGGGGTGCTGAATATGCTGAATAATTGTTCTCCTCAAGTTTCAAACCTTCAAAGGAATATGTAGAATTTTGTTTCCTAATTTCTAGAAGCTTTTCCTTTTTTTGACGTGAAAAGATTCTGCACATTCTATTCTGAAAAGAAATTGTATGACCTCTTGCATCAATTTGACCAACTGACAAAAAGTTTGTTGCAATGTCAGGAATATATAGAACATCTCTAATAGAAAGTGTTTTTCCTTTTTCATTATTGCGATATTGTCATTTCAGTATTTCCCCTTTTTCGGGCACATACAGTAGTCCCATGTCCAAGATGGATGTTAACAGGAGCAAGGTCTTCAACAGTGTCCTTCATGAACCACTTTATGTCGTTCGTCATGTGAAATGATGCTCCCGAATCAATATACCATGTCCCTAAAATACGTGGGAGCTCACTACGAGCCATCAAAAAATTTCGTGTGCTGGTGTTTTGTTCTGTTGATGTTCTTGAGTTCTGTTCATCTGTTTTCATTTTCCTGCATTCTGAAATTTTATGTCCCTTTTTATGACAGTAGTGACATTTATAAGGGAATACTGGTCTTTTGAACTTTGCCTTACTTTGAAGTAAATTTCCTGAGACTTCCTTGTCTGTATTTGAATTTTGTCTTGATTTCTCTCGAAGACTTCGAGCATATATTTCGTCGATACTTAAACTTTTCTGCAATGTTTTCGAGTGTTACAACAAGACTTTCATACGATTTTGGAAGACTTCGTAGTAATCGCATTACATATTCTTCTTTCGATTTTTGTACACCCAGCTTCTGAAATTTTGTCTTAAGCTTTTTAACCTCTTCTTTATGTTCTTTGGCGCACTCAGTTTCGCCTAATTTCTTTGAAACAAAACGTTCTTCAACATCCATTTTGTGATCATTCCCTTATTTTCATAAACTTCAGCAAGGGATTGCCATGCTTCTGTACCAGTTTCCGCTTCCTGAACATAAACAATTCGAATGTCATCGACTGACAGACAAATGTCTATAAGAGCCTTTTCATTTGCTTGTGTATTATTTTCTTCTTCTGAAACGGCCTCCCAATAATTCTTCTTTTTTAGATAATTAATCATTCTGAACTTCCAAGAGAAAAATTATCTCTATTCAACTTCTCGATTTTGAAAGGATTTCTGTCTTCGGAATTCATTTTCACACTTCAATAAAACGGATGTACGGTACTGTGTTGTTCGGATTTAAAACGTTCTTCGAATGAAAAAAAAAATATTCTTTTTATATTCGACTTCGAACTTTTACGTTGTTCGGATAGACTGACTGTTGGCCGGCTTCTAAGCGTGGCTGTAGGTTTCGACGTGGGCTGGGCCCATAACCTTTGTTGTAGGTAGAAACGCTTAGGATAAAAAAGAAGTGGTTTTAATCACTGAAACTCGGCTTGACTTCTATCTTCCGTCAAACTGGAATTCTCCCCTACTCTTTTATACTGTTTCAATAAAGTTCTATAGTGTTCTAGACTTCTATAGAGTTTCTATCATTACGCATTAGTTATTTCTACTTATATGTTCTATAGAATATTCTAGAACTCTCTGGAAGGTAGCAGTTTCCAGTTGTTATCTAGAAGCTTCCAGATGCTTCTACTATAATGGGAAGGAATGGTGAGATGCCTGAGGTGAGATATGTTGCGATTTGCATCGCAACTCGCGGGAAAATGGAAACGCAAACTAGCACAAGCGCAGATTTGAGAGAGGGTCGCGGAAAAAATGGATGGGGCGGTGCGGCGCAGTAGAACCTCTACAAAAACTAGGAGACCGAAGCCTTAAACTGCGCGAGATGGAATTTAATATTCCAAAATGTTTTAGATTTTTGAGTGCCAGCCTCTGCCACCTCCCTCGCGCGCCCCAAAAAGCCCGAAAACTAGCTTATGTTCCAAAGCGAACAGACTATATTCCGCTTCGCACAACACAGACGACGGTTGTCCTTGACGTCGATGGAGAGCACGAGCGTTTAGCCAGATCCTGTCACGCCTGCGTCAACGCCTGATTCTCAGGAAACACAACCGGAAACAACGGATTCTACTACATCAACTGTGGAGACAGCCATCGAGACGGGAACACGCACTTAGCCGTCGGTACTGCCTCATCCTAACCGCGGACTTGCCGATCTGCCGGCTAGGCTGGAATCTCTCCAGTCAGTCTCTGCTGCCGGTCCTGTGCACACGCGGATACTGGCCCCCCCTGGGTTACTGACCACCGCCCCCGACGCTCCAACTGAGGAAGGGGAGGAGGCAGGTCACTCCTCGTCTCGTAGCCGTTGTCGACGAAATTGCCCTCGCAGGCCGCTGCTCCACACGACCGTGCGTAACACATACAGCCGGGGACCCTGAAAAGAGCGACGCACGAGCAGTCATTGCAGAATACGTTCGGGAAGCGCACTACGTTGGTGCAACGCGAGGCTGAAAACCCGAAAGAACGCCAGAGTGACGTCGCTGAAGTTGCTGCTCTGCCCGCAAACAATTCGGTATTGCCGTCACAGAAGGAAGCTCAGGAGCTCACCACAGTTGTGCAACGAGAAACTGGTGCGTCGGAAAGGGGTGACACATTCACGACCCCAGCCGCGTCGCACGCGAGAAGAGCACGTTTGCCGCAGTCGGAGCCCCACACCGGGAGCGCAACTGCATCAAAGAAAGCCAGAATTCCGGGGGGAAAGTTGGTCGAGAGGGACCGGGCTGTTACGGCAAACCCAATTTCGGAAAATTTCAGTGAAGCATCAGGGGATGAAGCCGTTCAGAACACGGACGAAAACACTGATATGGCCAACTGATACACCACAGTAAGTAGGAAGCAGCCCAGCGCTGCAAACAGGCACACAACGCGCAAGTGTCTGGCTTCGCCGGCGATCCGCCTCCAGTGGAGGATGACAGCACACTAGCCCGGCACGTGCTTGCTGCAAGGCTCGGGGTCGTTGAAAACGGAAATTCCAAATTTGAATCGGCAGCACACAACCGTGCAACGGCGCAACCCTCACCACCAGCAGTGGGTGGCGAAACGCCGCCACGTCGTTCGCTACAGCACCACTCGCGGGCGCACCTCAATGTAAACCGTTCACCCTCACGACGGGAGATCTTGCCGGAGCGCCGGAAGCTCGTTGTTCGAGAAGACCGAAGTAAAGTCACGGCCCGATAGCACGGCGAGAAAAGCCAGAAATCTGGAAGTCTGGATATCAGGACAACACCAGCGTCACCAGGACCACCTGGCGTACAGAATGCACTGCCGTCAGGACGGAACCCGTTTTGCAACGACACCTCAGCCAATCCGCACACTGAGCGGCGTGCCCTCGATAGGAAGTATGTTATGGACCGTCTGTTTAGTCACGGCTACGCCTCTGATAAAGAGCTATTTTATCGAGTCCTTTGGTACGGCTGCCTCTCATAGAAGGACACATACGAGCTTTTCGAGCACTTGCCTCGCTCTAAGGTCCTACAGTACCACTGTTGAACACGGACGCCGATACCGGCTGTGCTAGACAAGGCTCAAGTGGGTTGACCCCCCGCGCCTAAGAGCACAGCCGTCTTAAATGGACTAGACCACCTACCGCGGACGCTACTGAGAAGCGGCAATATTGCTGCATATGCAGAAGCCACACTACAGTGGATAAGAATGCTACGAAGAAGAAGCTTGGAAACTAGAAAAAGAAGACTAGCTACAGCCGCTTTCTGCTGTCACTCCCAGTCGGTGGGCCAATCGCGACAGACTCGACCGAGGTACTGCCCACCGAGAAGGGGGAGAACAAGAAGACAAGAAAATTAAAGAGCCAAGCTAACAAGGCTGGAGAACTTTACCTCTAACAATGGAGTTTTGCCCCTCATCAATGGGGTTTACTACGGACTATCTTAGACCGTCAGGAATTCCCAGCCGAAAGAGATTACGCCCCGTATGGCCCAGCACCTGGGGTGCTCCCACTATCGGAAGCTTCGAAGAAGCGCTGCCCCGCTATCGCTTGTAGTTCCGACTCGACCGTCACCGTATCAGGGACGACCATTCTGACGCCTTGAAGAAAGTTGCGAATGACCGCCGCTCGCGGATTGAGACTGGAACTGCCGCCCCCGGCGGATGCCCCGTCCTGAGCCCACGGCCCGGTCGGAGCGGGAGCCGCTACTGCGGGTGGGTCAACAACCACGACTTCTTCGTCGTCTCCCATTGCTTCGGGCTCTAATTCGTCCTCCACACTCTCTGGGCTTCCCTCATCCATATAACATCCTCCCTCGGCAGGGTCATCGCCGTCATCATCGACGTATATCAACCCATGTTAGTGCCCTTCCAGGATATGTCGTTTCTCTCGGCGGCGACCAGCAGCCTCAGCGGGTCTAGTTATCTTCCAGATCCATGTGTTAAACATAAAAAGTCATCGGCGTTGACGTTCCGTCTCGGAGAGCGGTCAGACTGCCTACGAAAGCCGTCGGAATCCTGGCTAGCAGGCACCTCCTTCCAGTTAATCTGGTCAATGACGACCACAATCGCGGTAGCTTCTCGCGAATTACGGACCGAGCCGAGCATCTTGGAGAGATCCAGTGCCCGAAGCGCTTGCGGGATGAGCTCCGGAATGAACCATAGCCGGTAGGAATCGTAAGCTTCCACGAGGAGGAAAGCCGCAACGCGGACTGTGCATTCTGTCGCCAGGATGCTCCAAAGGCCGGGAAGCGGATCGTTCATGAAGTATGATCCTACATAAGTTAGGCAGGGCGGGAGCTCACCATGGCACCCTCGCGGGACTTCGATCGCGGGCCAGAACGATGGCAGCGGCAGATAGTACCCACTATGGGAATGTCTAGCGATTCGCTCAACCTCTGTGCATTGGTACGGCCCCAGTACCCCGAAGCGGGAGCGCTATTTACTCTCGAACCTGAGGCATTCATGGAACTGAGACCGTGCAGGACGGCAAAGATATCGGAACTCGGCAAGAAAGATGGACCGAGATCACAGAATCAACTTCTGCTGAGGCTGAACGGTGTCCGAATATCCGTCAATCTCGTCCAACGCATTGGCAAAAAGGTCGCTGTAGCCGACCTCGCCGAAATTTCGGTAACGTGTCATGTCACACTGGTATTGTGCTGGCCCCGGATGCTCATTTGGAGCTCAGAAATGTCGCGCGTACCCAATATGAGCCATCTAATTGCAAGCGAACGGTCTCGTTTCAATTCGACCTACGGACAGGCAACTCGGAGAGACCGCAATGCGGGCGATCCAGTCCCAGGAACGGGTAACGTCTGCAGGAAGCCCACCAGGGAGTTGACCGTCGACAGCGTACGAGTCGACGAGCTCTGTATGCCGAACGGCTTCGGCATCACGCCAGGGAGCCTGGGCGAAAAAGAAACTGTGCCGGTGCGGATCGCGGTATGCAACGCGGCTGCCGTAGGCCATCCACCTAGCATCGCAGGCGTCCCCGCATTGAACCGGTCCCACACGGCCGTGGGACGGGCCTGAGTTGGACCGTGACCTTGTCCGGAAGAACCCGGCTTTGAAGCGGACACTGACTGCGGAAGAGGTACAATCCGAAACGGCGGGTTGGAAACTTGCATGCGAGCCGTCGAGGACGGAGTAGCGTGAGGATTGTTGGATTCGTTGTTAGACATCGTTGGTGAATTGAGCAGTTAAGGATTTGTTGTCACAGGTAGTGCGCGTGCTTCCGAACAGTTCTCAGTAGACCCGTCTTGGGGGACATCTTTATATACCCTCATCGCGAGGCGTGTCGAGCGGACGAAGTCGGTGTTTCAGCCTGAGAAGGGGGAGATGTAGGGCAAAAAGCCCTTGTTGGGGATGCTCTTAGGTGCTTCTCATATTTTGCTGATCCGTAACCGGCTTCCACACTTCATGTTACCAGAGGCTACTGTGGTAATGGCCCTATTTTGGGATATGCCTAGGAAGGGTAGTGTTTCTGCACACGTGTGCTCAGTTGGCCCGATGCTGGGCGCGCCGTAGCAAACCGGCCACAGTTTCACACGTGTAGAGTGTTGGCCGCCAGCGCTAGATAGCTGGGTAATCTAGCTTGATGTTTTTAAGTGCCATATATAGGTGGCGGCATTTGCCGCCACTCTACGGAAAGTAAACCTCAAGAAGGTCTTTTGCTCTAGCTTCTCGTCACGTGCGAAGGGTTCTTCCTCCCTAATCAGGCTATATCGCCGTATCCCTAGAGTCGCTATCCACCTTTAAAATTGAGGAGTCCTAGACCGTCGTTACGGCACTTTTTCTATTATTACTTCCGTCATACGGCTCTATCTACTCTGCCCTGATATAAAGGTTTGGACCATACTGTCCGGGAATAATTCCCGATATCGCCAGTCAGTGCACTGCTGTGCGGCTCGTCTATCATTCGTTTTGCCCAACACCGTTAGCCTGGATATCTCCACTCGCTGTAGCTCGCCGTGATCATCCGGATCTAGTGCTGGTTCTACCCCATTCCACCTCCGACTGAACGCCCAGAACGAGACAGCTCGGATTTACACTCGACTCGTGTCAGCCCTATCGGAGGGTTCTGCCACTGTCCCTACCATTATAGGGAGCAGGACCGGAACACCCTGTGGGTGCTTTTCCGCGACGCGGCTGTTGCTTGCCCGCAAGTGGGTTTGCACCACACCAAAAACACTATCGCTCAACACATGTGTAGTGCAACGCTCAGCTATGAGGATGTTGGCCGGACTTAGACATAATTACCGTTTACGGGTTAGCCTGAGACACACCAATATATGTCCAGTAATGACTAGTGGTTACCATCGAGATGGTTCGGGCACGTGGGACACGGTGAAGCTGATGGGAGGTTGACCACTACAGGTGGGCGTTTGTCACACTTAGTGAGTATCTTAGTTAATTTTATTTATTAATTTCAGGGAGCGCACTACTGAGCGCGGCGGCGTCACCGCCGTCGCGCCCAGTAACGTTCCCTTACCAGGATGATCTTATTTCAGGATCTTGGCTCTAGTCTTTCTCGCCTTCGCGGGTGCACAACTCTTTATCGGAGAGACTCTCCGTTGCAAAAGTTCGGGTATCCACCCTGCGTCCCCTAAAAACCTAATTGTTGCAGTTTTCAGCGCTGTTGTCGCGTTTCGACCCTGCACAGGGACCCCTCCAAGGTCAAAAGGTTACGGCTGTACGCCGTACCCTTTTGATTCCATTTTATTGAGGGTACGCCACTCGCGTGGGCCTTTCTTTTCTTTTCCTTTTTTTCTCACTTAATAGTACCGAATGGCTAACGAGGTACACTTAACACACGTGGTTTACTTTCTTTGCTCATCTCTCTAAGTTTTGTCGTGACGTTTTGGACCAGGTGTTACACCCGGCTAGTCGTACCATCCGAGAGAGGCTCTGTTCGCTGGCTGCCCTCCAAGGAAGAAGATATCGAACGCCTTCGGGGTGTGTTTTATGCTCACGTGCATTGCAGTACAACATGCAGTCACCTTAAACGCACCACTACCAAGCTCTAAATTTTCTCCTGAGATATCAGGAAGGAACTCAGCATTATAGACTTCTATATCAACCAGCGAAATGAAACAAAGTGACAAATTAATCCCCTAAAACTTATAGCGACGCCAAATTTGCGGACGGACGCAATCGAAAATCGGTAACCGGAAATTTCCACTGCAATGATCAGACTCCAATATCGTGCCAATCCAAGAAGCAGACTGTAGTAGCCCTCTCTACAACGGAGGCAGAATACATACCTTCCCGGCAAGGTCATTGTTGAGCAAAGGCTAATGATGAACCCTTAGAACATCAGGAGAGAATTGCCTTTTTAGCCTGCATCTGCCTCGCTATAACCGAGGCCAATTGCCCCCAGAATCTATAGCTATGCTAATCTTGTCATGAGTAGCTCTCTCCATGCTCAAAACGAGCGACTTTCACACCGTAGAGGTGTACGCCGAAACATTCTCTGTTATCTGATTCTTATTCTTTGGGAATCACTGAGCATTTCAAATGCAAAGCGCGCCAACTACGATACGCATTCTGACACTATGTACACAGCGACGCTTAGACCCACGAGGCAACGAAAAATGTAGTGTGAAACGACGTCTACAACATGGGGACCCTCTCCATGCTGCAGAAAGAGACGATTCATCTGGATGAGAATTGGGAGCACTTCTTGAAGCGGGAGCTGAAAATGCTGTCAAAGATAGTAGAAAAACATATCTGAGGCGCCACCACAACTAGATGAAGTGGCGATGAGAAGAGCAGACACAACCCGAAGCGCGGAAAATGGACAAGAGGAGCGAAGCGTAAGCCATCAGCAGTAGAAAGCACGCAGTGTTGGTCGAGCGCGTGCCGCGGCCGTACGTGCTACATATGAATAGCGCCGAGCTGGCGGCACTGGCCGACATGCGACACGCGCTGCCCGCCGCGACACGCGGCGACTGCGGGGCGTGCTGCGGCGTGCTGCGGCGCTGCTGCGCTGCTCGGCTGATGGGCACCTTCAACAAGAGAGCGGAGCTGCGTTGGATGGCATGCACCACGCTGCGCCCCCGCGACGTCCGCCTAGTCTACTGCGACCACCTGCGCGAGCTCAATGTGCACGACAAGCGGCTGCGCGCGGCTGCGCCTCGCGCCTCTGCGCTGCTTCGAGAAGGGCCGCATGGCGCTGCCGCGCGCGGACGACGCCCACTACGCCGAAATCGAGGTGGCGGCGGCGACCGCGAGGGTGCGCACTGCGGCGAAGGCGCACACAACGGGAATGGCGATGGCGACGGGGCTCGCCGCGGCTACGCTGATGGCGGTAACGGACGCGACGACGACGGCGTTTTCGAAAGCAACGGCGACGGCGTCCACGGAGGCGAAGAGCAAGGCCGGCGAGAACGGCGTACTGTTCGTGGATCTGTTAAACTCGGCGAGAACGAGGAGCGAGTGGATGAGAAAGAAATCAGCGCAGCTCAGGAGTCTGAAGCGCCATTTTTAGCGCAGCGGTTGAGATTGCTGGAGAGGAAGTTAGTCTCGAGTGACGATGATATCGAGCTCCAATAAAGCGCGTATATACTGATGAAGCTGCATATTGTGAACCCAGGCTGGCTATTATCCTACAAAATTGAGCATGAGCAGTCGGTTGGCGATCAGATGTGCATGGAAAAGCCGAGATAGCGTGGCTGAAAGTTCTTGGACAAAGGAAAACAGCGTTCAACTTTGCCCTGCTCGCCAAGAAAACGCAGTTGTGATTAGAGAAGGAGAACTTTGATCGTGGCGAGTGAAGTATTGGAGCGTTGATGCTCAAACTCTGTCAGTATTATTTGAGCTTCTTGCGCTAATGTTTGAGTACATTTCCTTTTACAATGTGGTTCTTTCTCTCTAATAAGGGCGCACTAGTATAATTCCTACATACTGCAGAGCGTTTCTGTTGAAAGAAACGATCTTTCACTAGAAAACCCAGCACTGTATCGGACCAATTCCTTATAATATCAGCTACACTTATTCCTCGATGATCGTGACGGGGTGGTAAGCACATCACTCTAGAAGCCTTCCTCAGTGGACATCTTAACACGTAGTGTTCCACGTCATTCAGTACCCCCGGACGACATTTGCAAACTGCTCTCTTGCCAGTAAGGTATGTTGCAAGTGGATGCAACGTTAGAGTGTGTCCCACATACAATTGAGACAACGCTACCTCAGATTCTCGCAACGAGACCAGTTTCTCTATGTTTGGCGGTACACTTGACAGTAGAGGTTGCGTCCTGTTGCCGTCACCGTTGAGCTTCTCCGGCTCAGTAAACCAAAAGTTTTTCACCCATACCCTTGCCGGAAAGATAGCTGGCACAGCAGCTACCCAAGACACACAATGGCACTGTCGTCTTCTTCGTGCTGCACTTGCGCACGACTTCTCGCCGACCACGAATTGTATCGGAAACAGCTTAGCTATACTCATCGCAAAAAGAAAAGCACCGAACAAACAGTGAAAGTTTATTGATGCTCGACATAACTGACAACAACAACAGAAAGCCGTGCACACCATTGCCGTGTATTGCGAACCTACGTACGACATACTCACAAAAATCCTGACGAAATCATTTTGCCGCACACGAGTCTACAACCTCCATTATCTTTTGCTCCTGCAGCTCTCAAGCCTTTGCAAATTCAATGCAATAACCGGGAATTGTCAAAAAGCAGACACAGGTACTTGATGTTTTGCATTAACAAGAAGCTAAACATCACTACAGTCGAAGAACAGTACTTAATCGACGACGTAGCAAGAAAAAAGTATAGTCCAGTCAGTGCCTTCCTTTCATACTTTGTATGGACGTCATTTTGGTAGCAAACGACGCAGGTGTTTACATACCCTTACACTTGCCTCTCGTAACAGAAAGAGAGTCAGGTTAGAGCAACCAGCCACTCAAAAAGACCAACGTGGGCCCAGAAGACAATAAAGAAATAAGCGTAGTATGTCCAGAGGGAGATCCCAGGGCAAAGAAGGAAAAAGGACAAACTAGTGGATGGAAAACTACCAGTCAAAAGAAAACGAACAACGGACAACAACAAACTGCACGCGAATTCTGCAGCCAAACGTATCTCTGCGCGTCCAGAGACAAGCGTATAGACTTCTTACGAGACGTCCCGAGAATAGGTACGAACTGAAGATAAGTCTTCACTCTATGCCCAAGCTAGTGTCTCGCAGAAGACGTTACGCGGCCCTCAACTAAAATCCCAACGGACAGCTTCCCGTCCAGCAACTAGGTCCGTGTAGCACCAGGTCTCTCGACCGACACCGTTATCCAAGCCGAAGCTCCGGTGGGGCTCACTGACGACAAAGAAGCCTTTGGTACACACGACCCGATTCCCGTCCACGCCTAAAGCGCTTCGACAGGTACTGGGATTTAGATGAGAAGAGCAGTGCTCGCACAAAACGCGCAAGCACAAACTAGGTTAGTGAGGCACGGAGGCCTAAACAAAATAATAACTTACTTAGCTGCACTGCCCAAGATATTGGGTAAGGTGGACACAATAAGAAAGTTGATGAACGCAATGTTGTGTTGGGTCGAGACACCGTCAAGCGTCTTGGTGACCCTTTATATAGAGTTCTGAACCCTTCTAATAGGTTCAGAAAGGCAATAACGCACTATAGTTACTAACTAGATGCAGTAGTACTCCTATTTGTAGAGCAGTGGGGCCAAACCCAGTACAGTGTGACATCATTGGCCAGTTTAGCACACGTGGCATTGCCTTCGGGCAATGCACGCATGCCAAGTCACGATGTTCTTCTGACTGTACGTACAGCAGTGCACTGCACCCACATTATGTAATATAGGATATCAAATAGATGCGGTAACAATCATGAACTGTAGAGTTCTCACTTCACGCACTCCCCCACTGAACGGTTGGTACGCCGCGGAAACCGACTCGGAATGAATTACTTAGAATCACTATTCGTCTTGAGATTCATCGGACGGGTGAAACGGAACGAGGCGACGGGCATGGATAGCCTTCCTAGTGTAGCGGTTTCCACGAGAGACCAGAGTATAACGGGGATGAGATGCTTTGACCACCTTGCACGGTCCATAGAACTTCGATACGAAAGGGGGCCACTTCACTGTACGATTCAGAGCTTTCCCAACAGCGACGAGGACTTCATCTCCAACATTGAAACGATGAGCATGCTTCGAGTCATCCTGGCGACTAGGCTGCATCGCAACACGCGTAGCACGCTGGGGAAGGAGAGCCAATAACTCGAAACGGCGTTCGAACAGCATGGCGTCTTCAATCAAGGTGATTGGATCCGTAGAGTGCATACGAGGAACTGTACCGTACATTAACTCAAACGGAGAGAATCCACCAACCAATTTGCGGCTGCAGTAGCCATAAAGGACTTGATCTAAAGCCATGTCCCAATCTCAGCCTTCGTCGACGATAGTCTTATCAATGCCGCGCTTGATCGTTCCAACCATCTTTTCGGCTCTACCATTCGACATCGGAGCGTACGCAAGAACCGGTTTCAGCTGAATTCCATACTTCTTCATAAGTTCTAGAATCGAACTAGCCAAAAAAGACGTAGCGTTGCCAGACACAATGACACGAGGCGGACCAAAGGAAAGGATGATCTCTTTCTTCACGAAATTGAGAACAACTTCTAAGGTTGAATCTGGAGTAGCAATAGCGATAGGCCAACCAGTCAAATGTTCTACTCCAATTAGAAGAAAGCAAGTTCCAGAAGTGCTAATAGAAAGAGGTCCGGCGAAGTCCACTGACAACGTGTCAAATATGATTGTCAGCGGAGCTCTCTGATCCGCTCGGTACGAGATCACTGGGGCCATCAACTGACATCCTACGCAACTCTGAACATACTTGTGAATGTCTCCCCGAATAGTCGGCCCCCAGAAGCGATCCACTATGAAATTCCTTGTGGCGTCCTTATCCCAATGTCCGACTTCATCATGGAACAGAATCAACGGAACACGGTCACGAATCGGGGGAACCAGACGAATTCCTTCTTTCGTCCTGCGGAACAAGAGGTCATTCCAAACAACAGAGTGCTTCGCGGCACGCTTCGCAGCAGTGCGCAATTTCGGGTCTTCTTCATCCATCTCCAAGTTGCAAAGGTAGCGGCCGATGTTCGCGTAGTAGGGCTCGATGCCTTCAAATTCGGAGAAGCCAATCGAAGCAACCAGATCACCTTCTTTGACGGAGTTCTCTGCTTCTTCCGGATTGAGTGCATAACGAGAGAGATCATCGGCGGCGTGATTCACAGCACCAGGACGATAGACGATCTCAAATTCATACTCGGCGAGAAAATCCAACCATCTGGCAAGACGACCGTGAGCATCCTTCTTCGAGAACGCATGCTTCAATGCTTGGTGATCGGTCATCAACTGGAACGGGATGGAAGAGAGCAAATAGATTCTGAACTTCTTCAAAGCGAAGATAACTGCTAGAGCTTCTTTGTCGCAGACAGAATATTTCTTCTCGGATGAATTCAAAGTCCTGCTCGCATACTGGATGGTATGGAACATTCCATCTTCTTTCTTCTAAGCAAGAACGGCTCCGACTGCTACAGTGGATGCATCGGTTTCAACACGGAACGCACTTGAGAAATCAGGGAAAGCCAACACTGGGGGAGACGTAAGTTTCTTTTTCAACTCTTCGAATGCTGAATTCATTTCCTTGGTGAACTCTAGCTTCTTGTTTCCAGAGGTAGCGGAATGTAGAACAGCAGAAGACTCAGCGAAGTTCCTCATGAATCGGCGATAGTAGCCAGCCAGGCCAAGGAAACTGCGAAGCTCGGTTGTCGTAGTGGGAACTGGAGCCTCTTGGATCTTCTTGATTTTCTCCATATCCATAGAAACACCATCTAAGTCTACGACATGACCCAGAAGGCTTATCTTCGGCTGGGCAAAGAAACACTTAGATATCTTCACCTTCAGTCCATGAGACGAAATCTTTTCTAGAACAGCTCTAACGTGTTCAACGTGTTCCGCCAGAGTCTTCGAAAAGATCACTACGTCGTCAATGTAGACTCTCGCGAAAGGGATTTGACGGAGGATAGAGCCCATCATTCTCTGGAATGTGGCAGGCGCGTTCATGAGACCAAATGGCATAACTTCAAACTGCAATGATCCTTGACCACAGACAAGGGTGGTTATTTCCTTACATTCCTCAGACATGCGGATCTGTCAATATCCAGAGAACAAGTCAAGAGTGGTGAAGTACTTGCCTCTACGGAGGTCGTCAAAGATATGTTCCATGTATGGCAAAGGCCAACGGTCTGGGGTCATCACGCGGTTCAACGCACGATAATCCACGCAAAAGCGAGGCTTTCCATCTTTCTTCGTAGCAATGACAACTGGTAAAGACCAAGGAGAGTTGCTCGGACTGATGATCCCTGCGGAAAGCATCTTGCTGAATTCCTTCTTGACAACGTCCTCATGTTTAGGTGGGAGACGCCGAACTCGGGAATGAATCGAGACATCTGTTTTCAACGAGAATTCATGCATAATTGGAACACCTGAAGGACGGAGGTCATACAGAGACCAGGAAACAACTTCAAAATCTGTTAGCGAAGCTAATAGAGCTTTCTGGACATCTTCAGGGAGGTGGGATAGACGTTCCAGAATAATAGGATTATGCTCCTGCTCAACCTCATCTTCTTTCGACTGCGGTGACGCAGGGTCATCCAGAACGCAAACAAAGTTCTCGATCTGTTGAGACTGATCCGGAGAATCTGAGTCAAACTGGTTATCATCGGCAGGTGCAACGATTGGCACAGTGGGATTAGCATCATCGGAATCATCCATGACTAATTCAGGGATCTCTTCATTCTCTTCCGGTGGACGATCCTGATCATGACTGTCCGACGGTGCCTCACTAAAACCGGGGCGAGAAAGCCATTGTTCTTGACTTCTGGGTCGAGGAAAAGATACGGTTGCAAGTCATTGTCGATGTCGAGTGTGAATCGCGCACCGACTGGTAACTCTGACGCCTCCCGGGGTAATGTATCTCCGGGGCGCAACGGTGGAAAACGACGATGAACTCGAAGATTAAGTGTCCCGGCAGGCTGGTCGGGTCCACTACTGTCGAGAAGTACGACATCATCTCTGGTCGGAATAGTCAATACCAGGTCGACAGGCTCTGAGTACTCTGAGTCTCCAGAAGAAGTATCGTCTTCCTCTGCATCTTCGAATCGTCGATTTTCATCTGTGGTAGCATCATCTTCTTCCTCAGCCTCAGCATTAAGTTGAAGCTGGGATGCCAGCTGTGCTAATTCCTCGGACGCCACTTCTGTCTCATCTGGTCCGTGGGCGTGCACGTCATTCGTGAATGCGTCGCGAAAGCCAATATCTTCTGCTCGTCTCTCGGAACGGGCATAACCCGGGACTTCTAAGACGGGAGCGGGAGGGACGACAGGTCCATTATGAGGGGTTTCTTCCTCTCCTTCTGAATCAGGCTGGTCTTCTTCAGACTCAGACTCAGGGGGCTGTTCTGGGGAATCAGTGATCATCACCAGGTTCTCTGTACGACTGAAATCCAGAGTGTAATCTTCTGGGAAATGGTCACTCGCCATGTGGGTTAAGACCAATTCTTCCTCGTCATCAGATTCGGAATCAGACGAGAGTGGAACTGCGCTGGAGTCAGAAGTGAAGTCTTCACTGTCAGTACCAGAAAGTGGGGTGTACTGCTCGAGACCTGTTCTGTCGTAGTCAAGTCCAAGAGTGATGGACTTTCCATCAGGTTTCATCTTCACTTGCTGAGTTCCAAGATCCAAACAAGCTTGAAGCATTTCCAAAGAGGGGCAACCAATGATAACTTCAAATGGAGTTCCTTTCACGACAAGGAAGTCCAGGGGAACTACGACTGAAGCAAACGTCACTGGGACTTCTTTGAGAATACCCAAATATTCGGAAGTACTTCCATCAGCCACGGTGATCTTCTTCTCTGTCACCGCTGGTTTGACAGAAAGCTTCTCTGCAAGACTGGCAGACATAATGTTAGGAACCGCCCCTGAATCGAGCAACGCCTGTGTATCCAAGCCATAAATCTTAACTTGAACGACTTTCACACGACGGGTCTTCACATCTGTCTCTGCGTAGGCCATGGTCCTCGTACACCTTCGAGCAGAAATGAGACGGCGAATACTCTTCTTCGCTTCGTCAGGATCTCCTCGAAGTAATTGTCCAAAGGTCAAACCAGATGGGGTATTGGCCAATTCTTCGTAGACATTGTATTGCCCACGTGTTCCTGAAGCTTAAATTTGCTCGAGGAACTCTTTCGAAATCCAGACCTACGTGTCTTGATCTTCTTGGCCTGTGCGGAACGGACACGTCTACTACCGTCCTCCTGAGAATGGGCAGTATTCGGGAACATGACCGGCGAAATTCCACTGAGCTCTCCCGTACGAGCTTGCTTCGGAAGTGGGGTTCTATCTGCAGCTATCTTAGCTGTATTCACAAAGTCATCGTCATGCTTTTGGTCCGTGATGACAGAGGCACGATTCTCTTTCTCATGCTGTTCTGAAGGTGAAGTGGAATCTTGTATCCTAAGCTTTTTTTCAGACTGCGATTCATTCCTCGCGTTGTCAAACTTCGCTTCACGCGAGTTGTCATTGGATGATCTCTTCCAGC
The DNA here is from genome assembly GCA_022539475.1 of Gracilaria domingensis. Lineage (NCBI taxonomy): Eukaryota > Rhodophyta > Florideophyceae > Gracilariales > Gracilariaceae > Gracilaria > Gracilaria domingensis. Next base: position 64,710 of record VCMS01000132.1, on the reverse strand, counting down.
ATGTATTAACTGAATGGCCGAATTTACCGCACCGGACGCAACGAGTGTCACGATGAGGGTTCAACTCACATCTTATGGAAATATGTCCTGGCTGTCGGCAATACGAACACATACGATAGCCACCTTGACGGTTACTCGACTGAGAGAACTGACTCTTCTTCATCATCAGAGAAAAATGCGCAAGCTGTTCGGATAACTCGTTCATCTTGTTCTCATGGACATCAGACGAAGACTGCGCCTGCTTCTTTGGCTTCTGTAGAACGTGCTTGGCTGGGGGAAGACCATTAAGGGCTCCGTATAAACCTAGGCTCTTCTTCCCGGAGAAAAATGATTTCACAACTTCTCGTACAGAATTGTAGTCCTCAGCACCACGAAACATTATAAACTGCGCTAAGTCCGCAAATTCCATGACCGCATGACGAAGAAGGCAGAACTTGACCTCAGAGTTGAACCCAGCCTTCTCAAAACAGCTGTCCATCTCTTTCATCGACCCGAGCAGATCTGCATAATCTAAACGTGACAAAACTGCACGGCGAATTTTCTCTTCAAATCATTTACTTGGACCAAAGCGATCAATCAGCGACGACTTAACTGCATTGAAATCTCTTGCTTCTGCAGCCAGAGAACCATGTTCAGCATAGGTCTCATAATAGAAATCGAATGCATCGCCTTCCAGAAAACCAAGAAGACCAAGAGCACGTTCTTCTTCAGTCTTGCCAGACGTTGCAACATCTTCATAATAGAAGAAGAACTTTCTCACATCGACGGAAGAGCCATCGAAATTTAACGGTAGAGAAGGATGCTTCATTAGGTTGGCACCCTCCTCGAGAGTACCATCTGGACGTCATTTTGGTGGCAAACGACGCGGGTGTTTACAGACCCTTACACTTGCCTCTCGTAACAGAAAGAGAGTCAGGGTAGAACAACCAGCCACTCAAAAGGACCAACGTGGGCCCAGAATCCACCAAAGAAATAAACGTAGTATGCCCAGAGGGAGATCCCAGGGAAAAGAAGGAAAAAGGACAAACTAGTGGATGGAAAACTACCAGTCAAAAGAAAACGAACAACGGACAACAACAAACTGCACGCGAATTCTGCAGCCAAACTTATCTCTGCGCGTCCAGAGACAAGCGTATAGACTTCTTACGAGACGTCCCGAGAAGAGTTACGAACTGGAGATAAGTCTTCACTCTATGCCCAAGCTAGTCTCTCGCAGAAGACGTTACGCGGCCCTCAACTAAAATCCCAACGGACAGCTTCCCGTCCAGCAACTAGGTCCGTGTAGCACCAGGTCTCTCGACCGACACCGTTATCCAAGCCGAAGCTCCGGTGGGGCTCACTGACGACAAAGAAGCCTTTGGTACACACGACCCGATTCCCGTCCACGCCTAAAGCGCTTCGACAGGTACTGGGATTTAGATGAGAAGAGCAGTGCTCGCACAAAACGCGCAAGCACAAACTAGGTTAGTGAGGCACGGAGGCCTAAACAAAATAATAACTTACTTAGCTGCACTGCCCAAGATATTGGGTAAGGTGGACACAATAAGAAAGTTGATGAACGCAATGTTGTGTTGGGTCGAGACACCGTCAAGCGTCTTGGTGACCCTTTATATAGAGTTCTGAACCCTTCTAATAGGTTCAGAAAGGCAATAACGCACTATAGTTACTAACTAGATGCAGTAGTACTCCTATTTGTAGAGCAGTGGGGCCAAACCCAGTACAGTGTGACATCATTGGCCAGTTTAGCACACGTGGCATTGCCTTCGGGCAATGCACGCATGCCAAGTCACGATGTTCTTCTGACTGTACGTACAGCAGTGCACCGCACCCACTTTATGTAATATAGGATATCAAATAGATGCAATAACAATCATAAACTGTAGAGTTCCCACTTCACACTTGGAAAACACGGCTTTCTTGCATTGCTGGCATCAGAGTGGCACGGAGCATTTCCGTGCCACACCTTGCGCTGCTTAGCGCAAAGGCTTCCCAACTCCGGATGGTCTGTGTCTTCTTAGACACATCTGCGCTAACGATCCGTAATGACGACAATCTGTGAACTCAGGTTCTTGATGGTCTCTTGATCTGAGTCGGCAATTTTCATTTGCATCAGCCACGCATGTCCATTAGTGAGGTAATGACGAAGCGATGATATCGATTTTTACCTTCCCATTAAGGCAATGTTTCTCGCTTCCATTCCTTTCATAAAGTCATGTAGAGCACTGCCAATTCTTGCTGAATGCGGAGTAAACTTCAAATGAGAAAGCTTAAGATCTTCAACTGCTTTTTTCAGCGCAGTAGAATACTTTCCATATTTGATTGAAAACAAAGCATTCTTGTCTTTGGTCAGTTTCTTGCAGTAGCATTTGAGCAATTCGATGCACACCTTGTCCTTCATCGCAACAAATTGCATTGGCCCTGTCTTAGTATCCATAATGGCCACTCCCGCAGTATCAGGTCCATACGCGGCAATTCGAGGATCGCCAGGAAAAGCGACGTTGTCTTCTTGTATGGCAAGTGCTTCATTAACCCTCAGGTATGCTGCCCAAGACATTGCGAGACAGATGGCACTCTGCTGCTGATTACAAGTGACAAGTTTCATGATCAGTGCATACGCAATTTCCTTTGTAATAGGTGTCGCTGGCTGCGGTACATGGGTGTCGATCCATCCTTTCATGCTTCTGTGAGACAGTGGAAGTCCTGTCTTTGTTCGAGCATCTACAATGTAGAGACCGCACAGAAGATTTGTCATTTCTTGTTTTCGGACTGGTCGTGGATCTGTATCGTATACGTAATTGATGTATCCTTCGATCGTCTCGTCAAGGTGGTCGAGGTTCATGAAGCTTGTTGAGCATGTCTTCGTGAAGTTTTCAATTGCCTTACAGTAGAGTTTGATGGTCTGCGGCTAGGCGCTCAGAGATATGAGCCTGTGTTGGTCGAAGAAGCACTGCGCTGACGATGGGATCTTTGGGCGGGCGTCAAAGATTTCTCCATATATGACACGTCGAGGATGTTTCTGCGATCGTGGCATCAGGGTCGCGAGACCCTGACCGGCGCTTCCTTCCATTATCATCCGTTGGAGTAGCGCAACACCGGTGGTAAGCGCGCTTGGCTGCCTCATGGATGGCTGGCGCTCTCGACTTACGTCCTTGATGGGGCGTCGCCTGGGTTTATTGATGTGTGAATTTATATGGCGTGCAGGTCTGCCGCGATACATAGTGACGCGAACTGTCTTGCGATTCGGTTTAGCTGCGTGCTGGAGGAGCTTCCTTTGTTAAGACTTCCGGCCACGACGGCGCAGTCTGACAGAAGAAGAACACGCGTTTTGGTTATTTTCCGCGATATCAGCCATCGGAGCGCTAAAACGGCCGTTGCTTTTTCGAGCATGTTAATGTGCTCATCCCTTGTCGATCTGTGTGCGAAGGCTGTGGTCCATCTTTTTCCTTTCACAAATCTTTCGAGCTCAGGGCTCGAGAGTGTACCCCGGCCTGGAGCAGACGCGTTCTGTTCTGCTCCGTGATAGCCAGGGAGACATGCTCCTTCTGAGAGGTTTGTCTTCCTGCGCAAGGCGCGGTTTTTCCATAGATCTTCTATTTCTCTTGGTTCCGCCAGTGTGTAGACGACTGCGCCTTTACTTTTGGAGGCATCGAAGGCAATAACCAGAGAGCACCACGTTGTGCTCGCTGTGAAGCGCGCCAGGGGTAGTATGCTGGCCATGTGGTGGAGCTCAATTGCGGTGTTCGTGATTAGACGCGGGCGCTGCGTGCACGACGACAGCAGGCGGAAGGTATCGGACAGAACAGATAGCAGTGGTCGGTTGCCAAGGGCTATCCATATGGCTTTTCCAACGACTCGTTCGATAACACTGAGAGCATTGCGGTTTAGATGTTCCTGTCCGTGGTTCAGAAGTGCTGCGGACACTCTCCGAAGTCCTTTCACTGTATCTTGAAGCTTTAAGGGAGGCGGAGCGATCCTACCGTGATTTAGATCCCATTCCCATCCAATGAAAGTAATCTTGTTACACTCGGGCGTCCCGAGTTCAGATGACTTTGAACACTTTACGGGAAGTTTTTGTCGGTCTAGTGAGTTTAGAACATGCATATGGAAGAGGTCTATATTCGACTGCTCCCATCCAGCGAACAATGCGTTCACGTCGTCAATAATGTGGAGGAGAAGAACTTGCTTCTGGGAGAGAATGTGAGCCGCTTGCGATGGGGCAAGTGCAGGTAATTAAGTATGGTACGTGCAGGGAGAAGAGAGCGTTTTCCTAAAGAGGCAATACGCCTCACGGAGTGCGAAAGAAACGGCATGATGGGCTATATGGACCGCCCATTTGAAGCCCGTGGGCAGGGTGCACTGAAAAGGGCGAATGAGATCTTTCTTTTGGGGGCGGAATGTTAGGGATTGATGAATTCGTCGTTGCACTGGCCCTGGAAGGTTCCCGAAGCAAACGGTTGGGAGGGGGAACAGACGTGTAAGCCATTCGGGGAGGCGTATTGTGTGAAACATATTCGCGATATCGAGGTATATCGATGAGAGCGGTACTGAGGTTTGTCTCACTGAATGGAAAAGATCGTGTATGGGGGGGGGGGGGGGGGGTTGGGCATAAACATGTTTTGAGTCCTCGGCCAGCTGATAAGGCGTTGCCTTGTCTCGCTTTTGGTAACGGCGAAAAGTGTCATAGTAAGGAAATCGACGAACCGCCTTTGATGCGGGAGTTCGGTCCGAACCAACGACCAGGAGAGCATCCCTGAGTTTTCCATTCTCTGCAACAGAAGGGGATAAGTATTTTCGCGGCAGCAGAGGGGAGGTCTTGGGGCGGCCTCTGAGATAGAAGCTTTCATAAGCGGGAGCACGAAAGTCTTCTGCTTGAAGGAACCGAAAAGGGAACGAGACTCCTCCGGGAGCTCTTGCTCCCATTCATATCGAGGGCCTCTGTGGGTCTCGCTTGGGAGGTCTATGAATTCTGGTGAGATAATGGTAAAAGTCCCGCGCTGGCTGGCGGGTAGCAGCGTTTCCGAGTCGAAAGTGGCCGTTATGTTGGCTACATCATCTTGGGTGGTGTTGTTGAAAGCTTTCAATGGGTCGAGTACCGAGGGAGCTGTGTCGCTACCGAACAGAGCTCTAACACGGCTGTAGATTAACGAAAGGCAGGCCTCTTTAGAGGCGGAGGTGTGAGTAGGTGCAGCGGCATGAGGTTCTCGGCTTTGAGGTTTTTGTGCATCATATGCGTTCAGGTCTCCGGCATACATGCTGTTTAGGGAGGCTATCGCTGAGTGCAGTGGAGCTTCGGAATCGTCATGGGTTATGGGGAAGGGGGGTGGGAATGGACATGGGCTTTGCTTGGAGAGAGGAAGAGAGGGCTGGAGACGGGGCAGTTTCTCTCGAGTGTGGCTTTTTGGGGATTACCGTCTTTTGTGGCTTCCTGTCGATCGCGACGTGTGTTTCGGTTCGGAGCGCTCGCTCTCGCCTGGAGGGACTTCACAGACTTAAAAGCAGTCTGCGCTTTCGCGTTCATTGCCAGAGTTCGAGCGAGCGTACTGTCGAATTCTGGAAGTAGGGCTCTGATGCCGGGGTTTGATCCCAGGATGAGAGTAGCAGCAGTCCAGGCTGTTGCTCTTGTTGCATTCATCGTTCTCATCGCGTTTTCTACGTATATTAAGGCGTAGAGGCGGCGAATGGCTATCTCCATCCAAACGGAGGCCTCCAGGGCGCTTTCTATGTTCTCGAAGTCTTGCAGCCCGTGATGTAAAATGCGGGCCAAGAAATATGCTTCTGCCTCCGCTGCCATTAGCTCTCCTTTCTGGCCTCTGTGCCAACTTAGCTCTGCGACCGTGGTCTCGAGGCAGCACCCTTTTTGCCAAAGGCCGCGTAGAAGCTTGTGACCAATTAGAGTTGAGACGCAAAGCGGCGGCTGCTGGCTCGATTGAGATGGGTAGCGTCTCATACGAGGAGGGCGATTGGATGTGCTTAGACACGTTTCGTCAATGATAACGATTCTCCCAAATGTTACTGGCGCTTTCGTTTTCTTTCGTGGGGGTGCACCGCTCCCTGTCGTTGCATCGTTTGGGGCAGAATGCTTCTGCTGAGGGCCATCCATATTTCCGTTCCTAAAGAAGTTGTCAAGACTGAACGGGTGACGGAGCGGCGCCGGCTCGTCCGGTACACGGGTTGGTGCAACGGCGAAAGATGGTTGGCTGCTTTGGACCTTCTCCAGAGATTTGCGTTTTTAGGTCAAAATTGCTGCTGAGATCTGAAGAGGACCTGTTGCATTCGGCGGGAGCGGTAAGATGGGGTCATATGCGTGTGGTTGTATCATGAGATCCAGAAGGTCTGCTGGGTTGCTGCTGACTTGGCTGGTTATCTCGTCAACTTTTAAAGAATGGATTTTCTGCATCGCACTCTCCGAGGTTTGAAGCTGCAGGTTCTGGTTTGCTGCTTCTCGAACTTGAATAGCAGCTGTAAGGAGGTCGTTCCTTGATGGTGTATCCACCTGTGGCAGCTTGTTTCGACTCTGCCGTGTCGTCATTATCGTTTCGCTGGAAGTAGTGATTTAATCTGGCAATTTGCATCTTACAATATCAATGTTGACGCCTGCTTAGGAAATTCTTGACAATGTGTGTGATTTGAGAGATTTTGTTGGACGTTTCTTATGCCACGTTGAATTGGAGCCTTTGCTTCGCTTAGTGTGATGTTGCATTACTCCAAGCTATGCGGTGCCCTCGGATGTCGGCTCTTATATAGCTAAGGTCAACTGGGTCGTAACCGATCTCGAGGCTGTTATAGTGCAAAGTTTGCACCGCGCCCAGCGCAGAAAGAAAAGGACGAATTTCTGTCTGGGAGGCTATTCCGCCACGGCATCGTAAGACGGTTTCTCTAGCATACAGCGCTGGCCAAAGGTCAAAAAAAGGGGAAGGCAAAGCATGGGTTCGCATCGGTGTTTGCTTTGGTGTAAAGTTTGAGGTTTGCTTGGGGCAGGCTGTAGGCAAGGTAAACTAAGAGATATCTGTCGTTGAGAGACTTAAACGATATGTGACGGTTACAGCTTGATAGAGAAGGCGTGTGAACGAGAAGTCGGAAGAGTTTTAGCGGGGGCTACTTTTCCAAGACGAGAGCTGCAACACTATGTGCGGCGGGTGCTCGTCTAGGCGGCTGCTCCCCTTGACAGCGCGCAAAAAGTCGGGCGCAGGTTGAAAAGAAAGAGCGGCAGCGGAAAGGCGACGGAGGCGCAGGTTCAAGCGCTGCTCCGCCGCTGGGTCTTCGCGCCGGCGCTGGTCGGCGGTGGAGACTGCGCAGCGGCTTGGAGTGCGCCTGAACCTGCAAATAAATACTTCTCCGCGTGCCTCGAAATCCGATTCTGTCACGGTCACAGAAGGCTTCAGACGTCGGGACCAATCTTGGCCAGTCTTGGCCCCGATTTCTGAAGCCTAAAAAGTTTTTAGTAAAAACGTTGTAGCCCGTGGTCCAATTTTGTCACCCATATTTTGCAGTTTAAATGTGTAATCGTCAGATCATCTTGCGATCATGTTCCCGGTTTCGGTACAAGGCCTCAAAACACGTGAAACTTCCATGACGAAAGCAAGATGATTTTGCAATCCAGTCTGTCAGAGACCATGTACGTACGACTTCCACGCCATGAAACGAGTTTCGTGCTTGAGTTTTTCATCTTTTCTACACGTAGATACGAGCCATATGTAAGGAGTATCAATGCACCTCGGTCTGTCCCCGAAGTAAAAGCGTCAAGGTCAAACGATTGTAGGGAATATTCTACTTTGTTGGCAAAAATTATCATACCTTGCTTCCTTCAGCGGGGGTTTGGAAGTGTAAACCATTATGGAAAGCTGCTTTGTGCTCGAGAGCAAAGTAAGGTGGTGACAGAGCAAAACAACGAAACTATGCGCGAATTGCGTCACCGGAAGTGGTCCACTGGTCCGTGCACTTGTTGTCCATTGGTCAGCTCTTGGTGGAGCATTCAGGGGAAATGTCCATGTCATACTATACTCCTGCTAAGCATCAACGTGATGAATTCCATTCTAGCCTCTCTCTCTCTCTGTATGGTAATGAATTTGTTTCAGGGCGGTAAAGGATGACCCTACCGTCTTGCTTCCGAAAGAATGAATAATGTGGGTAGTGCCGTGATTATCTGCTGTATTCGATTCACTGCTCTCTCCTGATGTGTTCAACGCCAAAAGAATGTTAGCATCTTCCCGAGCCCCAGTAGATATGCCCAGCTTGACATACGAGAAGTCTTTTGTGTACTTTAGTGGAGTCCGAACTGCCTTCGTTATTATTGACACCGCTAGACTTCAATACCGTCATCCGAAGCACTACTGGCATGAGTTGTGGCTATCTTGAGATTGAGCTTCTCTGTTTCTGATGGCCATCATCCTTTCGTACGTTCCAAGCAAATCCCGTGCACCTTTCATTCTTCTGTCTGGAAGTCTTTTTCTGTTCCATATTCAGTTTTGTTCAGCAGGTACGTCCTCCTGCTGGTGTCAACAGAATTTTACAATCACCCAGCATAATCAGTTGAACCGTCGATTCATTATTTCCGAAAATGCTCCCACAGCTACACTTCTGCGATCTCGTGACGATTTGAAGCAGAAGATCGAGCCTATGACCAGGTTGCTAAGTACAATTGTGAAAGGAATTGACGTTCGGAGACAAAACAAGGATATTAAACAGTGCAATCTGGAAGATATCAACTACGGTTGGGTCTATACTGCTCACTTAGCGTCGAAACATCTGCAGATTGGAGAACTGAGTACAAAGTGCTACTCTGAGCTTGATGACACGGATGCGGTAGTAAGCGGATTGCTTCCGGAAAGTGCCTTCGACAATAGCATGGAGGTCATCGGCAACGGTGTCCAAGCTCTATATGAAGCGATCAGTAACATCACAGAATCCCCGCAAATACAAGGCTCTGGTAATTGGAGTAACTCGTTTCCACTTCGGGGGTGGAGGATAGGAGATGACATACAGAGATGCAAGGTGGAAACATTTTCTGCCTATCGAATGGGGAACAATTTCTTTCTCCGGGCTTCAATGACTAACCACCAGGCTGATAAATATGTCGAAGACCGGAACAGGCACTTTGTCAATGAATGGGTCCGTGATGATTTTTCTCAGAGTCTCAAGATGAATCACCCAAGTATGGAAGATGGAGAAGTCGTATGCGGAACAACACTTCTCGAACAATGGGGCGCTCGGGTCTGGATATCTTGGCACGGCCAAATGACAGATCAAGATAACCCCGCAGTCCGCAGATCATCTCGGCAGAATGAGATTGCCATTGATTTGGCAGAGGACTCTATATCTCCTGCCAATGTTGCCATCATAACTCTCCCGATGGTTGTAAACCTGATCCCGCTTGCTCTAATTGCGGAACTCAACACATTGGGATACCTCCTATACATTATTTTCACAGATATAATCTCTGTTGCTCCGTTTATGATCAAAGGAATTGAGCTTGTCAGCGCAACCCGATCGCATCCGGTGCTCGTGGCTTACTATGCCGGAGATGAGGAGCTGGCTGATATTCAAGTCTGGACAGCGGACTGCAGAGGTACAAATAGATTCAGGGTCATCGGATGGATATTCATTACTGTGGGAGCGTTCTTCGTGATTCTCGGGATTGCCCTGGAATTCATTGCTCGATCGTATGTGGAAAGAAGACGCAAAGAAAATGAAGATTTTGTCGGACCTTTCGGGAAAGGAGTGTTCGACTCCATTGGAACAGGGATTTTGGGGGCCCATTTTGATCTGCAATCAGATTGCTATTCCGACTATACAAGTGAGTTCGATTCCGTGGATACCATGGAAACTGGCGTCGGAAAGGCGAAAACAGAGGATGGTTCTCTGGAAGCACAACAGAGTTTGAGAAGATTCATTCTAAATTGGATATCCATTCTTACACCAAGCTCACCATTGGGAGCATGGGCAGGCTGTATCGCCAATTCAGGACCCGAGAATAGCAATGAAGCCGGAGTCGGCCATGATGGTTTGGCGAGTGCTGAGCGCTCTGATGAGGATCATTATGAGAAGTGAAAACTGGTTCTTGTTTGGTGTTGAGACCCGAATGGGACTGAACATTGTATATGATTCTTCTCTTGTTTGCTCGATTTGTTGGCTTTTTTTGTGAGAATTCATCCTGTCGAACGTCTTCGCTGTTCTTCGATGGATTGTCGTTTTCCAACAAGTTAGATAGAACCGCTGCGAGGACGATCTTTATGGTGCGCCAATCTTTTCATGCCATAACAAAGGCATGCTCCTATAATACTTGTTTTCAGCACTATCTGCTATATCACAACAAATGAAACACAAACGTAGCCTTCGGGGGTCCGTACAGACTAAGGCATATACGACCGTGACAATGCTTGCAAGTCGCCGGAATTGCTCTGGCTCTTTGGAAGGGTTGAGTGAAACAGAGGTGAGAAGCTTGACGTACGCTCTCTCTTTCTCTCCTTTACGGGCACATTAGGTTTACGAGAAAAAGTGCAGTGCAATCTTCAAAGGAACCCTCTCTCACCAGAAAGGCCAAAGCTTTTTCGGGCCACTTGGGCATCTTCCTGGACTTGAAAAGTGCCGGCTTCCTTTGGAGACCCAGGCGCAATCAGATTCGGTTTCTCAAGGGAAAGTCAGGCACACGACAAGGATGCAGCTCACATAAGCCCTCTCAGTAGTGGAGTTCGGTGATCAATGACTGAAGCTCCAACAGCTGTCAGTGAGGGCCACATGACTACTTTTACTTCTCAAGTGAACGAAATAGAGGAAAGATACGAGGAGTTTATGCTGGACAGAAGCCATAACTGAAAGCCACATTGTAAAGGTAAGAAATGATCGGATCGACATCAACATTATCGAAAGCTCGACCAGGAACCTGAGTAACGAAACCGCCTGGATCCGTGAAGCACCCAAAGTCTCGAATCCTTGGAATCTTTTCAATCATTAGGCGCACAGCATCAATGTACTTATCTCTCTTCACTCCGTATGCAAAAAGAAGTTCGCGATGATTTACCTCTTCTGCCTCGCAATACGCTCTGATTTCTTCACTGCTTGAAAGACCAAAGGGAGGAGCAAATGCTTCGAAATGAGCAATATATGGGCGTTCGCCTGGCGTACGGTAGTGCATTACATATTTCTCGAAGCAGCCGGCTTCACGGAGCGTTGGTTGAAGTGGAGTGTACACAAACATTCTACGATAAACTTCCACAGTTTCTGTCGCTGAAGGGCGATAGCAATCATCCCAATAGCTAAAGGTCCTTCCGATTGATGCATCGGGTATGGGAGCGGCTATAGTTCCGTTACATCGTCTTTCCGTTACGGAGCCTCCGACTGTATGGAATGAAGCCAGTACAACGAGGCATAAGATCGTAAGCTGATTCAGGAAACTCATAGTTGAAGGCATGTTACGAAAGAAAAGTTTTGTCGTATTGTATCAGAGAACAACAGAGCTATGAACAAGTCTCTCGCAATGGTCGCTTCTTAAGGAGGAGGAGGAAACGCGGACAACGAACATTTCTCTGATCGACAACTGTTTGCATGTTGGAGAGCTAACTGTCTGGTTTAGGTTCCTGGCCAGCGATGCAACCTCGTGACAGTAATCACTCTATAGAGTACAAAGGTGTCCATATCTAAGTTACATTATGTACAAAAGAAAAGCCCAAATCGTCCAAAGACTGTCGTCAGGATCAGACTCCACTGGGGATCTAGTCGACACGCGTCAAAGGAGGAGCGTTTGATCAACAAAATTGTTTACACATGGATGTTGGGTTTATCCCAACGGTCATGGTGCCGTCACTCCAACGCCATGCCCGCTCATTCGCGCTAGGCTTCAATGTGAAGTCGAACTTGCGCTGTGTAAAAGGGTTTGCTGGTAACGGTGGTCGTTTACCCATCGTCGATGACCCAGTCTCGAGATGGAAATTTTACACTTGATTGCGCCGGTCTTTTTTGATAACAAAACAAGTAGTCAAAATGGGCCACAACGACACTAGTACTGCAGGACCCAAAAAAACTGCGGTGGGCCTGAACTGTAAAATACAGGGGGCTCGAAAGGGGGTGAGCTGGACGCCTCCTTTCGCCTGACTCGGCAACTACGAGAAGAGGTAGGCGAACCTCGTTTCGGACGTTCACAGCGGCAGGTTTTTGGTGCTCGCAACTTGATCTCTTGGCAAAGAGAAGGGTGAGTGCCTTGTCATCAAACCCTTCGCACCAGCAACAGGGATAAGCGGACGCAGCGACGCTTGTACACAAGTACTACATACACTGGACCAAAAATGCACTGGATGCACGCGTCAAGATGTGATTATCCTTGGCCGTTCTGCGATGATGTTGCGCTACTCCGGTCCTTGATGTGGGTGCCACCATTGTTCTCGTACTTCCCTACACACAGCGGACTGCTGTTCCCCGGGTATTCGTTTAAAAGTAAGGACGGGAAGGCGTTTATTGAGATAGAAGTACCGGGCGTTGAAAAGGAGGATATTCACGTTGAAACTCGCGGACATACTCTCGTAGTTAAGGCAAAACGGTACTCACATGATGTGAAGGACAAAGAAAAAGCTCAACCGAGGCGTTCGTACAGATTCAAAGCTCGTCTGAGCGAGAATGTGGATGTAGACGGTATTACAGCATCTTTTCCTGGTCTTGGTGTGCTACGACTGTTTGTGCCGTACAAAGAGACCAAAGCAAGCAAGGTGCGAAAGATTTCTGTTGATTCTTAGGTAGTTGGTTTGCTGCCGTTAGGTTGCATGGTCACGGTGATGACTCGCTTACACGTGACGCCTGGTTCAAAGCAGAGGCGTTTGTAGATGATGCTTGCTTTAGTTGTGTGAAGGAATGCAAGAGGACTTCGGATAACCTTGCGGAGCACGGCGGAAGAAAGCTGTATTGAACAGTTGTCAAAAGTGTTGACAGAATGATTGAGAAATGAAATGGAAATGATCATGCCTGTAAAAAAATATGTGTGCGTTTGAGAACAAGTCTTTGAGGTGTAGTGAAAGTAGTGCTTACAATGTAGAAGAATAACGGCAACGATTGTTACTGCACTCTTTTATGTCCCTGCGTGGCAATTACTTTTTTAGAACGACTTCTAGATAGTCGTCATGTATGGTGATTCTCGTTTTGCAGAGCAGCAAGGCTATAGCGGATGGAAGACGTAGAAGGTGGCGCTGAGCAAACAGAACTGCTCGTCGGAGCATGAAATAGTTGGTCCTCCAGGAGGAGGAAGGGGGAAAGAAGGGGAAAGAAGAGGAAAGAAGAAACGAGCCATGACGTAAAAAACACGTGGCGCGCTGCGAGAACCGCATGCTCCGCCCGCATGCACTTGCTGTGCAACCAAACATGCGAAGCACTTGGGCGCGCCACTGGGAAACGAAAGCGCCTGCGCGGCAGCGGCGACAGCCGCGACCCAAGTCATCTCCCCGCCGTCACCACGACAGAATGTTCCCCAACATCGCCCACTCCATCGCCGCCCCGCTGCCGTTTCTGCTGGGCCAGTCGCACGGCCAGTCGCACTCGCATTCCCACTTTCACCCGTTCCGTTTCGGACATAATCGGCGACACCCCCTAGAAGCCGAGCAGCCGCGCACTCCCGCTGTCGTTGAGCCCACCTACTACGTAGAATCTGATGATGTGCAGGGTTTTCTTTATGTAGAGCTTCCTGGAGTGCGGAAGAGAGATATTGTTATTGAGTTGCATGGGCATCACTTGAGCATTTCAGCAAAACGATACGCCGCTGCTTTGATGAATTTGAACGAGGAAAAGGAGCCCAAATTACTGGTTCAGTATGATTTGCAACTGGGCTTGAGTCATGATACAGATGTTGCTAAGGTCAAGGTTGAGGAATATACACACGGTGTGCTTGCGGTGAACATTCCTGTTGTGCGGAAGAAGAACGGGAGAAAGATAAAGATAGATGTGTGATGAGCCGTTTGCAGCGAGAGCTTCATACCATACGTTGTAAATACCCAAATAGAGCGGGCTCTGCGTTGTAACTTTGTTGTGATATCATCTCGTTACAATGCACAAGATCTTCTTGCACTCCACTTTACGCACATTTGGCAAATCGCATTCATCTTGGCTTCGCTTAATAGTAAAGAAAAACAACCAGCCTTGCTTTACAATGCGCTGTGCTTGCTACTGTACATAATCACATTGCTGTATGCCATGCCCGTTAAAAGAAGACAGCTGGCATCCGAAGGTATTGAAGTAGAAACAACGCGACTTCGGCAAAGCACCAGGCTGGTGTCACCCGCTCCCCTTCCCCATCGCGGCTCAACCCACCCGACGTATAGCAAGCCTCATGCACGTCGTGTTCATCCACCCCGATCTGGGCATCGGTGGAGCCGAACGTTTCATCGTCGACGCCGCTCTTTCATTACAGAAGCACTCTCACCAAACCACTATCTTCACGCCTCATTTTGATCCAACCCGCTGTTTCAATGATGTGGCACCGTCTTCTGCCTCCGTACACGTCCGATGCATTAATCCGTTCGTCCCACGCTCCATTCTGGGTCGCTTTCAAGCAATTCTCACTTCGTTACGATGCGCACTTGTTGCTCTATACGTATGTCTGTTTTGCCAGTTGGACGTTGCAGTTGTTGATATTGTATCTTTTCCGTTGTTAATTCTGTCCTTGTTTCGGGTCAAAAGTGTGTTTTACTGCCATTATCCGGACAAACTTCTTGCCAAGTCTCTTGATCCGAGCTCGCGACCGTCGTTATTGAAGCGCATTTATAGATTTGTCATTGACGCAATCGAGGCATTTGCGCTTCGTCATGCCACTCGAGTCGTGTGTAACTCGCGTTTTACAACACGCGCTTTCACAGAAACCTTCCCCAATTTACCCAAACCAACTGTTATATATCCTTGTGTCAAGATGCCTGAGCACGTGCGCCGAGATTCGTCGTCAAACGTGCTACTGTCTCTAAACCGTTTTGAAAGAAAGAAGAACATATCGCTTGCAATTGACACGCTTTCGTACTTGATATCCAAGCATAACGTCGATATTACACTCGTAATTGCTGGTGGATATGATACCAGATTGACCGAGAACGTCCAGTATTACGAACAACTTGAACAACAAGCTCGTTCTCATGGTTTGCAGAACCGAGTCAAACTGCTCAAGAATGTATCCGATGCGCAAAGACGTGCTCTCCTGCACAATGCTCTGGTAGTACTTTACACCCCTGCAAATGAGCATTTCGGAATCGTTCCGTTAGAGGCTATGAGTGAGGCTGTACCCATCGTAGCCGTCAATTCGGGGGGTCCACTGGAAACAGTGGAGCATCTTCAAACTGGTTTTCTGTGTGACGATTCAGCGCAGCAGTTTGGTGATGCTGTCATGCAGCTGTTTAGTGATCATCAGCAAAGTGTACAAATGGGTGAACAAGGTCGTGAAAGGGTGAACAAGTACTTTTCAATGGATGTTCTTGGAAGAGAACTGCATCTGTTATTGACCAACATTATCGACACATAGATATCTCAGGTCAAATGTTGCATACAGATACAACCCTTGCAAAAGGTTTACAGTTCATGTATTCCGTACTTGAGCTGTACTAGTCTTTATGAGGGCGCTTTCGGGGCTGCGTCTCATGCTTCCGATTCTGCTCTGTGGTAGTCTTCGTCTGTCAACTAATGCTTCCTGAAAGCCATACGGTTGTGGCTGCGTGTTTGATGCTGATGCTCTCGATTCCGGTACAGTTCTACTGTCACGCATATCTTCAGAAGCGCCACGACTATGCATTTGCCGTTGGAAGTCTTTTCCGTTTGGGAGTTGGTTCTGTACACCGCCCACACGATGGGCTCGCGGGGGAACCGGTGCCCTTGCAGCGACATCCTCATTCGAATGGATGTGTTGTTGTACTTTGCCATTTCTTGCAAGTAACGAAGAGCGTTGCAAAGGAGCCTCTATGTGATGCATTTGAGGATTATTTGGCCATGTTTGAGAGGACTGGGAGCTTTCCTGCTGCGTTTCGCGGCCTCTAATTCGTAGCGGAGCCCCATGGGGCTGTAAATCGCTTCCATCAGCTCGTGCCTTAGTTGTTTGTCTTAAAGGAATTTGGGTAGACTGAAGACTTTCCAATGGCGGTTCTGTATTGCCGACATACAAGGGAGCTCCTTGCGAAGGAAGCCCGTTAGCATTGCTTTGCGGCAAGGTTTGCATGCTTTGAGGATTATTTGTTGACATGGAATGTTCGTTTTGGATCCCGGCTGCAACACCCTTTGAACCTGTTGGTGGGGAAGCGAGGCTGCTTTGAGTCGTTCGAGGGAAAGCGGGCTCTCTTTGCCGAGGAAACTGGTGAGGCTGAGACTGGTTTTGATCTTCTGCGCCCCTGACCTGGGAGGGAGGGTTCTGAGACAGCGTGCTGTCGTGAACATACTCGGATGTGTGTCCCTGTTCTGGAAGCCTTCGTTCATGATACATTTTATCATCAGTGGCTTGCGTCTCAGCCTGAGAGTGAGAAGCACTTGCTGAAAGCCGGTTCATGGTCGCAGAGCTTCCCCCTGTGACTAACGAGCTTTCATGGTCTCCCGTGCTTGGCGTGACGTATCCAAATGGTGGCTTCGCTTCTGTACCGGAATGTATCTTCCCAGAATTTATAGGCTCTTGCTCCCTGTCACGAAACTGCTCGTTTGGCAACAACGTTTCTTCCGCTACCCTTTCACCACTGTCATCCTGGCTTTGGTTTTCCGATGAACTATCATCGTCTTCTTCTGACTCTTCTACATCTTGCAGATTGTCAGGTGCTACATCATCCTCTTCCTGTGCTTCTTTACGCTCGTCGTTCAGGTCAGTCTTGGGCTGAGACGCAGCTTCGAAGAACTTCGACTCGCTTTTATCTTCGTCATGCAGCAGCGGGATTTTAGAAGAGTCCTCGAGATTTTTCTCGTTCGTGTCCTCTAGCAATGAAGATGTGTTGAGGCTTACAGCATCCTTAGGTATTTCGGGGATCCTCGGTGAATCGGTACTTCTTCCGTTTGTCGTTGTTTCGGAATCGGAGGCGTTTGAGCCTGTTTGTCTGTCAATCCTGACGGATTCCGACTCGAGAGAAGACGTTACGGTAGCCTTGTCATTTCGTTCATCTAGAGTCTCGTGCCGGCGCAATCTGAACCGCTTCCAATTTGTTCTTGTCAACGGATGCCAAGAATGTTCGACTGGATCAAACGTAACTCTTGAAAGTTCATCCGCATCCCAGAGCTCTGTGAAATACGACACCCCTCTCCTATTTTTCGAGGCTAGTGCGTACATACGTTTCAGTTCATACAAGGATGTAACTCTGACTCGGCTAGACGCTGTATATTGTGGGACAATGCTGTCGGAGAAGTGATGTCGGCGATCACTACAGTAACGTACGAGCGCTATCTTTGAGGAGTCAGAAAGATGGAATTGAAGGATTCCTTTCGCAACTGCCGATACCTCGTCCGAATCGATTTTCACATCAGTTGCTTCAACGGATCTTTTCATCATAATCGTGACCGAATGAGAAGAGCGGCTCGACTTTGACGGTAAGTCGATGCTGAGATGCCTCAGATCAGCAACTTGCCGTTGCTGAGTGCAGGGTTGAGACGAAGGATCATGGTTGCACTTGCTCTCAAAAGAGACCGTTGCAGGCAAACTCTCTGATTCTTTCATCGAAAACCCCGCATAAACCCTCTCATCGTTTGAACATTGTATAAGAGGCAACTCGTCCCAAATGCGATGGAGTTGGTCCTCGAAAAGGGGTGCTACATCGACATTCCAACGACTCTCGAAACTTTCCGGGATGAGTATTTGATTATCGTCGCTGAGTACGATGTGGTTTTCCCACAGAGCTTTTGATCTGATTTGCTGTGCAGACGTATTTGTCGCTCTGAACACCCACGGGAGAGCATCATGTAAGATGCTTCGACTTCCTTTTGGGACACCTCTGTTAGTGGTTGTGAAATGTAGTGCGATAACGATAAGACTGATCATGCAGAGAAGTTGTAGAATACGTCTACCTTTGGAAGAACAAAAAGCTTCAAACAGATGGCGAAGACAAAACGAGTTGTTCTTCTGTTCTCTCGGCCAGCGGTGCCGGTAAGGCAGCGGACATCCAGAATCAACATTGGCATTGTAAGATGCAAGTTCTCGAGCGTACACTCGCTCCCGCTCCCGGTAATCTGCGAAAGATGGTATTGCTTCAGTATGTTCCCGGATACCTGCTCTGCTCTGACGGGGTCGTTCTGATCGAAAAGTCGATGGAGAGGAGGGGGGTGCATGTTGAGGCAAACCATCCTTAATGTAAAAGGGACGTTGAAAGTCAAACTCGCGATTGAAGGTGGCCGGACGGTTTACCCTATCTCGCTGCGCAACCCCAGCGGCGCCCGTGTCAAGAATGCTTGTAGCGCGCATTGGTTCATGCTCACGAGGTGTATCGCCAAGTGCTCTCAGCTTTTCGGAGAGAATGATCCGTTGCTTCATGCGTGTGAGAGGAAGTCAGAATGTCGTTGCTTGTAACGCATTCGCAACTGGAGTTTGAAAGAAGCCGTCTGCTTCATGAACTACAAACATCTGTCTGGAAAGGGCACGTCTTTGGGTATCGAGTAAAAGGATAAAGTTGGTAGATTGAACATCTTGATTCGATCAGATTGGTATTATGTGCATCTGATGGATGCTTCAGTTTTTGGGCTATTCTGGGGTTATTGTGGAATGGATAGATGATCTACTGCTCGTTTGTTCGAAACCGTTTCCATCGCTGGTACATACTGCCCGTGTTCAATTCGAAGGGGTACGTTGACGCCACGTCGAAGCTTCAATGTCTGCCGTTTTTACAGGGAGTAGTTTTGCAGTTGCCAGTGCTGTACATGTCCTGGGATGTTAACAGGCGAGATATAGATGCTTTCTCTATATCCTTCAAGTTTTACAAACGTCGAATCTTGTCGCGTTGCAGAGAAGTCCTCTAGACAAACAAATCACGTTGAAGAGCT
Source organism: Gracilaria domingensis (assembly GCA_022539475.1). Classification (NCBI taxonomy): domain Eukaryota; phylum Rhodophyta; class Florideophyceae; order Gracilariales; family Gracilariaceae; genus Gracilaria; species Gracilaria domingensis. The sequence continues at coordinate 45,759 of VCMS01000132.1, read as the reverse complement.
ACGCTAACCTATACTTTCTATGTATAGACCAAAACAAAAGGGCATACAGCTAACTAGCTAGTAGATAACGTAGTTTGGGGAACTAACTGAAGCCGAGCGTGTGGCTGCCATGGATAGGCAGTTCGAGGATGGATACTCGTTCGTCTTGACAGGACGAAAACGTCACAGCTGTCAAGCTTGTAGTTGCCACCAACATATAGAACAAAAGTAGTACAATGCTGGTAAATTAGGTTGCAGAAACAACGGTGTTTTTCACACGGCGGTGCAACGGACAAAGCCAACGACTTTCCTCTGAAATCCTAGCTGACTATGCTGTGGACGGAGTGGAAGAGAGAAAGAGAAAGAGAAAGAGAGAGAGAGAGAGAGAGAGAGGTAGCTCTGGAAAGAAAAGAAAAAGTTACTTGAACAAGACAAACACGATCTACAACCGATTTGAAGACGGAACCGAATGCTTTTGGCGTCTGAGCACTCTGACCCCTTTCACGCGGGTATGCTTGGACTTGTCCGCCTTGGGCGTATTCTTGCCATTGGCGGCATGTCTCGCACGCCGTCCAAGCAAGTTGCCCCTTCCCCTATGCTCCTGCTCAGCGCGCTGCTTTTGAATCTTCTGCACATCTTCCTGCGCATCCGCGTCTCTACGGTTCGGGAAAGTTTCTTCCATCAGCAAGCTCATACTGTCATCCGAAAACTTGGGGTCAGTAAACAGCGAGTCCTCGCGCTCATGCGAGTCCTCCGGTTGCGACGACGCGGTTCGCGACGACACAGGCTCCGAAGGCTCCGACGCCGGGTTCTCCGAGCCGTTGAGGCTTTTCCTCTCCTTGAGCCGCTTTCTCTTCGACAGCTCCGCCTGTATCCGCAGCCGACGCTGCCGCAGCCGCTGCTGCTCCTTTTGGTTCTCAAGCTCGATATCTTTTTGGCGCGACAGTATCTCCAAAACGTCCGTGCGCTGGGCGCGAAGCTGCCGGCCGGACGCCGGAGAGGAAGGCTGTGTGCCAAACGTGGGCTGCGGAGTGAGCGCCGGGCTATCAACGGTGTCGGACAAGCCAGCCACGACGGTATCATTGAGCGAAAGCGGGCTATGACCCGCCAGCCGTTCTCTCGGCGTGCGCGGCGGCGACGCGCTCGCCGCCAGCACATCGGGCAACATGGCACTGGGAGCCACGTCCAGCAGCTGCGCTGAATCCGACACCTTCAAGGTCTTCTCCGAGAGCGACACCAGCATGGAGAGCTCCATCTCCGGCTCGGACTTGCGCTCGCTCTCGCGCCTCTTCCACAAGCTGCGGCGCAGAAACTGGTCAATGTTGTTCTGCGTTTGCGCGAGCGGCATGGTGCCCTGCTGGCGACAGGTGTGCGTGGACTGCCTCGGCGGCGGCGTGCGCACCTGTCTGGCATGGGCGGGGATGGGCGGCGCGGGGAACGGCGGCGGACGCGGCTTGGTGAGCCACGGGTGCGCGAGCGCCTGCTGCGCGGTGAAGCGGCGAGCGACGTCGCGATCCAACAGATGGCTGACAAAGTCGCGCGCGCCCTCGGACACGCACTGCCACTCTTGCTGGCGAAGCGTGGCGCTATTGAACTTGACCTTGTTGACAAGCGTGACCAAGTCGTCGTCGTCAAACGGCGGGAAGCCGACGAGAAGAATATGTACTATGACGCCCAAGCTCCACATGTCGGCGGCGCAGCCGTACGGCTGGCGCTGCAGAACCTCGGGCGCGATATAAAGCGGGGTGCCGACCATATCGGTGGCCTGCACGTTGTGCGCATCGGGGTGGGCAATTCCAAAGTCGGTGAGCTTCACGGTGGGGTCCCTGCTCTCCGACACGTACAAGATATTCTCCGGCTTGACGTCGCGGTGGGCAATTCCCTTGGCGTGCACGTGGACGAGCGCACGCACCAGCGAGCGCACAACGGTGACGATGTCATTCTCGCAATAGCGCGGGTAGTACCTGTCTTTATCTGTGATTCTGGGCAGCAGCTGGCCGCCCGTGAGCAGCTCCATGACAATGTACACGAAGCGTTCGTCCTCGTAGATGGCCTGGCACTGCACGAGGTTGGGGTGCGAGCCGATGCGGCGAAAGGCGAGCACCTCGCGGCAGTCGCCCGACTGCGAGCAGAAGAGGTCGAGCGCCTGCTTTGGGACGATCTTGATGGCGGCGCTGGCGGCGGCGTGCTGCACCGACTCGCCCAGGCGCACCTCTGAGCACGCGCCCATGCCCAGGCGGTGCGTGAGGCGCCACACGTCCTCGACGGGGCCGCGGCGGTACAGCAGCGGCCCCGCGGCCTCCTCGACGCGCGACGGCAGCAGCAGCTGGGTGGCGCTCCAGGTGCTGCGCTCGAACGAGGAGCCGTGGTAGTTGGCGTACACATTGCCGACCAGCGCGTTGGCCTGCGCGTCGTCCGCGAGCGACGTGGAGGACTTTTCGGTGTGTCCGTACGACAGCAGCGACTGGAAGGTGAAGCGCAAGCCCAGCTGCGCGGCGGCGGCAGCGGCGGCGGCGGCGGCGGCGCCCGACGGCGGCGGCGGCGGCGGCGGCGGCGGCGGCGGCTGCTGCAGCTGCAGCGGCAGCTGCTGCGACGCCGATCGCGGCGGCGGCGGCTGCGGCGGCGGCAGCGGCGGCGGCACGGCGGCGGCGGCGGCGCGCTGCGCGGGCAGGCGGCGCGCGCTGCCGACGGTGGAAAAGTGCTCCGAGGTGACGCGCTCGATGCCCAGCGCCAGGTCGCTGGGCAGCGCGCTGAAGGCGTCGCGGCCGGCGGCGGAGCGCGGCGGCGACAGCGAGTCGGACTCTGCGCGGCGCGGCGCGCGCGCGAAGGACGGCGGGCGGCGCGCGCGCGCCGGCGGCGGCGGCGCGTAGTTGGGGCGCGGCGGGCGCGGCGCGGCCGCGGACGCGCGCGACGCCGACGACGGCGCGCGCGGCGGCGGCGGCGGCGGGGGGGCGGGCGCGGCGGCGGCTGCACGCCGTGCAGGCGCGCCATGCGGCTGAGCGGCGGCGGCGGCGGCGGCGGCGGCGGCGGCGGCGGCGGCGGCGGCGGCGGCGGCGGCGGCGGCGGGGGGGCCGGCGCGCGGTACGAGGCCGGCGGCGCGCGCGCGCGCTTGCGCGGCTGCGCGGCGGCGGCGGCGGCGGCGGGCGCGGCGGGCGCGGCGGGCGCGGCGGGCGCGGGCGGCGGCAGCGGCGCGGGCGGCGGCGCCAGCGAGTGCAGCCACTCGCGCACGCGCGCGTCGCGCGAAGGGCGCGCCGCGGCGCCGCTCATGGCGGCGGCGGGGGAGTGGGGGAGGGCGGGCGGCGGGCGGGAGGCGGTCGGGGGCGGGAGGGGGACGGGAGGGGGGACGGGAGGGGGACGCGGAGGGGGAGGGGGACGGGAGGGCGGCGGGGGGGGGGGCGGGGGCGAGGGGAGGGGGGGGGGGGAGCGTGTGGCAGGGGGAGGTGGAGCGCGGCGGGCCGCGCGCGGCCGCGGGCGATTATTATTGGCGGCGCACGGCGCGAAACAGCGGCGGCTGCGTCGGCGGCGGCGGGAGCTGCAGCGGCCGCGCCTGCGGCTGCGTCGGCGGCGGCGGGAGCTGCAGCGGCCGCGCCTGCGGCGGCGGCGGCGGCGGCGGCGGCGGCGGCGGCGGCGGCGGCGGCGGCGGCGGCGCGCGCAGCAGCTCGTCTGCCAGGTGGTGCACGACGCGGCGGCCGCCGGCGTTGAGCCAGCTGTGCACGCCGTTGCGGCTCATGGCGACGATGCGGTTGTGCGCCAGCGGCGCCGCCATGGCGAAGTCCACCGCCACCACGCGCCAGCCCAGCGCGCGCAGCCGCGCCGCCATGGCGCGCTCCACCGCGTCGCCGTCGTCCAGCGCCGGCCGCGCGCCGCCGGCGGCGCCGCCGGCGCCGCCGCGCTCCGCGTAGTGGTGCTCGAAGCGCAGCTGGCAGCCGCGCGCGTCCGGCTGCGCGTCGATGGCGCGCGCGCGCGGCGGCTGCACGGCGGCCGGCAGCGCGGCGCCGCCCAGCTCCTTGACGGCGGCGTCCAGCGCGGCGGTGCCGTAGTTGACCATAAAGTCGTTGCGCACGTTGGCGTACAGCGTGCGCGCGCGGAAGGCGCGCAGCGCCGACACGAAGGCGCCGCCCGCGGCGGGCACGTCGCGCGTCATGAGCTCCAGCAGGCAGTCGTCGTCCAGCAGAAACAGCTGCCGCGCCGTGTGGAACAGCAGGCCGCCCGCCAGCGGCAGCACGCGCTGCACGAAGCGGAACACGCCAAAGTGGCGCACGCCCAGGTTGGGGCTGGCCACCACCACCAGCTTGTCCGCCACCAGCCCGCCCACGCGCTGCGTCGCCGCGTCGTACAGCTGCGCCGCCGCGTAGCGCACGTACAGCCCGCCCAGCGAGAAGCCCACCAGCGACAGCGTCTGCAGCGAGCCGTGGCGCGCGATCACGCCGCGGATGTCCTCGGCGAGCCGCAGCCCGCCCAGGTCCACGCCGTCGTGCGTGCGCTCCGTGTTGACGCGCGACGCGTGCACCAAGCAGCGCCCGGACGCCACCGCCTCCGTGCCGCCCAGCGTGTGCAGCACGTACGAGAAGTCCTCCACCGTGCCCTGCAGCCCGTGCGCCAGCACCAGCAGCGCCGTGGGCTTGGCCGCCGCCGCGCCGCGCTCGCGCAGCAGCGGCGGCGGCGACGGCGCCGACGGCGGCGCGCGGCGCCGCAGCAGCGGCGGCGGCGGCGGCAGCGCGCCGCCGAGCGCCAGCCGCGGCAGCGCCAGCCGCGCCGGCCCGAGGCGCGCGCTGGCGGGCGGCGACGCGGCGCGCGCCGCCGCGGTGCGCGGCGCGCGCGGCGCGGCGCGATCGGCGTCGTCGTCGTCGTCGTCGTCGCCGCGCGCCGCGCGCAGCAGCGACAGCGCGAACGAGGGCGCCATCAGCGCATCAGCGCATCAGCGCATCGTCGCGCGCGTGCCGCGTCGCGCTGCACCGCACCGCGCCGCGCCGCGCCATATAAGCGCGCGCGCAGCCGCGCGACACACGTGTAGATAGGTACTCTGTAGCGCCAAAAGCCGCCGCCGCCGCCGCCGCCGCCGCCGCCGCCGCCGCGCGCCGCTCGCCACCCGCGCCGCGCTCCGATCGCGCACGATGGCGGCGCCGGCGCTGCGCGCGGCGCAGCTGCTGGCGGCGCTGCCGGCGCGCGCGCGCTTCGCGCTGGCGCTGCGCGCGCGCGCGCCGGCCGACCTGGCGCTGGCGGGCGCGCTGCTGCGCGGCGGCGGCGGCGCGCGCGCGCCGAGCGTGCTGCTGGCGCCGGCGCGCGAGGCGGCGCTGCTGCGCGCGCGCTTCCCGCACGCGGCCGCCGCCGTCGCCGAGGTGCGCCCGGACGCCGCCGCGCCGCTGCGCCCGTACGCGGCCGCGGCGCTGCGCGCCGGCGTGCGCCACGTCGCGCTGGGCACCGCGCCGCTGGAGGCCGCCGCCGCCGCGCTCACCAGCGCCGCGCCGCTCGCGCGCGCGCGCGGCGCGGAGATGCTGCCGCCCGCGCTGCTGGCGTGGCACACGCCGCTGCTGGCGCTGGAGCCCGCCGCCGTGCAGGCGGCCGCGGCGCTCGAGCGCGACGGCGGGCGCGAGCGCGAGCCGCCGCCGCCGCCGCCGCCGCCGCCGCCGCCGCTGGTGCCGCGCGCGCTGGTGGCGGCCGCGCTGCGCCACGGGCGCGCGCGGCGGCAAGGCGCGGCGGCGCTGCGCGCCGCGTCGGACGCGCTGCTGCGCGCGGCGCTGGTGGAGAGCAGCCACTGGGGCTTCGTGGTGGTGCGCGCGCGCGCGCTGTTCGACGCGTACCACGGCGGGCGCGCCGCGCGGCTGGCCGCCGAGCACGCCGTGCAGCGGCTGTGCCTGCACGTGTCCGGCGCCGCCGCGCCGCCGCCGCCCGACGACGCGCACGCCGCGCGGCTGTGCGCCGAGCTGTTTGCGCGCGCGCGCCGCGGCGGCGGCGGCGGCGGCGGCGGCGCCGCCGCCATGCGCGCGCTGCCCAAGGGGCGCACCGCCGCCGGCGCCGTCGTGCGCCCGGCCACGGGCCGCTTTGCGCGCCGCCTGCGCCGCGCCGACGAGCCGCTCATGCTGCTCACGCGCGAGCCCGACCACCACGCCGCCGACCTCGCCGCCACGCGCCTGCGCGGCAACTTTGCGTGCGCGCCGCTCGCGCCGCACCGCGCCGTGTACTGGGACAACCGCTTCGTCGTCGCCGCCGCGCCGCTGCGCGCGCTGCAGCAGCAGCAGCCGCCTCGCGCGCCGCCGCCGCAGCTGCGCCCCGAGCGCGTGTTCGACGCCGCGCTGCGCCGCGCGCCCGCCGCCGCCGACCACCGCCGCGCCATGGCCGACTGCGCGCTGTACGTGCGCCAGCTGCGCCGCGCCGACTGGGAGCTCGTCGCCGCCGCGTCCAGCCGCGCGCGCCACTGCCACGTGCCGTTCGAGTGCGTGCGCGCGCTGCCCGCCGTCTTCCAGAAGCAGCCCGGCTCCACCGCCGCCGGCCAGCTCGTCGCCGTGCCGCACCTCGGCCTCAGCGCCCGCCCCGACCTCTACTTTGTCGCCGTGCGCGTGCCGCGCTTCCGCTGCCTGCCGCCCGACTTGGACCCGGGCTTCACGCCCGAGCACTACCACAAGTGGCTTGCCGACACCGCCGTTGCGCACGCCGCCGCGTCGTGACATTTTTATACACTCTATAAACAATACCCCAAGCCCAACCTTCACCGCTCCTGCGCCAACAGTCTTGGCTCAGCGCCTGTCAGTGTGTCTTGAATTGTGATCCACCTCACCGCTTCCCGTGCCCGCTTGGCCGCTCCCCATCCACAATTCAACTGCTTGATCTCACCCTCGCCCGTGTTCCCATTTTGAGCATCATATACGCTGTACCATGCCCGCGTCTCGCTGCCTCCCCCACCCGCCTGTTGCTCGCAATCTATATATCTTCAGCACAACAGCGAGCTTCATACCCGACAAAAGCTCGTGCTTCGCGCTGAAAAACGCTTTGTTTCCTTGTTCTCAAGCTGTCCAACATGAGCATCTATCGCTCTGCACTCAGCCCCACCTCGGTGCAAGCCCACAGCCGAGAGCACAACCACACCCACAAAGCCACCCGCCCCCAGCACGCGCCGAAAAAGCCCCTGTGCCCAACCCTCAGCGCTGCGGCAAGCCCCGTGTACAGAGCCCACCGCAGGCGCGCTCCACGATGGAGCAACGTCTCGCAGGCGGAGCTTGTTGATCGCACAAGACAAAACATGGCCACTTTCCTCGAGAGCTGCGACGCGGAGGTGCAGGAGCGTGCCATCTCGTCTCTCCTCCAACTCTTGGAAGCGCGCTTGACAGACGTGGTCCCGTACTTGAGGCTGCAATTTGTGCGCTCCTTCTGCAGCACCTTGCGACCAAACTATACAAACCAAACGTTTGTGTACACGGCGTGTCGCTTCATTTCCATCTTGGGCGCCAATTCGCCCGAGCACTGCGTCTTCATGTCCCAGAACATCGACGTGCAATTATGCGAACACCTGCTCCGATACCACCTCGAAGGCTCTCAGTCTGTCCACAAGGTTATCTTTGAGGCCTTCACGCCCCTGCTCAATGCCAGCGAGCCGCACCGCGCCGCGCTGCTGGAGCCGATGGCACGGGGTATCGAGTGGGTGTTTGCATACTTGCGACGATGGAAGATTTGTGAGCAAATGCAACTTGTGCTGCTCGAATACTTCCGAACGCTGGTAGAAGACGAAGAACAACTCAAGCTTCAAGTTGTGAAAAGGGGCTTGTTGGTGGACATCACCGATGCTTTCAAAAGCTTCCCGTCGTCATACAGGTTGCGCTACCTTGTGATCGACTTGCTCATCACTCTCACAGAGCGGTCTGGAGAAATCAGAAGGCAAAGCATCGAAGAAGGCCATCTGCCGCTCATTCTGCAAACGCTCAAGTTGTTGCAAAGGACTCCGGAAATGGTTCTCTTGACCACCCAGGCCATCCAAATATACAGCTCAGACCTGCACACCCGGGACCTCATGGGAAGGACCGGGTTCATCCACGAGTTGTTGCGCACATTGAGCAAGATGCATGAAACTTCTCAAGACCTCTATGCCGCTTCTCATCTTGACGGCCTTTGCCAGGTCCTAACAACTCTGCGGGGCGTTGTTTACCAAAGTGAAATCAATCGATATGCACTGATGGACTTGGACGAGCTCAAGCTCGTCAAGGATATTGTCCAAAGATACAGGTTTGATAAAAGTGTGGTGGAGGCCGCCTTCAAGCTGTTGGAGGTACTCTGTAGTGATCTGTACCGAGATGAGAAACCTCCTCGCTTTGTACAGGAAAGAGAAAAGCGAGAGGCACTACAAGACATAATTCGATTCGCCACATCGATACTCTCCCAAAACAAAGGGAATGCGCAATGTGCGGAACTGGCCTGCTCTGTTCTCCTGCAATTATGTCTCATCGGATGCCAAGACATCGTTTTCGGGACTAGCCCCGATCTCTACAGACTAATCCCAGAATCCATAGAAGCGTGCTTCGAGAACAAAGTTGTACTCAACGTCGCACTTTCGTTGATACGCTTCACAAAAAGATGATTGCATTGGTAGCTTCCGGGTGATAAACTCTGCCTACTGGCCGTAGCTTCTTTCTATCATCTCTGTCACGCCGTGGCCCCGTGTGCAGAAACAACTCCCAAATGGAAGAGAGGCTCCACCGCAACTAAGATACTGTACACCATTTCGATGACCATCCTCCCGCTCTCGAAGAAACGCGTGACACCCGAACTGCAACGGAATCGAGAGCGACAGCATCAGCCGAAAACTGACTATCAAATGTCTTTCGGAACGTTTGACACACCTTCGCATATCAGCGCGCCAAGATTAGCCCTCCGAGCACCTTGGAAATCATGAGCGGCAGCCCCGCATGTACGAAGGTACTACATCAAAAAGTATATCTCAATTACGGGATAAGCAACCTGTTCGCAGGGGCTGCACTTTCATGCGCCAGTTATCTTGTGAAGATCAGAGCTTTTGAAAGCACCCATGTCTCGTATCTCGCGCAGCTTCAGGTTTCCTTCCTGGTGCCTGTTCGTGGCATGAGTTTCGGGGTCGCTCCTGATTCACGACTTCCAAACCGCCAAAGGAAACTTCCACATAACCAAGACCCAAACCAGAGTTTGTCTGCTCCTCCTATTTACCAGTCTCCGCTACAGTTACTCTGTAACTTGTTAGCGTGCAGCGTGGCGACTCATTTTACCACCGCAGTGGTGACAATTGTTAAACAAAGAAGCTGCGGCTTGCTGACGCTTCTTGTTTGCTGCGCGCAATAGTCGCAATGGGTTCAAGCTCAGCTTGGGGCTCGCATGATCGCATCTCATGATCATCATCATCAACATGTATATTCTTTTTGCCTTCAAGGGCTTGAATGAACAACTACCCGGGGGGGTTCAGGATAGGATGACCACTTCTTAGAGGACGGAAACAATACCTAATATAGACTCTTGGTGTATGCTGGAATAACGAATCATGTGTGAGATTCTAACGTTCGGAAGCAAATACTTCAAGAGAAGCGCTTTGCTTTTGTGAAAGCATATGCTAGGTCTTTCAAGAACAATGTTTGTTGTTTTAATCTCTAGCTTGCAACTCTTTGCAGCATGCAAACGACCGATAACATGAACGTCATATGTACTAGGCCATCGTTCTCAGAATGCCATTCACCACGATGGAATAATGCCAAACAATCAACATTCTTACAGCCGTTGCAGAACCATCCAAATCGCGTACATGTTGCGGCAATTCGCATATAAGGAAAGTTAATGTTGGCAGAAGGTATTCAATGAACCGATCGGCCTCGGCACGGTTTGGCATGTCAACCCATCTCCGCATTCGCCAACATACTGGCGGAAGCCCTGTTCGAGTGTGCAGAAATGATTCTCTGGTAGCGATGGCGCACATTTACCGACGTTTTCATTATCATCAGCAGCGCACAAGAGGCCATCCTGACAATCTTCAGATCGAATACAAGTTGCGTGACGTTCTAGCCTTGCTCTTCTGCACTCATGCCTGATGCACGTCAGGCCCGATTCACAGGTCCAGTACGGGAAAGCGCAAGGCTTTCCCTCCGGCACGCGCTTGGTGCACCTTTCCAGTCTGGATGGCCCGGCACATACAAGGTTCGATTTACACAGATTGTTTGATAGTTGGTGGCAAAGTGATCCTTCTTCTACATTTGGTTGTTTACAACGGCCATCATGACATCTCAGACCACGTTCACAAACGACATCACTGGGTGCGCACGACTGTCCTTTCCGAGCGACTCGATTTGCACATAAACCGTTGATACAGTTGAGCGGCGGCAGGCAGGGAGATGCGAAGTCAACCTCCAGCGGGGCGCACCACTGTCCCGCCGTACGGCCTAAAATGCAGGCATCTGGGCCATTAGGGATTTGGATACACAACTCGTCGGGACGGCAAAGGGAGGGGTTGGCTAAACATCCAATTTCTCGGACAGTGCTGCTAAGAGAACTGCCATAGGCATGCGAGATTAATAGCAGAAAGAAAAGCACATGGACATGAGAGAGCAACTTGGGCGACATTGCGGAAGAAGTTCTTGTTTCTGAGTTTGACAGGAGATACGTTCGGCATGTTTGCTACCCGAGGCTGCGAGTTGTGGACTGCTTTATATCAGGCTGGGCCTTGAGGGCACTGCGGAGGAGACGCAGGAAATTGCTCGGCATAGTCGGTACACACACACGCTCACTGCTTCTCCTCTCGGATGATTACCGCGCATTGAGTTGCAAGAATGCGTTGATTCAAGGCGCCTTGAATCGGCTCTACACCGAACCGCCGGTTCGGAACCAGAGTGTTTGAGATGTGTGTTCCACCGATGACTGTCCAACGCATCTGTGATGACATGTGCCACGAGTATCAACACGGAGGCCCATCAGTTGATCTTTTTCTTTTGGAGCTCCAAAATCGCGTGCTGCTATAGAAATTCATGCATTTTTCGTTACACACATATGACACGTAGGAACGATCAATGGAGTGCCGACCTTCGTGGAGATGTTCGCAGTGCGAACTTCGCACAGCTGTTTGATCCGCCCAAGTCCAACTGCTGTTTGCCAAGAAGGATCATTCCCAGATCTCCGTCCCCCACTGTCCCCGTGCTGCACTCCGAGATGAAGCCAGCCGTTGGCTTCTCAGGTGCCACAGCGGTCGTGCCTTCCTCCCGAAGTATGCCAGGCTGGCGACCCCGTGACGTAAACGAGTTCCTTCAGTCGCGCTGCAGCGGATCCAGTGCCGTATGGCAGCTGGAAGGACAGCTCATCGCGCTCAATACTGGCCGCGTTTTAGCGCGCGTTGTCGGCGTGCAGGAGACCTTGTTGGACCAGCCATTCAAGAAAGTTACTGCTTTGGCACCCAAGTCGCTGCGCTTGTCGAGCAAAGATGCCTCGAAACACTCGCATGAACCGTTGACACATTCAGGTGCACTCGTTGTCAGGGACACTATCTTTTACACGGATAGTAAGGGCCTCAAGATGACGCAGTTTCGCTTTAGACCTACCAGTGTGGCTCGTCGCGTCTCGCCAGTGCTCGGGAGGGCTGGGCGTGTTACAATCGGAAGGTCTACTGATGAGTCCATGGTGCTGTCTAGAAGCCGCGACGAGGCTCAGTTGTTCACCACTGTCACTACGCCCCCGTTGCGCATGAATGGCTTGTTGAAAACGGGATGGTCGTTCATTGGGCGAAGGGTCAAGGGAATGAACGGGGTAAGTAATCCGGGTGTGGTTGAAAAGTTTGAATTGGTGGCGGGTCGAGGTGCAGGGTCATGGAATTGGTCGGGCGTTGGTAGATGTCCCTCGTGGTATGGCCGTGGTCAGTGTGTTATGTTTCTTAATGCGAAGAGGGTGCGGCCGCGCGAGTTGGATAACAGAGTCAGACTCTGGATGAAGGAAGTTGGAAGAAGGAACTTACGCATTGTTGATGCAGATGAGGCCGAGAGAGAAGCCAAGTTGGAACGAGAGGCAGAGGAGAAGAAGAAGCGGAGAAAACTCTTCGGGGTTTTCTGATAGTGGTGCCGGATATCCTCGCCGGTCATTGTCTGTACTTTGGAGCGGACGGGGTGATACCCATCATGGGCATATGCAGCGACGGTTCTTTACATGCTGCACTAAGTTGCACAAAAAGAGGGACGGGATCGGCGCCACGTTCAGAGCTAAGCTACAACTCATCTTTCGAATCATTCTGGGAGAGACACCCACAAAGTCGCCGCGTCCAGCGAAAACGTCCGGAGCACATTAGCCTTCCGCGCTCTCCCATTCCGCTTTCTGTGATGAGACACCAGCCGGCTGTTTCCAGAGGAGCCTCTGTATCAACCATGGCTGGCAAGTCTCGTCCCGTTTCATGTGAACAGCCTTTGCAGTCAGAAAAAGCGTCTAACATGGTTTTGCAGTCATTAGCTACCTCGAGTGCTTCAGGAGAACAAATTCCTCCTTCACGTGCGCATGTCTGATCACAAGACTCGTTCAGCCTGCCTTGTCGTAGATCAACTTCAGGCAGGTTAACATTGTGCGCCGCTGGGATCTCAAAGTATCGCGAAGCTCTTTGTTTGTCGTACAACAGAACATCTGTCTCGTTATCAATTTTGGCGAAGAGCGTATGCCGGAAATGACCTCTGGAAGTTGGCCACAGCAGCAATTCATGGGCTATTGCACCATATTCATCATTAGCGTATGGGATGACTGGTAGCTCATGTCTTTCTGCAATGGCTTCCTGAATCGAGTAAACTACCTTCCCGCTCTTCAATCTCATCTGCGTCTTTTCGATTTGGATTTGCACATTTAGGCCTCCCAGAACCTCTTTCCATTGCACTGCTCCGATTGTTACATTTGCCGTGCGAGTCTCCGCGTACAGGCTGGTGGCCTGTGCGGAGTTTACATTTGCCCCAGATACCCCTGCATGTCTCACTCGGGATAACACAGGAGTGATGCAGGTCCATCCATAACGATCAAAGTAAACCCGGAGCCAAAAGTCCCAACCAATGCCAACGATGTCTGTTCCGTATGTGGGCCACTTGGGCCCAAGGGCATTCCACAAAGATCTGTGTAGGCCCCATCCAAGCCCTGGGAAGAACGAGGTCAACGTCGCTTCCGAGAAGGGCGCAGGACCAAATCCATTGTCGTTCCAACCAGAAGCACATACGATTTGATCTTGGTCTGCTGATCGAACGTATTGTAGGGCTGATGTTAGGTATGTGAGAAAGTCAGGGGAGAATCGCAGATCATCTTCGAGAAGGATCGCATGAGTATTCGACTCATTCGAGAAGGCTCGTTCGAGCACCAACGCATAATGACGAGCAATTCGAGCTCGTGCGTGCAGAGGTTCCTGCGGTTCGGGTTGCATCCAAACATCTGTGACGCCGCCTTCAAATTCTACTGCTCGACTCACTCTTTCAAAGACGACGTGTAACAAAACGTTAGATTCATCGAGAAGGACAGTTATGGACCAATATTTACCTTCCTTACCGCTTTGCTTTCGGATTGTCATCAATCGAAACAAACACAGGAATGTTTGAAAGTGATTCAGGAGTGGCTGCACGTAACGACCGGATCGTCTGGCGAAGGTGGGATGTACGGTCATACGCCAGAATTATGATAATGATATTGCTTTCCACAAGAGTTAGCAGGAGCAGAATCCCGAGGAGAAACAAACAGTGCATGACAAACCAGTCAGTTGACTGTCAGAAGAGTTAGTTCAGTTGAGATCGGGGAGGGAAAGAAATGATCAAAGTCTTGAGACGTAAAATATCATTCACATCGGTGACCTGCCATTCGTGAGCACATAAGCACACACGTGCACGTGCTTCATCTAGACACCGACACTTGCGCTCTGTGCACTCTATAAAAATTAGAAACAAGAACTTATGTATCCTGTTCCGATGTATCACGTTATCAACGGAAAACGATGAGAGTACACCTGAATACGAATGCCTGATCGGATGGAAAGTCGCTGCACAAATGGAGAGAGGGAGAGGTGGAGCTGCTACAAGCATACTTTGTGCCTTTTAATTCTTATGATACGGTTGAAGAATTTGGACGAGCCTTCAATGTTGACATCGAAGATGGAAGCACCATTGACTAGCTCGTACCTCTCACGAAGAAACGCCCTCGATGGCTTCTAGACTATTCTTGAACTCTTTATCATCGGCGAACCAGCGATGCACCAAAGCATTCTCCGCGGACGGCCTCACATCCGGCTTTGCACTCAGCATCCTTTTGCAAAGCTCCTTCGCCTCGGGAGAAATTCCACCCCATTCCCGTGTGTGGAAATCTGCTTCCTCTTTCATCGCTTGTTTATAGCACTCTTTCAAAGTCATACCACGAAACGGTAACCTTCCGCTCAGGAGACGAAACATCACCACACCAGTGGAATATATGTCTACAGGTTTCCCATGGCCCCTTGAATCGATGACTTCAGGAGCCATGTAACACCCTGTTCCAACCATGCTTTTCAGATCAGTTTGAGGGGCGCTACTCGAAGGATCTACGAAGTTAGCGAAGCCGAAGTCCGTGATTCGGATTATAAGCGGATGGACGGATTGTACGAGCACATTCTCAGGCTTAATATCCCTGTGTACAATGTTACTAGAGTGTAGGTAGCTTAAACCCTGCAACATTTGCCATATGACAAGTTTGGTCGACTCCTCACTCAACTTGGTCTTTCGCACCATGAAATCAAACAAATCTCCTCCGTCAATGAAATCCATGACCATGAAAATCTTTTCTTTCTCGTCAAAAATGTCGTGAGTGCGCACAACATGTGGATGTGATATAGACAAAAGTACATCAATCTCCCTTTGCAAAAACTCGAGCTCCTTCGCATTGGTTGTCCTCTTGACGATCTTGACAGCACGTTTCTCATTTGTAGAAATGTCATATGCAACTTTGACCGCTCCAAAACTGCCATGCCCAATTTCCTCCTCCAGACGGTAAAAGTCTTCGATGTTACACACAGAACCGGAACGCAGGGCTTCTGCCCAGCGCTTCATCTCCGCTTGTGTCGTAAGCTGAAATCGAATCTGTCTGTCTACAAGTCGAAGATTGACAAGATTCTTCTGCTCATTTGTTCGAACAATACATTTGGATACCGATATTTCCCATGTAGGAGGCGCAGTAAGTTGCGGATGATTTGATAGTACAGAATTGTGAAGGCGAAAGTAGCGCTTCACATGACCGGCACGCAAGCGCTGGCACTTCAAAACCCACCCAGACATCTCCACCGACTGCCGATATTTGGCGGACTTCTCATTGTCTTCGCCCTCCGGTGATTTCTCTCGATTAACCCGAGCAGAAGGGCTGCTCTTAAAGCGAAGGAGACTTCGCTTGCTTCTTGGGGTGGCCATATTGAAAGCCTGTGACTATAACGCGGGATTAGGATTAGAACAGGTACCATCCACAGCTTTCCGTCGTTCCCGACGGAAATCGTGTGGGAAACAAAACGCTGTTGCGGAAGCTGTCATTTTTCACACGGGGTTCAAGTTGCACTTGATGACGGCCGCGCAGTCAATCATCACGACGATATCAATCGTCGTGAGACGGACACGAAAGAGGTGTATCTTATCCGTGGGGAGAGGAGCTCTTCATCACGGCTCATGAGGTCACGTGCGTAACCTACCGCTGCAGTTGGCCTCCCAGGGCCGGAAGCCGACAATCAGGTCCAGTAGTGGGTCTTACGACCAAGAAGCTCCGGACCGTGTTGGGCCGGTCCAATCCAGGTACGGGCATTGGCCAATAGGTACTGGTCAGTCAACATCTGACGCAAGAATATCTGTCAATCAATTACGGATCGGCTCATTGGCGCTCCTGTGTAAGCCAGATATGTACTGACGGCCCGCATGCGCGTGATCGCGCCCCCAGGTGCCAATGCACGCGTATCCGAGTGATCTGCACTGACAGGCTGCGTAAGACACCGACGTTGCCCATCGCCGGCAACGACATAAATTTCGAATCACGCCGCTCGTGCACCGCTCGCCGTGAGGAGTGTCGGTCGGTATCGTTCCTTCTCTTCTTCCCTCCCTTCATCGATCGTTCTATTCGTAGGCAGTTTGCCGTCGCTGCTGCCGCGTACCCCACAACATGATTCGTCTCTCTCTTCTACCATTGCTATGTCTTGTGTTGCTCCTTGTGCTGCATCCGTCGCAGACCGCCCGATCCGATGCAATCGTGCTTGGAACAGCTGACGATGACATCGCTGACGATCTCATCGACGAGGGCATGGATGAAGACGACATGGACATTGGCGTCGAAGATGACGAGGAGGAACCGGAGGATGACGATGATATCGAATCCGCTCCAGAGCCCGATAAACCCGCCGTCATAGACCCGGAAGGCGAAGAGAACGCCTCCGGCTATCAGGTTCCGGATGCAGGCTCCCCTCTTTTCTTCGATGCCTTCCAGGATTCGTCACTCCCCAAATGGACTTACTCGTCCATCCCGCAGTATTCTGGCCGCTTTGCAGTTGGTCAGGGTGCAAAGCCTACCTTCAAGGGTGATCGTGCTATGATTATTCCCCAAAAGGCTAGACATTATGGTATCAGTGCCGAATTCTCTGGTTTGGAAGACCCCTCATCCACTGATTTTGTGGTACAGTACGAAGTCAAGTTGGATCAGGGTATGACTTGCGGTGGCGCCTACATCAAGATGCCAACCACAGGTTTCAAGTCCGCTCTATTTGATGGATCTACCCAGTACAGTGTCATGTTTGGCCCGGACAAGTGCGGAGCCACCGATAAGGTGCACTTCATCTTCCAGTCGAAGAACCCTGTCACCGGCAAGATGGTCGAGCATCACTTGGAGAGCCCGCCTTCCGTTGCCAATACGTACGACCGTAAGACTCACTTGTACACTTTGTCCGTCACGAAGGATGGTTCATTCAAGGTGCTGATTGACGGCGATGTCAAGAAGGAGGGAACGCTCTCGGACAGTTTCGACCCGCCGGTTCAGCCGCCGAAGGAGATCGACGACCCCGAAGACAAGAAGCCCGGTGACTGGGTAGACAAAGCCAAGATCCCAGATCCTGATGCCACGAAGCCAGATGACTGGGACGAAGACGCGCCGAAGGAGATTGTTGACGAAGATGCCGTCAAGCCTGAGGGCTGGCTCGACGATGAGCCTGAGGAGATTCCTGACCCAGAGGCCAAGATGCCCGAAGGGTATGATGAGGAGGAGGATGGCGAATGGAAGGCTCCTCTAATTGCTAACCCGAAATGCGAAGAGGTGGGCTGTGGTGAGTGGACCAAGCCAACGAAGAAAAACCCTGATTTCAAGGGCAAGTGGCGCGCGCCCCTCATCGACAATCCGAAGTACATTGGCCCGTGGAAGCCCCGTAAGATCCCCAATGAAGAATACTACGACATTCCAAACCCTTCATTGCTTCCGATCAATGCAGTTGGCTTTGAGATCTGGACTATGGATCAAGGCGTCTTGTTTGACAACATGTGGATTGGCACGAGTCTTGATGAGGCTACTAGCTTCGCGGAGTTGACTTTTAAGGCGAAGCAAAAGAAGGAGATTGAGATTGAGGAAGAAGAGACTAAGGAGCTCACAAAGGAAAACCCAAGTCGCACTGGCAAATTTGGTCCGTTCTTGGACAAGATGGAAGATGTGCTCGACACGTTGGAGCGAGCCCTTCAACCAGTCGAAGCCTACCTTGCTCAGGCTGGCCTTGAACCGTACCTGGACAAGCTCATTGATCTCGGCATTCAGAAGCCCATGACAGTTGTTGTCTCGGCTCCTCTGCTGATTGTCGTCGTCCTCTTGATCCTTCTCACTGGTGGGAAGAAGAAGGAAACATCTCCTCCATCAGAATCTGAGACCACGACAGATGTGGGAGCTAAGAAGAAAACCGACGAGCCCACACCAGATGATGTTGTTGAAGACGTGAGCACTACAACAACGACAAAAGAAGAACCAGAAGGCACTATCCGCAAGCGCCGCACCGCAAAAGCAGAGTAGTTATCGTCCACACGGCGCTTTCATTCTAAGGACTCTTTCAATGTCGATACATGTAGCAATAAACGCGAATAACTCTTGAATCATTTTCTTGCTTTTCTTATAATTCGTAAAATGTGAATGATCGTACCCGAGTGCACCGCAAACCTTGGTTTTCTCTCGCGTCCTGGTGAACTGCGAAGATGGGTTTCTACCCCTCCTTTCTATCTTCTTGTATTATGATCGCCTCGTGGCCGGCAAATCTTCCCTCCTACGTTGCGTTACGATTGACTAGTGGTTGGAACTCCTCTTCTCTCCATATTTTGGGTCTCGAAACCGCAAAGTGTTGCACAGGTTGACGGAATACCGATCTGTCACATGGAACCAACTGACAGTGGCGGCAAGGCCGTTTACCGCTAGAAACCTCTTGAAACATACGCTAGGCACCCAAAGTATGGCTCCTTGAAGAGCAGCCATGATAGATGATTAGCATCTTTTAGGTTCAGGACGTGCAGTTCAGAAAAGGTGGTAACGTGGTTCTGTCTCTTTCTTTCAATTTATATATATCTCTCACTATATTTTTGAATGCAAATACCTTTTGGCGGGGGCTTCTGTTCAAAGGAATGCTCTCTGGAAGATCCAAAACTGTTTCGGGAAAGTGGGTTAGCCTTCTACCCTTGGTAAGAGGGATAAACCCCTTGTCAGAACTTGTTTCGATTCCGCCGAAATCGTTCTTGATCCTATGTACCCTGCTACTAAAGAAGTAGAAACCTTCGTGCTTTCAAAGGATCGACGTCAAAGCCGTGCATGTACGTGTACAAGAACCGAGGAAAACTGACACAAACAACAAGCGAAAAAATGCAGGTACTTAAACATTTACCGTAGGCGTACTTTGGTGCATGGGGAACAGTTCTATGTACGTTTGTTAATTTTGCGTCTACACGACGGCTTGATCGTCTCAAAGAAAGATCTATAAGCGAATGAACATCTAATCCAAGATCATTTATGCAGTTCTCTGCTGCCCTCACAGCTTATCGTAATAGTTGCCGATGTCCGGTACCACCTCTTTGAGTCCCTTACGCTTACGGATATCCTTCACCAAGGACCCAACGGTATCACTCGGATCAAGCGGGTTGCCACCCATAACCTCCCAGTGATCAAACACGCATTGGGGGAACGCTTGGCCGGAGGTGGCGGAACGCAGATCTGCAGTGAAACCAAACGATTCCTGCACAGGCAAGTACGCCTTCACATTGAACATTGGCGTACCCGGACGTTGTACTTCCTCAAACACATGACCACGCTTGCGTGTCAGGACACCGTAGATGGAACCGACAGTTTGCTCCGGACACTGAATCTCAACAAGGAAATACGGCTCGACAAGCTTAGGATTTGCCAAAAGTTGAGCACCGTAAAGTGCACGACGACAGGTTGGAATAATCTGACCACCACCACGATGGATGGAATCGGCGTGAAGACTGCAATCATGCATACTGAACAAAACGCCACGCATGTTCTCATCACACAAAACACCTTCCTTCGTCGCCCACTGGAACGCAGCAATGCAAGAGTCCTTGATGTCGTTGAGGTATTGCACGGCCTTCGCCCGATCACACAGAAAGTTAGGACCAGTTGTATCGGGTCCAAAGCACCAGATCTTCCTTGCCGCATCTTCTTCCATGCCATACTCATCGCGAAGAAGCTTCATGCGCGCCTTTGGCTCGTCACGAGGTGTAATCTTGCCCTCATCGATGGCGACCGGAAGCGTTTCCGGCAACGGAGAAGCGTAAATATACAAGCGATTGTGTTTGTTTGGGCTCTTCGATAGACATACCGCAGTGGTGTCCGGGTTTTCTACACCTTCAATTGACTCGCGGAATGACACAACAGGGTTGGATACGCGAATTTCGGCTCCGTTCATGAAGTCTTCCTGCAAATCCTTCAAACAAATCTCAAGATGCAATTCGCCAGCGCCGGCAATCACGTGCTCTCCAGATTCTTCAGTGAGAGTTTGAACAAGGGGATCCGACTTGGCGAGACGTTTAAGACCCTCAACTAGTTTGGGTAGATCAGACGGGTTCTTCGGTTCAACAGCAACACGGACGACAGGGGAAACAGAGTATTTCATGTCCTTCAGCGGGAAGGCCTCTTCCAAATCTGAGAGGGTTCCAGATTTGACGAGAACCTGATCCAGACCAACCAGACCGACTGTGTTACCGCAAGGAACGGAATCAACAGCATCTGTGCGACGGCCCATCATGAGAAGAGTGCGCTGGATGCTCTTCACAGCGAGATCCTTCTTCGTGCCCGGGACATAGTTAGGACCCATGATACGCACCTTCATACCGGATCGCACAGTACCAGAGAACACACGACCATAAGCAATAAAGCGACCCTTATCAGAGGACGGAACCATCTTGGAAATGTAAAGCATCAACGGTCCATTCGGATCACAATTACGAATACCAGTGCAGCAGGCATCATCCGGAGGACCTTCGTAGAGAAGTTCCGCACGGTATTTCTGGGCATGTGCCGGAGCCGGAAGGTGGAGCACCATCATTTCCAACAAAGCCTGATCGGCGGGAATCCACTTCTGCAACACGCGCTTCATGAGCGGTTTCTGACGCAACTCTTTCTCTTCCGTGGTGAGCTTGATGTCCAATCCGCTAAGGAGCTTTTCGAGATCCTCGATCTTGTCCGACATACAGAGCTCAATGATTTTCTTAATCGGTTTGATAACGAATTCACAGAAGGCACGAACGCCTCCCTTACCCTCACGCTTCGACCACTTCTTCTCCTTTCGATTGAAGAAGGAGTCACCCCATAGACGAGAGTTCATCTTCTCTGGTTCAACCTTGAACTTCTTCGCGTACATACGGGCGAAGCGACTCAGGGTGAACGCCCAACCATGAAGACCAGCCGAGAAGGCAACGGTTCCGGCATCCGGGTAAACCTGAACGTCACCAATCTCGTCATCCTGGTAAGTAGACATGATAACATTAGCGTTCTCGATGATTCGAGAGAAGTTCTGATACATATCCTCTGGATCAAGCTGCAGCTCAAGGAAGGAACGATCGAGCTTATTGATTGTCATAACAGGCTTGATACGCTCCGTCAAAGCCTGGCGAAGCACGGTCTCGGTCTGGACACAGACACCCTCGACGGAATCAACGACAACGAGCGCACCATCAGTCACACGAAGGGCAGCGGTAACCTCGGAGGAGAAATCGACGTGACCGGGCGAGTCAATGAGGTTGACAAGAAACTCGCGACCGTTGGCCTCCTTGGGAAGCGCGAGCTCTTCCGGGAACTGGAAATAAAGAGAGATTCCAGTGGACTTAATCGTGATGCAACGATCCTGCTCGTCCTGACGGGTATCGGTAAGACGTTGATCTCCGGCGTTTGCCATGGCAATAATACCGGCGGCAGCGACGAGCGAGTCGGTGAGTGTTGATTTTCCGTGATCGACATGAGCAATAACGGACATGTTCCGGATGTTGTACTTCCGGTCCATGATCTCACGGAGTTGGTCAATCGTGAAGTTAACCTAAGTACCATTGTGAACGTAGACGAATGACAAGCAGAGCACGGTGTATAGCATGGAGTGAAGAGTGTCATAGGATTTAAGGTCAGTACTCGAAACGCAAGTGCTCAAAGCGGAAGATCGTGACGGATGACGGTAGGGTAAGCGCCCACATACCATTTTGAAGAGTGTGTATCACGCAGAAGCGAAGTACGATGAGATATCTACAAGACGGATCGCAGGCTTGCAACGCCCAGACAACCTCGTGGGTGGCTGACGGAGGAGACACAAACGGCGATGACTCAGCTCCCACTCAGGCGTTGGGGTAGATATACCTCCGTAGAAGGAGCGCGATTACCAACGACGCACCGGAGGACTCGCTCGACCGACGGCGACCCCGACGACGCCGTCGGCGAGCCAAAACCGATCCAAAAAAATTGCGAAGAATTTGCAGTAGCCAATGCACGTGGTCCACATGGACTAGGTGTGATACTCGAGGACGAGTACGTCCTCGCCGCGGTCGAGTCGCCATTGGCTTATAGCAGTGCAAGTACACGATTACACATTCGTTGGGGCCAAAACCAATTAGTCGTCCCTCATTACGCTTCGGGCGAAAAGATTCGTTGGGCAAGCTCGCTGTGCGGGGCTCGGTCATCCAGCGGTGCATTCGCCGCGACCAGACAACTTCCGATCGCACGTTGCCATCGGTGGTGCGACGCGTGCGTGGTCGGTGAGCGATGAAAGAGCAGTATCAATAACGCGCCAATTACGACGCCCCCTTCATATGCAGCCGAATTCGGCTGCCCGCCCGCCTGCCATCCAACCGACGCGCTACACGTCGAAGACGTGAGCCGCTCGTCGTCATATCTCGCTCACGAGATGCGCGCACGCGGACCTTCCACATGCGCTCACGCGCAAACACCGAACCAGAGCACGTGTTAGCCGACCACGTGTACCACGTGGTCACTCCCCACTGTTATCGCGCGGCGCTTGGTGGCCGTATCTCGTCGCTCTGCTCGCCGCACCTTGCGCAGCCCTCCGTTCCGGCCCCCCCCGCCGCCCGCCCTTGCTCCCCCCCCCCCCCCCCCCCCCACAGCCTAAGCGACGCCCCGCACCATGGTCCGCCTCTCCCCCGAGGAGAGTCGCGTCACCTTCATCGTCCGCTTTCAGGCCAAGAACGGGCAGCGGTTGCGGCTCGTGGGCGAACATGAGCATCTCGGCGGTGGTGACCCCGTGAGGGGCGTCGAGCTTACCACAACCAAACGCGACTTTCCCACATGGAAACTTACTCTTACTTTGCCCGCCAATCGTACCTACCAGTACAAGTACGTTTGCGTCGCCGTCAGTCCTAACGATGCTAATCTTGACTCGCTCAGCGCCCGATCGCACAATGAATCCGATCCTGATCCCGTGCCGGCCGTCTTCTGGGAGCCCTTTGATGACAGTCGCGAAGTGCTCACAGTCGCTGCGTCTTCCATCGTCGTCGATGAGGGTTACTTTGGCGTGCTCAATAACGAAAATCCCGATCGAATTCGCATCACCGACCGATCCGCTACTTCCCGTTCAACGCGTCCGGAAGACTCGCTCAATGACACTAGGAACACCCCGAGCATCGGCTCCTCCAGTTCCGAACCAGACTCCCTCATTATTGCGCTTTATCGACTACCAATTATCGCCAAGCGCGACCATTCAGGCAGCTGGTCGTTTGCCTGGGATGACGATGCGCTTTACTTGACCTCCACTGGTCTACGGCGTGGGCTAGAGCAACTCAAGATTAAGCCATTGTTCGTTGGCATTCTCAACGTACCTGAGCCGGTCCCGGAGGCCGACCGTGACGAGGTTGCTGCCGCTTTGCTTTCGCAGTTCAACTGCGCGCCCATCTTCTTGTCGCCTGATCTGCAACGCAAGTTCTATCAGGGCTTTTGCAAGACTGTGCTTTGGCCAATGTTCCATATGATGAACACTGTTATCGGTACTGATCGCAGGACAACTCGTTTTGATGATTCTGCATGGCGCGCATACCGCGAAGTGAACCGAATGTTTGCGGAAGAGATTGTGAATCATTATGATGGTCATCTCATCTGGGTCCACGACTATCATTTGATGCTACTGCCGAACAGTTTGCGCATAAAGATTAGCGGCGTAAAGGTTGGCTTCTACCTGCATATTCCGTGGCCAAGTTCTGAACTGTTTCGTATGTTCCCGGTTCGCAATGAGCTTCTACAAGGGCTGCTGAGTTCAACTATTCTTGGATTTCATCTCTTCGATTATGCAAGACATTTCCTGTCATGCTGCGTCCGATTGCTGAACCTTGAACACGAGGCGAAACGCGGAAATCTCGGAATTGAATTCGAGGGACGTCACGTGACGATCCGCGTTAGCCATATAGGCGTGGACCCTGAGCGATTTCGTGATAAACTGTGCGTACCTCATGTACGGCAACGAATTGCAGAGTACGAAACCCGCTACGCATCCAAAATTGTTCTGGCAGCTGTTGACGATTTGGATGTTATAAAGGGAATTGCGCTTAAGCTCATAGCCTTTGAAAACTACCTAAAAACAGCGCCGCATTTGCGATCCAAGGTCGTGCTTATTCAGGTTGCCCTGCCGAAGGCTGCAAGGGTAGACGAATCCGTGAGAAGCGAAATTAGAGAACTCGTAAGCAACATTAACAGGGAGTTTGGCTCCGGAGATGACAACCCGGTTGTGTACATTGAGGAATCTATTAGCTTTGAGGAGCGTATTGCGATCTACTCCGCCTGCGATGCAATGCTCTTGACCCCGATTCGTGATGGTCTCAATCTAATTCCTTACGAATATCTCGTTGCGACGCCTGACTCATACGGCCAGCTCATTCTTTCCGAGTTCACTGGTTGCTCTCGTGCGCTTTCGTCGGCGGTTCGTGTGAACCCATGGAATGTACACGAAGTTCGAGATGCAATCGACAATGTAATTCAAATGAGTAGTTCGACGTCGGGGCAAATTCGACGGAAACATGAGGCGGATCGGAAATACGTTGAAGGCCACAGTTCTGCGAAATGGGCGCAGTCCTTCTTGCGTGATCTTGGTGAAGCCGAAGAGCAAGTACAGGAAGTGGTACGCCTCGGACTCCGTCGTGGTCGGGGTTTCAGAACACTGGAATTCCGTGGCTTCAAACAACTTAACTCGCGTGAGGTGGTAAAGTCGTTCCGAGACTCAAAGTGCAGACTGTTTTTGTTTGACTATGATGGAACCCTTACGTCTATTGAATCGGAAACTTCGAACATGGCTCACAAGTGGGCCCGACCGACTGACGATGTTTTGCGCAACTTAAACTTGCTTTCGAGGCAAGAAAACTGCACTGTAATCATTTTATCCGGTCGGGGTACAGACACTGAAGGTTTCCATCTACCTCAGATGGAGTCGCTCGGTATAGCTGCGGAGCATGGTTTTTACTACAAGAAACCTAATTCCACAGAGTGGGAGACAGCTGCCCCTGAATCTGATCTGACATGGATTGAGATCGTGAAGAACTTAATGCAGGTCTACACAGAAAGAACCGATGGGTCGTACATTGAAGAAAAACATGCGGGCTTAGTATGGCACTATCTGGCTGCCGATCCGGAGTTTGGAAACTGGCAGTCAAAGGAAATGCATGATCACATTGAGGTACTTATGACTCCATTTGATGTTCAGGTTGTCAATGGACAAGGGTGGTTGCAGGTGCGAATGGCCTCCGTGAACAAAGGAGCAATGGTTAGGAGAATATTGGACGACCTTGGACAAACCCCAGACTTTATCCTGTGCTGTGGTGATGACCGAACGGATGAGGATATGTTTGAAGTATTGGCAAGGGAGGTGGCGGCGACGGAAAGTAAGCTGTACACTACGACAGTCGGAGTGAAGCCTAGTAACGCCAGGTTTATTTAGAAGTGCGGCGGAAGTTGCGATGTTGATCGAGAATATTATCGAGATTGCCCTACCGGGTAGTGCAACCCATGTGAGGAGCTCAACTTTGGAAGACATGAGGCCTTTGGCTGTACGTAGGCAAGGCCAGGTTTCAGAAAACGCTTTTGCATCAGCATCTGCAGATCCATTAGAACCTATGCGACCAATGTCATTTCCAGGCTCCCTGGACAGTTGAGAAGGGAATTTGTGCGACGTGAGCTTGTCAGACTCCAGTGTTTTCGTTCACCATTATGATCAAAAGTCAAAGGTGTAGTGCAAATGGTCGTTTTAGAGAGCGCGACGGATAACGCGGATAACGCAGTGCCCGTGGGGAAGGAAACTTTAACAGAAGAAAACAAGTCATGTCCGTCAAACCGAACCCGCGGATGAGAACTTTTACTCACTGAGACTTCAAGCATAGATATACAACTTTGCCAATGAAACTGTAGTAGCTACGGTCGAAGAACGTCTTTTTTTCAAGTCCAATTATCAACCGCAGTTTTTACCCCCGTTAGTAATCCGAACGTCGTCGACCGGATTGAGTATTGACGCTTTCCAGGTCATAGGGTGAGATTCTGACTGCTGGTTGTTGTTCTTACTACCGTAGGCAGGTTTGTGGGCTACTTCGGTCACAGCAGAAGTCTATAGATGTTGATGCCCCAATTTTAAGATGTGAGAGTGATTTGCAGGCACGATGGCAGCAATGCTTTCCGAACGGGTTGTATCGGCAGTCATTGTAACCAAGGTTAACGAAGTAATCGGTGTTCGCACAGCTCTTGCAACAAGAACTTTGCGTGGCCTGGGAGCCGTACGCACGGAGAGAAGTGTGGCCACGGAATAAGTTGAACAAGAAAGACGTCGTACCTGTACTGCTCGTGTATCCGTAGAGGAACCTTGAGGTCGTGGAGAGCGTGGCCGATGTCTGCGATAATGATTGGCGGAGTGTTGGGTTTGTCAGCTTTATGTCCTCATGGATGTACTTCGCAAGAAGGTTGCCAATGAGCTCGGAATAGTCGTACGTGAAGCAAACTTGCCAAGCGTTCAAATACGTTATGGGCTGAATGTTTGCACGAGACAGACATCTAATCTCCCTATAAAACGTTCTTGCAAGAGTTTCATCCATACCGACCATGATAAGATCGATATACATCAACAACATATCCAACTCATGTTCCTTTTTGATAAAGAGCATTTGTATAGAACACGTTGAGTTAGAGATTTTGAGTTCCACAAACAATGAGTACTTTTGGAATTAGCAGCACTTACCTCCCAACGCAAGCACTCTGCGTCGATCGATGGAATTTCTTCTGGTAGACTGAAGTTGTTGCAAAATGGGGTGAAGCTGCTGATATCAAACCTTACGGACGGGGCAGCAGGGAGCATTATGTTATCGATGTTGTTCAGTATCTCGCGGTGAACCCCCGAGATTGTATCCGTATTTGTACTCAGATTGAGTAGAGTTTCCTCTCCTCTTGTTGATACATGAAGAACCTGAAGAAGGGATAGGAAGGCCAGCGCTTTTCTCCAGATGAAGCTCATACTGGTTACTTTTTCTTTTCACACAAGATAACGAATGGGTGATGTGGCTCTGCTTCGCTGGTTCGTTGCTCCCTTCTGTCTCGTAGCAGAACGTTCATCGAAAGCACCAGGGGGAATCGGACTGCTAGCCCTGACATTTAAAAGAACGTATACCCTGATCACTGTTTGGTTCTTTTATATCTAAAGCTTTAGAATGGAAACTAGTGCAGAAATGTGCGTTCCTCTTGTCCGCCGTTCATAAGCGGGTAATTCACGGATGAATTTTTACGAATGGTCGCGAGCATAGGATTAGCGTGAAGAATCCCACAAGGATACGACATCTGCGACAGCAGCTCTGCCACAAAAGTATAGTTTGTTTTATTATGTTTTTCTTTCCCTCCGTGCCCTCTTTTTGCCTGTATCTATCTACGAACGCTTGACACAACCACACACGTGATGCCTCATAAATTTTTGCGCAGTATTCTGTATCTAGTCCGTAGAAGGTTCATCCTCAGAGACTCATGTAAAGCGTAATCTGTCTAGTGCATTTGCCCGCATTGTCCATATTCCGCACTGGGAATAAAACTAGTAGTAGACCTGAAGAGATTAACCCATAACATTTTGAGAAGCTTCACCACTCATGCCTTCGGCTGCTACATCTCCTCCCTGAGCCCCAGCGGGAGCTCGTGCTATAGCTTTGTACTCAGAACCGTCAGGTTTGGGAACCGGGAAACCTTCAACGATGAAGCCGCAAAGGGTTGGATGCTGAGCTTTTTGAGTCAGATGGACCACGATTCCCTCCTTTGCTGGGACTCTATCGAACTTCTGACCAAATGCCGAGGAACACCCAGCAGCTTGAAAAACATCGAAGTTGTCAACAACTTTCGTAACACCGGAAACTGGGGTTCCAAGTGAAATGTCAAACACACGACCCCCCGGTACGCATGCCTGTTGATAAGTTTCCGCGAAGAGCAAGGTCACTGAATATATTCCGTCTGGGACTGGAATTCGCATTGTGAAATCATCTCCACGAGAAAAGCGTTGCGATTGGAACACTTCCTGTTGATCAGTGTTTGCAATTGGAGAGCGGACGACATTCTTAGCAAAGTCCTCCATGTCCATTAGTTGCTCCTCGCCTATGAAATCGTTCAGAGGCCCTCCACCGAGGTTCACCTTCAGCAAGATCTTCTTCTTTTCTGCTTGCCCAAAAGAGAAAGAAAGCAAAGCGAAAGAGAGCAAGACTGGTAGCAAGAGCTTCATAGTTGTGTAGTTCAAAACAGTAAGACCAATGTGAATGATTCCGCGGAATCTGAAGTTACAATGATGATAGCCGTTTTTCCGACGTCTTCACGTCTTCTTCCGATACAAGAGTCAGGACACAAGACAGGGGTAGTCTGAGCGTAGAATCTCTGTCTGGTATGCTCTCACCCATGATCTCTTCCACTTGCTGTTACTAGAACATAAACGGCTTCTGGTTCTAATTAGATAGAGAGGACAAACCGTTGCAAAGAAGCGCCGTGGAGGACAGGTTCTTCCAGTCGCCTGTTTTTTAATTACCTCGAGCAAAGGAAGGTCAACTTGATCATAGGACCCATCCACATTCTAATTCAAAGAGCGCAACCCTTCTAATCACTGCTTTAATGAGTTACGGGGAGTGAATGCTTCTAAACAAATCGCATGAAATCGGCAAGTCCAGGCGATCATGCTCGAAAGTCCTCGAGAACGGCTTTATCTCAGCATCTCCTACTTCTTCAGGTATGGACGAATCGAAAGGTTTGAGGCTGAGGTTAGAAGCTGAATACTGGGTTCATGACCATGGCATTCGTAATTTGTTTCATTGAAACATAAAAACTGTCTTGTTCAAAAGAAATAAGACAGCGGCCTTGTGAAGAAAACAATGTTGAGATTGCTGGTGGTTTCGGCTCGCGAACCAAATATGAGATGTATGCCATTTCGCTCCGACATTGAACCGAAATCATCAACAGTTCACTGGCTAGTACTGAAACTCTGCAACCGAACATTAAATCTATGAATGGTCGCTTCGTTCATCTGCGTCCCACGCCATGGCACTCGAACCTAGTTGACTATCTCACCAAGATTTAGTTGCACACTGGCACTTGCGTTGTAGCTCCGAGGGAGGATGTGGTCAATCATTCGAAGTCATGCGGGCAGTAGCATTATGCATACAAGTTGCAGCGAGTCCTTGTTTCTATTAGCTAGTCTTGCTTGTTTCTCCCATACGATCTCTTTCAGCATCAGACTGCTCGAGCCGCCTGCCCCGATGCAATATGCTGAGGTTTCAAGCAGAGTGAAAGAGCGAAGTATGACGCAGCCTTTCCTTACGTTGCTGCCCCGGGAGCTTGCAGGCGAACTATCTCTTCGTGAGGCCGAAGTAACATTGGCACAACTGTTCGTTGGACACTCTCCGGTATTACATCCTTTGGGCACGCATCTTCAAGGAAAACCACTTGTGTGCACTTGCCGTCCAGGAGTTCTGAATACTGTGGAACACTATATTCTGAGGTGCCCGAAGCGGAATATGTCGCGACGCTTATGTTTGCCAGCGCTACGCGAACGCCAGCGTCTAGCTGTTGGTGCGATTATTCGAAAGTGGCCTGCGAGGGTGCTGGTCTTCCTTGCGAGAGAGCGCTTCTTCGACGAGAAGCGCTATATTTTACGTCGGAATTAGGCTAGAATACCCATAAAGGGAGAGAGAACTTGCAGCGGCAGAAGGCTACCAACGAAATGTAAGGGTTAAGGGCTACCATGAGAATCTCATGATGAGATGTACGACCCCACGCGCCATCTTGTGGCAAACGAATGCAACATGACATTGTTTAAATTAATTTAACTACAGAACGTTTTCATTATTGTTGTTGTAACAAATAGCAAAACAGTCACGAACACAATGGTCACGAAGGCAACCACTCTACTAGGAGGGCTAACGCCAGAAAAGTTCTGCAGGGTGTCCCAATCCTCCCGGCTGCTGAATTGAGTCATCAAGACTTTGGACTTCCGTTCCATTATGGAGAATGTCCTCTTCTGTGCTTTTTGCGGATCGTTCCGTGAAATATTCGATAGCGGTGAAAAGAAAGTCAAGTGTAAACTGTGTAACAAACAAGGTGAGTCACAGGTCAAGCATTCAATACACGACCTTCGCTAACTTTTTGCTTGAATATTCCTCGGACTCCAGTGAACCTACATGATTTGACTTCTCAGCTACAAAAATCTGTGGAAATCTTGCCGATTGAACGTTCGGAACTTCTTCTTCAACTGTATGGACAGACAGCGGAGAAACGTACAGCCGATGACGCAGTCATCGATGAAGATTGTCCTAAGTGTGGCCATTCAAAGCTTTCTTTCACAACCGCGCAACTGCGAGGCGTAGACGAGGGTCAGACCATTTT
Source organism: Gracilaria domingensis (assembly GCA_022539475.1). Classification (NCBI taxonomy): domain Eukaryota; phylum Rhodophyta; class Florideophyceae; order Gracilariales; family Gracilariaceae; genus Gracilaria; species Gracilaria domingensis. Next base: position 15,447 of record VCMS01000132.1, on the reverse strand, counting down.
TTACACATGTCTCAATAAGCAATGCAGTCACAGATTCACTGTTCATTCTTAAGGATTCATCGCTTTAAACTGCTCTTCAACGAGTATGCCTATGATCCCTGAATAAATGGAAGATGAAAGTACCGTTTGGCACAATCGCCTGTCACACAGGGTGAGCACTGGTTCTGTCGATGGTCGAAGGAATATACGCAACCGCAGGGCCCGACTTGAAGTTTACAGCTGTTACGAGGTGAGACAGCCCTAGAAGCTCCCGATCGATTCCCGGTAGACGGTCATCAGTCACGTAGTGTGTCTAATTGAGTTGCTAGTCCGTGGATATAGATCGAGGGTTCTTTTCAATTTAACGGAAGTTACGTCGAATTGTGTTCCTTGTGCTTCTTCTGTTCCCTTCTTTTTCGTATATTACGATGTGATTCCTTGTTCATATTCTTCATCATCCGTTAAATTCTAACCGGTATCACGGCGAGGTCGGAGTAACGAAAAGCCGCTTAGAAAGCAGACGTGGAGCGTTCTGGTTCGGAGACTGGAGGACGTGAACTATCGTAGCTCTGACAGCTCCAATTTGTAGTGTGTTCTGGCTAGGCTATTAGTCAGTTGCTGCCTTCTGAATGACGTTTCACAGGGGATCCCTAACTCGATGGCGTTCAAATCTTCTCACAATATTTGCTAAGACTCTGGCTTTGTGAAGTGGTTGAACGAAATTGTGAGGCATGCGCGGAGTCTTTTCCGTGAACGCTGTACCTTCGGCCCAACAAATTGACACGCATGCCGCGAGTGCGAAACCCTCATTAGCGTTTCCGTCTGCAGCGGGTTGTCCCAAGAGTTCCAAACTGATGCAAGCCGCTACTTGGAGCAGTGATTCCGTAGAAGATGATACCGGCTCAACAGATGCGGTTTGGAATTCAGAGAAAGGAACCGAAGTTCAAAACCGACAAGACATTAATGACTCGGACCACGGCCCGATGGTTTCATCTCTTTTTCTAAACTTTGAAACCGAGCGAAAGTGGGAGAGACGTACTGGTTTGCTTCACGAGCATCCAAGTGGAATCCCTCGTGCAGGGGTTCCTTGCGAAGCCAGCCGAGTCTCGCTCATGTTGAGCGATATTCTGAAGGTGGCTCTCTCACCTGTGTTTAATCAAGAAAAGGCAGAAGCAACATCTGAAAAGTTGAATGGGGAGGGTGAAGGATTCAAACGCACTAGGTATGGACCAAGTCTGACTGAAGAAGAGAGAAGAGCTGAAAGAAATCGAAAAGGTCGTGAGCGCAGCATGCGAACACGCCAACGAAATGCCGCGCACATGAAAATGCTGGAAGATGGGTGCACTCGACTCATTTCGGAAAACCGACTGCTGCGAGATCTCCTTAATTGTTTGCAAAGAGTACCTCTTGCGGAAGAAAATGTTATATCGCTATTTCGAAATCTTCTATCCCCGTCCAGACTTCCCTCCTCTTTTCACCCTGCTCTTGAACGTTTAGAGAGTTTTGCTGCACCCTCGGAATCGAACACGGCATTGACTCATCATAGGATTATATCTAGTGTTGAACACCATAACCGATCTTATCCCTGTGAAGAGGTACGCCGAACATGTGCATTGTCTGGAAACGAGACCCAGATGGAGAATGCATACTCCACCAAAAATGTTGATTTGTCTGCATCTTTGTGGGAACCCAAACAGAATCTCGAAGGTTTGCCCGAAAGCTCAAATGTGTCTAAGACGTCTATGACAACTCGAAAAAGCCCAGAATCAAGAGCAGAGAGTGTTTTCGAAGCACAACTTCATGATTCAGACGGCGACGGTGATGAAACTCATGAAGAAGACCGATCTGTGTTGGCCAATTTCAGCTTAGATGAAATTGACGCAGTAATACATTTGTAGATATGCATCGGTTATGTCTGGCCCGAATGAGGCTTATCATGGAAACCTCTTCATTAGACCGATAAGTTCGTTAGTTTGCAGATGCAATGAATACGAATGACAGCTCGAACTTACTTCTAGGTACTGGTTATCGTTCTGATATGGATGCTGTATTTTCCTTTTTTCGTTCATTGCAATCGTTCTCCCGAGTTTTAATCTTCGAACCCTTGTCAGATACAAGAAAAAGATTTCTCTCTCTCTCATTTACGGGTACAACGCATTAGCTACTACGTGTTACAGAGCGTTTCCGTTGAAAGAAACGGTCTCTCCTTAGATAGACCAGCCCTCTTTCTGATGATTTGTGCAACCGACATTCGGCGACGTTCGTGACGGGACGATGGGCATGCTGCTCTCGACGAAGCTCTCCTTGGGCAGCGCAGAATAAAATGCTGAAGAGACCTCACCTCTTCCATGCATATGCCTTGGAATCTACGCCGCGTTCTCTCCATTTCAATTTCATTCTTTCCCAACGAATCACACCAAATTCAGGTTGAAACGTTCAAGATTTTGGACAGCTTGAGCCGTGGTCAGTGGTCTCTCTCTGTAATGCGTAGGTCTACAAAGAAGTGAATACACGTACAGCCGATATGCTCTCTTCAAGAATGACTTCTGTCCTCACGCAGGTGTACACGCACACACACAATCCGATAAATCACTCCCAACCGCCGTCGACCCACGGACGACGGCGGTCATCGTTCATGATCACAGGTTATGGGCCTGTCTAAAAACTGCCATTCGATAGCTCCCCACACCAATCGAGCCCAACGCGCCCACTACCGCAACACCAAAAACATCTGGTTAGATCTTTGGCGTCTTTCCCAACTTGCAGAAGCAGATAACGGTAGTCAACTTACGTTAAACAACCACAACATGCAGATTTCATCAACATCCGCACCACAAAACGTTTCCCATGCCACATATTGCATATGGCGCCTTACTGAACAACTAGTAGAACGTACTGTCTCAAATTATCATCAGTAGATCCACAACCTAAAAAACACAGTAATCGAAAATAATTTGAACAAACGTTTTGAACCAGACTTTGATGCGCAAATACCAAAAGACAGAAAGGCTATCTCAAGCTTTCGTCGAATGATCACAAAAGCGTAACATCCGACGTCGTCAACCTCATTGCAGACCCTATCCCTCTCAATGGCCTAATTTGGATCGTATTTTCTATATGTTGCAAATCAGGCTGTTCCGTAGGTCATTATCATCCAAAAATTAGCTGAATCGAGACGACCGAGTCTCCTTCAACTTCCACAAAGCACATCGCTCACTTCACTCTGATACTACTAAGGATATTATTGGCGTCCTAATGTGTTCACGACAAGAACCAATGACAGTCAGACGGTTCAATTTGGACCTTCACTACTCAACTGACGAAAAGCAATAACTGCATGCGCTTCATTCTCAGAAAAACCACCGTCTTTCGCGCATACAGCCCCATCACTCTTTGCACAGTCTTTTTTCTCCCCCAGGCGTTGCACAGTGTTTCCAGAGTCCGCCGCAGTTCCATTGACGCCTAGCATAGAAGTTGATGCATCATTTGAAGAACTCATCTTTGCCCTCTTCGAACTTCGACACACAGGGTTGCGCTCGCGACTTTTTCGTGCTTCGATGAGCTCCTGAACTGTCAAGTATTTTGCTGTTAATCCTCTGGAAAGCACACGACTGTTCTTACGGGTATTCGTAGAGACCAGAGGCTCTATTTTCTTCTCATACTTTCCAAATATCTGTGCCGTTGTTGGTTTGCTCTGCAAAACACAAAGTACCTGGTTCAATGCCATAGCTAGACCAAGAGAGGATTCCATGATTTCCTTCACCTTCTGGTATGCGCTACTATCGCAATTGCGCTGACTATACCCAGCGCGTGCGAGGCTTCTGACAGAAACCATGGGCTTCTTCTTGATTTTTCCGGCTTTTCGCTCAAATTCTTTGACAAAGCGAAAGTCCATTGGCGACAAATAACTGTTGTGCAAAACCCAGCGATGGGGAAAGACACGCAAAGGCGGTTCAGACCCTCTCTCAAGAGGCGAGCACAGCAGTAGAGCGCTCCCACAGGTACGACACGGCAATGCCGGGTGTAAGACCGGGGTCGACCCTTCCCAAGTAATGGAGGGAGCGAAGCGGCGAAGAAGAAGCGTCCAGCGGTAGAGAACACACGACACAAGTCGGCAGTAGCGTCACGTGCGTAGCACGCGGTACCCACGAGTGTGGCGATGACACGCGAGAGCGGTAATAGCCCACGCGAGTGTGTCGAGCCACGAACGGTATGCACCGGTACACCAAGTAGTGCTACCTGTATAACAGGGACAGAAATAAGGAAAACACACACAAAGTAAACACGCGAAAGCGGTAGTGGTGTTAATGATGCCGCGAGGCGGATGATGAGCCCTGCACAAGGTGCCGACTCTCCGGGAGGAGGATATCGGTCACCAAGGGTGAAACATCAGAGCCGAACACTCGGTTGGTTCGTTTACTTCCCCGACAATGGGTGCAGCTCAACCTACTAAGTAGTGTAGAGTGCCAACCCACTGTCAAGCGGTGTAGCGAAAATATCTAGAATAAACATCTAAAATACCCCAACTAATGGGTGCAAACTTCCCACACGTGTGTGACCCACCGGCTAAGCCGTGCGCCTCATAACACTAATTCTAATATTAAGTATACCCAAGAATGGGCTGATCTCACCAGTTACTCATACTGTGTGCCACCACCTCCCGGCATCGCCGTGCATGTTATGAATCGCATCAGCGAAGGAGTCCCGCAATCGCGTTGCACTACATTTCCCCCTCCTTAGGGTGCGAGACGACCACGCGAGCGATTTCGTTTTCCTCCTCTGGAGTGTATTTAAGCACGTCGGCATGACGGTCTCCAATCCGGCCTCCCCGGTCTCTTTTAACGGCGACTCCGGTCCACCCCTCTCCACGCGTACTGCGGTAGTGTCTCCTCCGATACCTCGGCGCGCTCTCCCTTCTCTCTCGCTTCCAGCGCTTTCGTCTCTTCCTCGCGCGCTTCCCGCGATGCCGAACCCGAATCAGGGTAGCAACCAACCGCCTGGCGGGTCTCAGAACCAATACGTTGGTGGTTTCGCTGGGCCTTCACACCCTTCCTCCTCTGGAGTGCCTCTCTCACAGCCGTCTTCCGCTGGCATTCCGTTTCCGCAACCGGTCAATCCGGGATTTCACACGGCTCCTCTTCCCCAGACGGGTGGTCAACTTCCGCCCCCGGCGTCTGTACCGCAGTGGAACTGGATCGCTCCTGCTGTTCCGGTCCAACCGGTAGTCAACCCGTATGCGGGCGCGTGGGCGTCGTATGACGAACTCGACAACGTCGACCCTCGCAGCAATCCCACACCGTTCTTACGGGCTCCGTGGTTTCATCCGCAAGGCGTGACCAATCGTTCCCTCGTCGAGGCGTATGCCGATGGCAGTGGTCACCTCCCAGGAGGCGTGCACGTCTGGATGACGGTGACGTTCGACTGGCATTACCGGATTACCGTGCCTACCAACGCGCTCGTCCACCATCGTGGTCAGTCGCACAACTCCGCCCGAGCGGCCATGGTTCGCGTAGCGCACATGCGCATGTTTCGCACGTACTCAGAGCGCCCGATTCCGGCGAACTTCCGTTTCGACGTGGCCTTCTTCCGAACACTCGGCGAAATCCAATATGGAGAGAATCTTGCCCGGATCGCCGGTGTGGTGGAGCGTTACCAGAACGTCCCCGTTCACCAGGATCTCCTGTGCTGGACCCGTCCGCTTCTGCGTGCAGAATTTCGATATCTCCCACGCGTACCGCGGTCCAACTACCTTCAAACAATGATCCGTCCCGAACGACGTGCCCGCTCCCGATGGGGTTACCTCATCCCGTATCAAAACACGGAGTCAAACCGGATTCGTCCGCGCCACATGCGTGGGAGATATGTTCCTCTCCCCTTTGTGTGGGCGTCCGTGGAGGTCTGCCGTGGCTGTTACGTGGAACTCCCCCCCTGTCTCACGTATGTGGGTAGTAGGCTCGTGACAAACCCGTTTACGGGATGGTGGAGCGTTGTCCTCACGGAGTGGGCGGCGCGAACAGCGGTGTATCTCCTCAACGAGGTATATGACCAGTATCGACTGTGGTTCATTCCCCCGCGCTTGCGGCAACTCATCCGAGCCTTGGATCTCACTATCCCGCTTGGCGGTAATGGAAACTTCTCGGAAGTCATGTGCCTCTTGCGAGTGATTGATGGAGTCGACTGGGGAACCAGTTCCTCGTTCGCAGAGCGCGCGCGACGAAGGCGATCTTGCCATTGACCGGTCTCCGGGTCGCAGGTCCCCACTGTCGGGTGATTACATCTACTACGACCCCTGGACACGGGTGCCGATTACCAACGCCGAGGCGGAACTTCTTCGGAATGCCGAGCGAGTCATCCCTCCGGGGCACCCAACGGGTTTCATCATGAATGATGAGTTCTTTCACCCTGTCGGGGATCAAAACATCATGGTTGATGACGCTCCCGATGACGGTGACGACTATGGCGATGACAACTTCGCAGCAGCTCCGGTGGAGGGGGCAGTACCTGCTTCAGCAGTGCCAGGTCCCCAAGCGGGTGTCGACGCGATCTTCTCGACTCCGGTGAATGTTCCCTCTGCGCCTCTAGCGGCTCCTGGGCCCGTAGTGGCTCCTGTTCCTACGCCTGTGGCGGTTCCGACTCCAGCGGAGAATGTTGCTTCGCCTGCGATGGCGGCGTCGGCTACGCCGAACGAAGCCGCGAACGCGGGACTTACCGACGAAGCACGGGCTGCCGTGATAGCTCAATTCCTCAGCGAGGCTGGTATCTCCGACTCGACATCTGGCGACGTCTCGCAGATGCGCGACGCGCTAATTGCGCAGCTTGCGAACGCTGGAGACCAGCAGGAATCCGAGTAACTCGTGCAGCTTCTCCTCTAGGGAGTCCTTCCTAGCTGATACCCAATAACTTGGCCGTTGTGTGCTCGACTAGCGAGCCACAACATAGTAACATTGACCAGTAAACTGTGAACTTCTCTTGATCTCAAGACTTCTTCCCTTCTTCCAAGGTGTATACTTCTTAACTTCTCCCTTCCGGGGTGATCTTCCTCTTACGAGTGCTTCTTTCTCTTACGAGTGCTTCTTCTCTTCTGAGCTTCCTTTTCCTCTTCATAGAGTCTTCTTCCTCTTGCGAGTGCTTCTTCCTCTTCTGAGCTTCCTTTTCCTCTTCATAGAGTCTTCTTCCTCTTGCGAGTGCTTCTTAACTTCTCCTCTTCCTGAGGGCGTTACTATTCGAACTTCAACTGTCCTCTCAATAGAGTGTCTCCTCACCACGCGAGTAGCGGTACAGTACTCCTCTGGAGGTTGTCGCAGCGTTCCTCGATTGAGTGTTGTGGTTCGTAGAACCGTTCGTGCGCGGTACGCGATAAGCTTCCGTCTCCAGCGACGTGTGTTAACCGACCATCGCTTGATGTAGATTAGCCGGCAACGCCGTGTTAGTACGACGGTGGTACTGCACGATCTTCGATCGGGGTAGGTGCTCCACGGGTTCGTCCGAGTCCCGCGACGGCGGATAGCCATACCAGCGTACCTGGTACTGAACATACCCCTTCGGGTTCCAACTGTGCCCCACTATGTGGTCGACAACGAACTCTTTCGAGTAAACTCCCCGCTCGAGCTCTTCCTGCGAAGGGTCGTCAGCGTGTCGCGGCGGTGCCGTTACATAGTCACCAGCGGTGCTGTGAGTTTCTCCTGACGCCTTCGGCGGTAAGTGTGTCCTCCGCTGAGTGGTCGCTTCCGGAATCCGGGTCTTCTCAAGCAGCTTCGCCGCTTCGGCGGGTCCGCGAACGGCTAGTTCATGCGGCAGTTCCCGTCTTGACGGTGAAGGCGAACGCGGAGGCGGATTGTTCACCACGGCACGTGCCGGTTCACGTGACGACACGCGACGTTTCGCGGTGGTGGCACTGCCACGAGTTGTGATTGGCCCATTGTGTGGCGCGCGCTGCGCACCCCAAGATTTGTGGTGCGCAAGCGCTCCTGCAGATGCAGTGTGCGTTTTCCCTAAATCAGGGCTGTAATCCGTATCTCCAGCGAGCGGTGCGCCGTCATGACTTATCGAAACGTCATGACGTGCGACTTGCGACTTCCCCAAAGCTGGGTGCAACGGTACACTACCATTACCCGAACCGGGGTGCTTGATCTTCGCTTCAGCGAGCGTCTTCTCTTCTTCCTGCTCTGCAGTGTCAACGATACCGGGATCTGCCGTGACTACCCTACAGCGCGCCTGCGAAGGCGGTTTGCGGCGGTCGTCAGCGGCGGAGTGCGGCGACTGCGCGTCCGGAATACTCCGTGATACAGTATCCAGCTTCGCTGTAGCCTTGCTCTGCCGAGAAGTCGGGTGTTCTTGATCAACTTCCGGCCTTGCCGTGGAAACTTCGCGAACGAGAGCATGCTCCGCGTCCTGCGTCCGTGCGACGATGGGCGCGTGTTCCTGTGACAATTCCCCAGATGGGTGAGCAATACCAGTATCCTGGGGCAACCTTGAGTCCGTTCGTTGCGTGCGGTGTCCTTCCTGAAGGTCGCGATCCTTCGTGGAAGGTTGTGTATCCTCCGCAGAGTTCTGCGCGACAGCGGCCGACTGCGGCGCGTCCTTCGCGACTTCAACACGCGACAGCGGGTGATCCTTCCCACTGACAGTGGTGTCCGTAGCAACTACGTCTTCGACGGTGTCCTGAGGCGACTCTGCCTCTGCTTCATTACTTTCCCGTGAATCACGGTGCTGCGACGGTAGCGACACCGGTGACTCACTCTCCGCGACAACGCGTGAATTCCCCTCCCCCTCCTTAGGTGGAGCGTTACGGGGAGCAGTCATCACGTCAGTTGACGGTGTAACAGACGCTGTGAAACGCGATTTCACCAGCGGTGTATGTTCCGATACCTCGGCTTGCGACGATATAATCGGTACATCTGCGAGACCCCGTGTTGGGTGACGGAGCCCCACAGTGGGTGTAGTGTTCTGCGACGAGGTTCCTCGGTTCTCTGTCTGTCCAGCTTCCTGCTGTGTGTCCGAAAGTACTTCCGTGTGAACGGTTGGACCTCTTACCACGCGATCGCGGGAGAAACGCTCATGAGCGTCACCAACTTCCAGTACGGCTGTGTCCTTGTTCACGCTGACAACGCGGTACGGACCATCAGCGATGGGTGAAAGCTTGTGGCGCCGCTCCTTTTCAGGGTTGTAGTACTCCTTCCTGACAAAGGCGAGGTTTCCCACTTTCAGTGGCGGTAGTGGTCTCCGTACCGGCATCAGTTCCGCTTGTAGCGTGCGTGTTGTTCTTTCGCCATTGACGACCTGGCGACAGGTACCATTGCGGATAACCACTGCTTCCATTGCAAGTAGTGATCCCGTATTGACGGTGACGTATCCAGCTTTGCTGATGGTTCAACCGCAACTGGCGGTGGTGTCCGTGAGAGCACGAGCTCAAAGGGCGATAAACCAGTTACTCTGTGAACTTGCGTATTATACGCATACGTCACGGTATCCGTGTAGAGATCCCAAGTTTTCGGGTGTTCAACTGTATAAGCCGCACGCGGAGAGCATTGTCGGTTAAACGTACTGCCCTGATCGAGTTGACGCCATTGCAGGGATGATACGTCGTCGTGAAGAGATTCTTCACGTCGAGTATCCGACAGACATCCTGGAAGAAACGTGCAGTAAACTGCGGACCATTATCTGAGAGGAGATTGACCGGGGGACCGTAGACCATAACCCAATGGCGAACGAATGCCTCCGCAACACTGCGTGCTGTAATCGACTTCAACGGAACTGTCCGGACTAGCTTACTGAATCTATCCGTAATAACGAGTAAGAACCGATTTCCTCGGGAAGTACGCAAGAACTCGCCGAGTATATCGATGGCAATAAACTCCAACGGCGCCCTTGCGGGGAAAAGTGTTAGTTTCTTTGCATGGCGACGCTGTTTAACTCGCTCTCGAGCACAATGTGTACACGCCTTCACGGTGGTGTAGCAGTCCAACGCTAACGCGGGCCAGTAGAAATCCCGACGCAGTGTCGTGTATAACCGCTTAGCACCCGGATGGGAAGCCATCCGCGAGTGATGCGAGAGATGCAATACCCTTGTTTGTAAGGAGTGAGGAACCACAATCTGTGGGGTAGAACGAACCACTCTGACGAGGTAACCTTGTGTGTTGACCCCGAACGGGATGTTAGCACCACCATTAATTTGGGAGCGTATCCTCGTACAGAACGGGTCAGATTGCTGTTCCCGCACCAGCTCTTCTGGAGTAATGGGGACGAATGTACCGGATTCCGGGTCTTCACCGTCTGCGACGAGCAAATCATCACAGATGTCGTCCGACACGATGTCGTAGTCTTCATCACCCTCCTCCATGAGGAAACAGGGGATATCTTCATCCTCGTCATCGAGGGGTAAAGCTTCACCTTCAGTTCCTAGACGTGAAAGAGCATCCGCTTGCGCGTTTAAACAACCCTTCTTATAGGTGACCTCGTAGTCAAACTCGGCAAGCCGAAGACGCCAACGCATTAAGCGTCCGGAAGGCTCCGTGACTGACATTAACCAACGCAAGGCGGAATGATCCGTATTGACGGTAAAGTGCACACCCATAAGATATGGTCGTAGAGTCTGCAAAGCCCATACCATGGCGAGACACTCCTTCTCGGATACCGAGTAATTGCGCTCGTGCACGTTGAGTGTACGAGACCAATAGCCAATTGGTTTGCGTTCCCCTTCGGGTGTAGTCTGAAAGAGAGCGCAGCCAATTTGGTAATCGCTCGAATCCGTATCCACGGTGTACGGCAACCCGTTCTTTGGTAACGCTAACACGGGTGCCGTGGTAACAGCCTCTTTAAGAGAGTTGAAGGCCTCCACTTGCGTGGGGGTAAGTGGTCCCAATTTGGGCGGTTGTCCCTTCTTCAGGAGTTCGTTGAGCGGTCCCGCGATCTTTGCGAAGCGAGAAATGAACCGTCTATAAACGTTGCATAGCCCCAGAAAGGAGCGTAGCTCTGTCTGTGTAGTGGGGTGCTTCGCCTCTTTGAGGGACTTCACGCGAGCTTCCTCGATCAGTAACCGTCCTGGACGTATGACATGGCCCAGATACTTCACTGAGTCAGTGAAAAACTCACACTTCCTCAATTTGAGAGTAATTCCAGCATCCCGCAAAGCGGTCATTATCTCCCGAACATGTTCGAGGTGATCGTCCAAACTGTTGGAAAACACGATGATGTCATCGAGGTATACCAAGCAACTCCGCCATTTGAAGCGAGCTAACAAAATGTCCAGAGCACGCTGAAACGTAGCGGGGGCGTTCGTTAACCCGAACGGCATACGCTTAAAGCGGTATAGTCCTGAATGACAGGTAAACGCGGTCTTGTCACGGTCTTCCGGTCTAACTGGTACTTGCCAGTAACCCCAGTTTGCATCCAAAGTGGAGAACACAGTAGCATCGCCAAGCGAGTCGATATACTCGTCCATACGAGGTATGGGGTACACGTCTTTGACGGTGACATCGTTCAAGCGACGATAGTCGATACAAAAGCGCCAGGACCCATCGGGTTTCGGAGCCAGTACAACTGGAGATGCCCACGGCGACTGAGCCGGTTCTATCACGCCAGCGCGGAGCATTTTGTTGATCTGAAACTCTTCCTCTTCCCGTGCTTTCGGGCCTGCCCTGTAAGGGTGCTGAGCAATCGGCTTGGTCTCCGGCAGGAGGTCAATCCGGTGTTCCGTAGTTGAAACCTCTCCGAGGGAACCATCCCACATTGGTGTAAACTCTCGCAACATGTTGCGCAACTTCTCACGGTGTGAAACCGGTACATGACCGAGATTCAATTCTTCTAACTCCTTGATAGGGTCAATCTTGTCATAACTCGTAGGAACGGTCCTAGCTTCCGAGTCATTCGTGTGTTCAACCGTCTGGGACGGGGTTCACCGGGACGGTCCGACGCAGACGAGCGCGACGATTCTCCCTCCCCCTCCTTAGGGTGAAGCAAACCAGTGCGTTCTTCAGCAAGCCCGAGCATCTCGGCGGCAGTCACCTTTGTAGGGATAAGCGCCGTAGGGTGCGGTAAGACAGTACCAATTACTTGGTTCTTCACCAGATACTGGGGCTTCTTGCCAAAGTTGGCCAACATAACCCGAAAGGGGTGTTCGCTGTTGATTTGAACAACTCCGTTCGCCAACGCGACCTGATACTTCTCGTATAACGAGTTCAATGGTTGAACAACCCGCAAACCACGCGGTGCGGCAGTAACATCAACCCAAACCTGGGATTCTGGCGGAATAGAAATTGCACGCGCTACGCGGAGCTTCGGCGACTCCTTCGGAGGTGAGGAATCCTGTAGAGGAGCGGGTAGTGGTACCAGCTTAGCTGACGCTCGGCGTAATGAGCGACGAACAATCGGTACAACCGAACCATCTTCCATTTCCACTTCACGCGCACGCGGTCGTATGGCTTCGACATATCTGTCGCAGAAGTCACACCCTAGAATGACAGGGGCAGCGAGCGTCTTGCAGACGATGAATTCTACCTGCTCGATGCAGTTACCAATCCTGACAATCAGTGAAACCATTCCAGCCGTTTGTAACGGGTTATTGTTGCATCTGCCACGTCCATGACGGGTCCAGAGCGGATTCGACAACGGACTTCCGGCGGTAGTAACGACTCAACAATGAAGTTGGGGCCAGCACCTGTATCCAAGACAGAGAGATGACGCACCATATACTGGGTGGATAGGCCAAGGTCAGCAAATATCTTGTAGTTTCGCTTGGCCAGCACCATGACTCGATCCGGGATCCGGTTGTTCCTGAACCGTATCCACGGGCGACGTAACACACCGATGGTGGTAGAGTCCACGTCTAAGACGGTCTGTTTCCTCGAAAGGATTTTGACCTGGGAGCGAGGCGGTGACGCCTCGGGCGCCGTAGACCTCGACTCGGGCGCCTCTCCATTGGAGACTCCCGTACTCAGTTTAACTGAGTTCCATCCGTTCTAACGGGAACGGCGTCCTGTGCAGCAGGCATCTTCACAGATTCCTGTGGAACAGCGACAGAACTACCCGCAACAGCGGTTGCCGCCACGGCTTGAGCCGGTGAAACATTGACCTGGGTCGAACCAGAGTGCAGTAACGCAGCCAATTCTGCAGCAGACACCCTACGGGGGTACTCAGCCTTCGCACGCAGATATGCGGTTACCGGCACTGACGCCTGTTCGGCGGGGGTCAGCGCTTCAAAATTCGCCACAACCGTGGGCATTTCCCTCATCGAGAGGTTGCAGTTCGGAGCTGCATGACCGTGGTTGTAACACGTGAAACAGATCAGGGTGGTCTTCCGGAACTCCGTGGGTCTTGGAACTTCACCGTTCGCGGGTCTACCCAACCAGGTCGCTGGTAACGACTCCCTGAATAGGGTACTTGAGGACCGCGAACGCGTGGACGGTCTGCGTAAAGCAGCGCATCTTCCGTCTTCGACGAGGCTTCTGAAGTAGAAGGCAACTCCGTAGTCGGAATAGAATCCAGGTCCACCTGTGCGAGATGTAAGTTATCCACATCGTGGCCAGAAAAGTCCTGCGGTAGCAGTGAAGCCGATGACGACCCTCCTTCGAGGTGCAACGCCTTGGTTGAAACCCGGTATCCGGTGCGTGCGCGCAAGGCGTCTCCCTCCGCCTTCGCGTACTGCACTAACTCCAGATAGGTAGTCTTCTTCCGGTCTTCCCGTCGCTGGGCAACCAGAGTGCGAATAGCCGGATTCAATCCGTTGATAAACAGCGTACAGCGCTCGTTTGAGGAGTAAACATTGCCACAACGGTGGAATGCCTTATTCAGGCGTACCGAGTACTCGGTTTCCGACTCCTTCGGGCGTTGTTTCGTCTCCCGCAACGCGGTGATTGCTTCCTCGATAGAGGTATTTGTCGCATACGAGCGCAACAAATACTGCACTGCTTCGGGCCAGCAGGTGACCCCTCCTTCAGAGGCGCGAGATGAACCTCTTACAGAGTTATACTGATCTTCAGCGAGTCCACGTAGAAAATACGGTAAGGCAACATAAGCTTGCCCCTCACTCATGCCGAGGATGTCAGCTTCCGCTACAAAGCGTGAAAGAAAGTCAAGCACCAGAATGGGATCCTCCCCAGTGAACAACTGGTTGCGAAAGGTTAAGGACATGCGTTTGATGCAGTCCTTCACCTTACCCGTGCCACGGGGCGTCCGGTTCAGACTTGAATCTTCCAAACGGTAATACCGGTAAGATAACAACCTTTTGAACAAGGGATTCGTCGGCTCCAGTTCCCTCAAACCTGAGTGCTTTCGCCCCCGTTTCCGGGTACCAACAACACCATAGGTGGACGTAGAACTCCGCGAACGCGTAGAACGAGCGCGACGTTCACCGTCACTTGACGAGCTCGATGATAAGGAACCCGCCGAGCGGTTTGAAATACCAGAAGACTGTGACGAATCCGAGTCATACTCGTCGACATTCCTCTTCTTAGAGCGACTCTTCCCGGACTTCCGGTCACGTGTACCACGAGACACTCCCGCAGAGGCGGCAGCAGGGCCGTCATCCTCACGGATGGTGGCCTCTAACGTCTCAAGACGGCCAAGGATCCGAATGAACTTCGTGTTAACCTCCTCGGTGAAACCGGGATATCCTTGAAGAACCTCCAAGAGGGCATTAACATCCTTCCGTAAAATACGTAGATCATCTGATACACCTCCGTTGAGGGCTGCGTCAACCTTCAAACGAAGTGTGTCGACCTCGGAAACGAGTGCTTCATGAGAACTCCTCATGACAGCAGTCTGAGCCTCAAGCACACGAACTTGAGTCTCCAACTCGTTTACGAGCGCATCCTTCGCCGCGACAGCGGGTATAAGACCCTCCAAAGGAGCAGATGAGGGCCCAGCCACTGGGGCGTCAGACGACTTGTCAGGCTGTTTCCGGTTTCCGGGTTTCTTTCCATCACCCTGTAGGGGTTCAGGAACAGACCGCAGACGTGGGGGCAAGCCAGAGCCAACGGAGCGAGACTTCGTAGGGCTCGAGCGCTTGCCCGACGCCATCGTCCACGACGAGATACAACCAGAAAACTGGGAACAGGAAAGCAAAACAACAAATTAACCTCGAATGAGTGTAGCGTCCTCACACGAGTGACGATAACCGACAAATCGGACGAACCAACCGTACCAACGGGAACAGCCGTATACGGAATTAGGGCTGATTCGACCAGATTGCTGGGAACAGTAGACAACCCAAACGGGGTGACAACAACCGTACCGACGGGAATCACACACTACGGAAATAGGTAGTGCCACCGGTAGTAAACCGTGTCCAAACAACAACCCAAAATGAGGAAAGCAGTACCAACACGACGTCTGTCGGCAAAGCCTTCCAGTAGAAACTGTGTAGTGTATCTCCACGACCAGATACGAACCGGCAAACCGGAAATTGATCAGAAAACCAACTTGCTGGATCAACGCGACTTCTAAGTCGGGAGACCAATTGTTTGTGCAAAA
>VCMS01000131.1:0-145726 GCA_022539475.1 Gracilaria domingensis | reverse complement strand
GCATTCCTGAGCTTTCTTTTGCGCCCCCGATCGGTATGCGCATGCAGCTCAAGTTTTAGCGACTGGAGACTTGGTCACGAATTCGTATTGAATTGCCCCGCAGGGCTCTCTTTCGGGCGCTCCCACCTGAGCTTTAGTGCGTTTAATCCGTGAGAACGTTTCGTGTTTCAAAACATTGTTCGAGGAACGGAGTTTCAAGGCTTCCAAGCTATTCTCTCCTATGACTTACGTCTGTCAGATCGATTGGGACAGGGACTCCAAGACCGGCTTTCTTTGGTATGATTACGACTCCGACAGTTTTCCGGACATCCCTCGACATCCTGCGATGCGAGATGATGGGAAGAGTACTTGCACAACCCTCCGTACCTTCCGAGCGGAATGGATGGATGCTCCTAGGAAGAGCGTCAACTATACTTTCGAGGGCGGCAGGGTTCGTAAAGGAGTCACTACCTGGTGGCACCTCGGTCCTGTTCTTCGCTCAGTGCTGCTGATTCTGATCCGGTCATAACTGCGGCTGCGCAGGTCTTCCCGAAAGAATCCGTTTGGAAGGCAATACGGAGGACGTTCAAACTGCAGTTCTAGTTTCAAGTCCGAACATCGAAGCTCCAGAAAATGAAGTTCAAAGGACGCAAGTCGCAGCAGAAGCCGACAAGAATGGGCAGCCTTCGAGTCTACAGCTTCCTCACACAAACAAGCCCGAGACAGCGGATGAAGATGAGACCGATGCGGCTGTTGCCACTGCGCTGCAGTCGCTGAATGATGAGTGCGAGAGGCTCGGTTTGCCGCGATCCAATAGTGCGGCACAGGCTCTCCAACGGGCCAAAGAATGGGCTGGGAGCGCATCTCGATTGCGAGAGTACGCGAGCCACTTCAGCGAGTTCCGTGACCGGTTTGCAGGGCGTGCGATAGATGTCCACAACGACATGTGCAACGCGATGGATGGTATCCTCCAAGGGGCGCAAGCAAGCCTCATTGAGGATGTGACAGATACGTTTCGATTGGAGCCATGGACGGGCGAAGCACTCAAACCAGAACTTGCTTTGTACCCAACGGTCACGCCACCGCAGTCTCCAATACCGGAAGCGAAGGACGTTCCGCAATCGTAGCTGTTTCTGGACCTCAAGCTCGACTGCGTGATCAAGTTTGGTTGCATTGCGCAAAGCAATGCACAGCGATGTACACGAAATAAACGATTGATTTTTCGAAGAATGCCGTACTGAGATGCATCCATTGTGCGCTTAGTAGCCGAATCGGTTGCCAGTAATACGCGTAGGGCGCGCGCGCTGGCACTCAAAAAATCCTAAGTATTTTGAGCGCGCCAGGAGCGCAAATCGCGTGTTTTCAGCCTCTGAAACGGCTTCGTTTCCGAGATATCGGGCAAACAAGTAATCGCCGTTTTTGACCGTTTGCGGAGGGGTAATTTCCCCAACAAATATTTTGATTATCCTTGCAAGTAGCCTCTGGCGCTTCCAGGCGCTCCCTGCTGTATACGGGCCTAGAGAGCATGCGCGCATGGTACTGTCGCTCTCCGTGGCGTGGCGCGACCTTGCTGGGAGCCGCCGCGTGCATCGCGTCCTTGCTTTGCGCCACCGCGTGTGCCGCGTCCATGCTGGGCGCCCCCGTGTGTGCCGCGCGTTGAGCATATTGCTGTAAAGCTGTCCGGGTTGCTTTTTTCTCAATCTGTTCCGATATACGGGTTGTTTCTCAATGTTGTTGTTACATTCTGTGCTTCATGAATGTGATGGTGAGCACAATAGTAACCCGCGCCAGCTGTTGTCGCTTTCCAATGCCGGGATTCGGAGAAACGCTTCTGGAATGTTGGAGGCGGACTACCGTTTCAGGATTCTTTGCTTCCGTGTTTGGCGTTTCGTACCTCCCTTCTTAGGTTGCGATGCGTCCTCGCGAGCCGTTCGTCGGAAGTACCGTTCTACAAAGTTGTGTGGAATGTTGCGGCTCGGTTCCCACGTAGACTTCTTGAAACCGTACCACTTCACTCGTACGAGCTCCTCACTGTCTTCGGCTGTACCGTGGCCGGTGACCTTCTCCACGAACCATTCTTTTTCCGTCTCTGGGTGAGTAGAAGCCGTGGTCGGCTGAGATGTAGGCGGAGTCGCGTGTGCAGCGAGCGGCGTATCGGAGGTACTGTCTTCAACCGGAGCGGGTTCTTCCAGCGGCTGTGCAGGCGTGGCCTCCGAGTGCGGCGCTTCTGGGCGAGCGTTCGGTTCCGTAGCGGCTCTTCCATTATTGGTTTTATCAGCCATATTTTCCCTCTCTTCGGAAATAGGAGGGGTGGCCGATTCGGAACTAGAATCGGTGACGGGGGCGGGGGTTGCGCTCTCCTCGGAAACAGGAGCGGGCGCCGCCGTCACTCGGTCAATACTAACAATATCGTGTAACCCGTCAATATCCAGTGTGACAGTAGTGTCGGTAACACGAACGACCTTATACGGACCTTCCGAAGCCGGCAGCAGTTTCTTGACGATATCCTCGTACTCAGTTGAATTCTTCTTCCGAGGCGGAGCGTCCAAGTAAACCATATCCCCTTCCTTAAAGGTTGGAGTGTACCGTATCCGGGAATCAAAGGACGCTTTGTAGCGCTCCTGCGCTTTGCCTAATTTGGTGTAGGCTAGCTTGATTAGTTCCGATATTCGGGCCCGTGTTACGCGACGGGTCTCAGCCGTTGTCGGGTGGAGAGATGCCGTTTGCGGGAGAGCTGACGTAGGCTCGTCGAGCACGATCCCGGGAGGGTGCCGCGTAAGAGAGAGGTCGAAGGGAGTGAATCCGGTTGAGCGGTGAACCTGCAGGTTGTACCCGTACACCAACGGCTGGACCAACTTATCCCAGTCCTTCTGGTGCTCTGCTACGTAATGCCGCAAGCGGTTCACCAAAACCTTATTGAACCTTTCGGCCTGCCCGTTCGTCTGCGGATGATATGCCGTCGTGAGAGCGTGCGTAATACCGAGATCAGCAGAGAGCGACTCGAAGTACTTGGCGACGAACTGTGGGCCATTGTCGGTGAGGAGGTAAGTAGGAATCCCGTAAGGGTAGACCCAATTCTCGAGGAACGCGATAGCGATATCAGCGGCCTTCGTGTCCGACAGCGGTATGGCTCGAGTGAGCTTAGTAAAGCGGTCCGTTATCACCAATATGTATCTCTTTCCGCGTCCGGTTTTCGGCAATGGTCCGAGTATGTCCATGGCCACAAACTCGAAGGGACCCGTTGCCGGGAACAACTTCAAGTATTTTTGGTTCCTGAAATGAGTTCCGCGAACGGCTCGACACGGTTCACACCGAGAGACGGTCTCAAATACATGCTGCGACATGAGTGGCCAGTAGAAATCCCGACGTAGGGTGTAGTACATCTTGATTGCACCGGGGTGTCCAGCCAAGCGTTGGAAATGAGCGAGTTCAAGAACTCTTTCCCGTAGGGACTCCGGTACGACTCTCTGTACTGCTCCGTCGATCGGTGATATTCTGCACAGTATCCCGGACGGTTGTAGTCAAACTGGGATTTAGGATCTCCGACGGATTCGGCCTTAGCTTTGCAAAAGAGTCCCTCGCCTGGGCGGCAATGAACTCTTCAACCGTTATCGGAGTGACGGCAGGTTGCTCCGGGACGGTTGTGAATACATGCAAGGGCTCACCGTCATCGGTGATTGTTGGCCAGTTGATCAGCGCGTCCTTGATGACTTCTCCGTTAACGAGGACATCTGCCACAACATAGTCCGTGTCGGTCTCCATCTCTTCTATGAACAGGCATGGGATTTCATCCTCCAAAGGCGTCTCATCATTTCCGTCGGTCGGCATCCGTGACACTGCGTCGGCAGGAAGATGTTTTATGCCGGGTCGGTAGTGCACCTCAAAGTCAAACTCTGCGAGGCGTAGACGCCACCTCGCGAGTCTTCCCGTAGCGTCGGTTATATTGAGGAGCCAGCGCAAAGCGTTGTGATCCGTTCGAACTACAAAACGTTGTCCTTCCAGGTATGGCCTTAGAAGTAGCATGCTCCATACGATGGCCAGGCACTCTCGCTCAGAGGTGCTGTAGTTCCTTTCCGGCGCGGTTAACGAACGGCTCCAGTATCCGATTGGGCGGTAGTCTTTCTCATCTTCTTGCTGCTGTAGCAGAGTACATCCGACTTGACGGTCACAGGCGTCCGTCTCCAAGATGTAGGGCTTTCCGGGTTTCGGTAAAGATAGAATTGGAGGGGAGGTGAGCCTCTTCTTCAGTTCTTCGAACGCCTCCATATCTTCTTCCGAAAACGGTTCGAGGTCGACAGGTTGGTCTTTCTCAAGCTTCCGGTTCAGCGGGTGGGCGATCCTTGCAAAGTTCGGCACGAAGCGTCTGTAGACATTGGAGAGACCTAGGAACGCCCGGAGCTCGGTCTGTGTCCGTGGTGGTTTAGCTTTTGTCACAGCGTCACAAGTCTTCGACGCCACTTGAAGCTTCCCGGGTCGGATCACATGTCCCAGGTAATCAACTGCTGACTGGAAGAAGAAGCACTTCTTCAACTTCAGTGTTATTCCGGCTTCTCGGAGCAGATCAAGTACCTTAGATAGGTGTCGGTAATGATCCGTGACGGAGCTCGAGTAGATTATGACATCGTCGAGATACACGATAGCAAATTGCCAGCGAACCTTATTCAGGATGACATCTATAGCTCTTTGAAACGTCGCAGGGGCGTTCTTCAAACCAAATGGCATCCGAATAAAGCGGTAGAGACCCACGTGGGAGGTGAAAGTAGTTTTGTCCCTATCGGGCTTGTCTATTTCCACTTGCCAATACCCCGAGTTGGCGTCAAGGGTAGAGAACACTCTTGCGTCTCCCAGTGAATCAATGCATTCATCCATCCGTGGTATCGGGTAAGAGTCACGAACTGTGACGGCGTTGAGCTTTCTGTAATCGATGCAGAAGCGCCAGGAGCCATCCTTCTTCAAGGCGATGACGACGGGGCTAGCCCACTCTGCCGAAGACGGTTCAATTACTCCTTCCCTCAACATCTTTGTGATTTGCTCCTTCTCCCATTCTCGGGCCTTCTGACCGGATCGGTAGGGGGCTTGGTGCACTGGACGTGCATCAGGATCTAGTTCAATCCGATGTTTTGCGGCCGAGATTGTTCCCAAGTGTCCGTCCCACATATCAGCGTACTCGGAAAGCAGCTGAATGATCTTATTCCGCTGCGGCTCGTACTCTTCACCGATGTGCACTGTCGATGTCCAGTCCGCTTCCGGTGACTCAATCTCGTCTTTTGTACCCCCCTTCTTAGGGCTGTCGACGTCCTCGTCGACTTGTGTGATAGTGGGGTTGGTGATGGAGAAAAGAGCAGCGGGGGCTGGTTGAGCTTCGCCGACTACGGTGTTTTTCGATAGAGTTGTGGGTCGTTCGCTCATGTTTGCCACCAATACATGGAATGGCCGGTTCGGAAGAACTTCCATCACTCCATTTGCCAGTAGTTGCAGGTTCCGGCGAACGGTTTGAATCTTGTTCTGTAAGTAAACCATTCCACTTGTATCGGTTTGAACCAAGACAGCCGTCTCAGACATAGGAGGGAGCATGATGGAGCGAGCGACACGAAGCTTCTGTGATGCCGTGTGTCTCGGGATGCGAGCGGGGATGGGCTTCCCATCTCGAGAACCTTTGTGTGCGTCAAGAAGGGCCACGGGTGGTGAGTTGTAGAACGAAATTTTCCGTTCCCCGGGGTAGATCGCTTTGATGTATCGATCTATAAAAGATGTGCCCAGGATACAGTCCACTGCCAGGTTGGAAGATACAAGAAACCGGATCCGTACCTTCAAGTTACCGAGTCGGATATCCAGGGGTATTACGCCGAGAATATTCATCGAACGGTTGGACGCATCCGATACACGGGGAGCCTTGATCGGTAATAACTGAGACTCCCATCCGGGCGGTAAAGCGCGGGTGTGTACCAGGTTTGGGGATGCTCCTGTGTCCAGAACACTTGTGATCATCCGTGTTAGGCGGGGCTTGTGATAGAGGGCTGTCAGGACTTTGTAGTTCTGACTCCTAAACAAGTAAACCGGTTCGGAAGTGTCAATCTCACAGTTCAACACTTCATGATGGAGTCCTTCTTCCGCAACGGCTTTCCGTTCAACGGCTGGACCTCCATTGAGGCTGTCATCCTTGACAGGGCGCGGCGCCTCTACGCGTCCTGCTGAGCGTTTTCCTCCTCTTCAGGATGATGTGGTTCTTCCTCCTCCAGGATAAAGGCCGAACGGCGGGGACTTCTATTGGCTGGTTGAGAACTTCCGGGGATCGGAGCGCTATTGTCGGCGCGACTTCCCTGGCTACCGACATTACCGGGTCGACGTCCCTGGCCTCCAGTAAATGGCATCCGACGGCGGAAATAACCTTCATCAACCCGATGGGTGTAATTTTGCTCACGTTGCTGGAGCAACTTGTTCCGGACTTCGGCAGGCATCCACTCGCAGCAAGGGCGGGTAGTTGACAAGCATAAACGACATGCTGGGTTCCGGTTCGGGTCAAAGGATTGTCGAGGGGTTTGGTATGCCGAGTACGGTGTTGAAGGCATCGTGCTCTGACCCATCTGGGAAGGTGAAGCGGTACTTGTCGCTGGTATCGACGGGAAGGAGACGCTCGGCGAGGGCAACACTGCTAGGGCCTCTCCAGCCTGGTCTTCTACTACTCCGGACTCCGTACTAGTATCCGTTTCGGTAAGGAGAGCTCGCGTACGCGACTTGCGTGCGTCACGGGCTTTCTCGATCGTGGAATGAACCTTCTTTCCGCCACGGTGAGTATCTCTTAGACCTTCTGCAAATAGTACCAACTGCCTGAATCCGATCTTCGGGTGTGTTGCAGAATGATTGCGGACCAAAGCGCGGATCGCTGGTAGTAAACCTTCCACGAATAAAGCCTTCAAACGCGAATCAGTGAATATGTTACCGCAGCGGAGATTCTTCTTCCACAAGCGGTCCGAGAATTCACTTTCCGTAATTCCGGAACTCTGCCGATAAGTTGTTATATCGTGATACGCTTCCGCGATGACTTCGTCAGTAGCGTACATCTCCAGGAGATGGTTCACGACCTCCGGATAGGATCGTAGAAGCTCATCGTCCTCATCCGAATCCACGGCTCCTGACTCGCCCGAGATACGGTTCTTGACGAGCTCTAAAGCCGAGCTGGATGTGAAAAACTGAAAGAGCCAGACTGCAGCTCCTTCATGAATGCCGTTCTGGTTGCATGCGGTTTTAAACGCACTGAGAAACTTGAGGACCGTGATCGGATCGTTCCCACTGAACTTCTCGGGAATCTGCAATGCCATCCGTTTAGCGGACTTCGCGACTGTCCGGGCCACTTTAGCATTGTACTTTCCGGAACGGTTCATCAAGCGGTAGGTCTTGAAGCTCAGGACCTTGGCGAACTCCCGATTGTTCGGCTTGATTCGCCGGATACGGGAGACATCAGATTCGTCTTCCGTATCACTGGATTGACTCGAATCAGAGTCAGAATGCTCCGAGTCGGTATCGGAGTCGGAGTTTCCATAACGAGTATGACGCGACCCTCGACGCTTCCTATTACGGTTCTTCCTTTTGTTACGCTTCTTTTTGTCCGGGTTCGGGATGACGTTCGGCGTGCCCCGCGCAGTCTCCCTACTGCGGAGGAGGCCATCCGAATCCGGTACCAGAACTGGATCGACGTTCGACGTGCCCCGCACAAGTTCTTGATTGTGGAGGAGGCCATCCGAGTTCGGGTTCATCCGAGCCGGTAAGGGGTTCGACGTGTCTCGAATGGTATCTGCTTCATTGAGGAGCCCTTCCAACCTCGGGTTTCGAGCGACGTTCGACGTGCCCACCGCGATCTGCCCATCACGGGGGAGGCCGCCCGCATTGTATACTTCATCCCTTGAGGGTTCAGCGCGAGTTGCCCTGTCGGGGTGACCAAGTTGCTGCACCACATCCCTTGCGGGTGGAGGTTGAGGGTATGATCCAGCAGGCAGTAGGCGATGCCTGCGGAGTTGGTTCGCGACTTCACTTTCCACAGTTTCAACCACCACATCGGTTACAACCGAAGCATTCCGAAGACGGGTGGACACAGTCTCCACGATCACAGGGAGCTGCGTTTCTATACCGGACCGGACCCGTTGTTCAAGGACACTGTCTACCTGAACAGGCACACGATTAGAGAGTTCCTCCGTTAACCACCTCTCTAACTGGGGTAGGAGGGAGGCAAAATCCGAGACGGTCGCTGCGTCTAACATGGCGGAGATTGCCGATTCGGGGCCACGGGTCTGCACACGAGGTGCTGGTCCAGGGTCTCCTCTTCCAACTTCCGTGTTCTGGGGTGCTTCTCCGGTGCGGCGGAGCAAACGCTCCGGGTTATCCACTTGTGGTACGAGTCCTTGCGGCTCGCTGCGGCTACTGTTCGATCGCGGGGGCGGCAGAGAGAGCGCAGGTGGGTTCGATTCGGCCCTGCCGGTAGTCACACGAGCCGAAACAGACTTTGGACGAGCAAGCTCGTCGAGCCGAGAGGACTTCGACTTTGAAGACATGAGGGGTTGTGAAGCTTTTTAGGCTACTCCTTACTTCCGATACGGCAAAAACGAATCTATTCTTCCACGAGAAACCGTTCTAGGTCGGGAGACCAGTTGTGAGATAGTGCGCGCGAGCGACTACTCAAGAGAATGTCCGGGAACGGTGGTGTGGATGCGCGGCACACGGGGTGTAAGGCCGTGTGAGCTGTCGAGTCGGAAAAGACGGTCGTTGAAGGTGCGGAGTAGTCCACGGCACTCTGTGGTGAAACCGAGTACGGAGACACGCGCAGTCCAGAAAGGTACCACGCGCCTAGCCAGAGAGCCGGTGCAACGGTAGTGATATCGCCGCAGAACAGCCTGTGCAGGTCTTAGACAAGCTGGGTTCCTACTACGACTTAGGATCCGTGCCACGGGAAACAAGACGAAGAAGCTAGTAGGAAGCACCTTGGTTTACTGTCATGGTGGCTACAGCCGAGCTGGCGAAAATAAATACCTCGTCCGGCGTCGCCACACACGTGTACGACTTACCGATCACGGGGCACTAGCTGCCACCGGCATACACGTGGACTACTACTACTACTATATCTACTACAACATTGTCATCCGACGAGCGGGTTTCCTTACAGTGCCACCACTGCAACCGTCACGGCACAGTATCTTACAATAGGCAGTACTTCCGTTTGCTCCGTGTCCACGGCCACTACATCATCATCCCCTGAGGGTTCGTTTGCGCTGTCAGAGTCCTCCCAACCAATGAGGACGTTCTCGTAAAGAGTCTCCCCTTCTTGGACTGTAGCCACGAGGCAATCACAGTCCCAGTCGGGTTCCATTGCAAAGCAGCCCCTGCTTTGCAATGGAACCCGAGATCCTCAGTCTCTAAACGGGACAGTGCGTTCGCAGCTTGGTGTTTGACACCCGCGCGGTGCACCACGTCAAAGTCAAACTCTGACAAGCGTAGGCGCCAGCGTGCGAGTCGTCCGGTACAGTCGGCCAAATTGAGGATCCACCTCAGCGAGTGGTGGTCAGTCCTCACGTGAATCTTTCACCTTCCAGATATGGCCGTAAAAGGAGCATCGACCACACAACCGCCAGGCATTCCATCTCGGTGGTGGTGTACTTCCGCTCCGCCCGCGAGAGAGAACGGCGCCAATACCCAACGGGTTTATACTCCTTCCCATCGGGTTGTTGTTGGAGTAAAGTACAGCCAACCTGGACATCGCACGCGTCGGTGTCCAGCAGGTACGGACGTCCCGGTACGGGTAAGGCCAAAACTGGTGGAGAGATCAGTCTATCTCGTAACTTCTGAAAGGCATCGTACTCTTCGTCGTTCAGTATCCCAAAACTATCAGGTTGTTCCTTCTCAAGTTTTCTGTTCAAAGGTGCAGCAATGCGAGCGAACGTAGGGACAAATCTTCGAAACACATTGCACAGTCCTACAAAGGAGCGGATTCCCGTCTGGGTCGTGGGCGATTTAGCCTGCCTAATGGCATCGCACGTCTTCTGGGAAACCTGCAGTTTTCCGCGCCGCACTACGTGTCCAAGGTAGTCCACAAAGGCCTGGAAGAAGAAGCATTTCTTCAGCTTCAAAGTGACTCCAGAATCCCGTAAAAAGGTCAGCACGTGGCGAAGTGCTCTTCCACAGAGCGGGAGTAGATGACGACGTCATCCAAGTGCACCAGAGCGTACTGCCACTTGACCTTATTCAGGATGATATCCAGCGCCCTCTGAAAGGTAGCGGGCGCATTCTTCAACCCGAAGGGCATTCGCTTGAAGCGGTACAAACCCATATGAGATGTAAATCTCGTCTTATCGCGATCTTCTTCTGCAATCTCAACCTGCCAATACCCACTATTGGCGTCGAGGGTTGAGAAGATGTTGGCTTCCCCAAGGGAATCAATACACTCATCCATACGTGGGATGGGTAGGCGTCCCGAGGGGTCACGACATTAAGCCGGCGGTAGTCAATGCAGAACCGCCAGCTACCGTCCTTTATCTGGGCAAACACTACAGAGCTTTCCTATTCAGCCTTTGAAGGTTCAATGACGCCCGAGTCCAACATAAGTTGAACCTCGAGGCCTTCCATTGCTGTGGCCTTGTGCCCAGCCCTGTAGGGAACCTGACACACCGGTTTTGAACCCGGTTCGAGTGCAATCCTGTGTAAGGCCGCGTCTATGTGACCGAGGCGGCCGACCACATGTCTCCAAAGTCCTGTAGAAGGTCGACAATTTGGCCCTTGTGGGAAGAGAATTCTTCACCAATCTGGACCAGTTCGCGCCAGTCTTCCGCTCCTTGCGGATCATTCTTCTCAACCGAATCATCGCGTTCGAGGCCTTCGCTGGGTGTACCCTCCCCTTCTTTAAGACGAGACCCACTGGGACCGTCTTCAAGTATTGTTAGCAAGCGAGGGGCTGGTAAAGCGAGTCCAATGACCATATTCTTGGGCATGCGAACTTCCCGATGGGAGAAGTTGCTGACGAGTACCCTAAAGGGACGGTTCGGAATGATGTTCATGACACCGTTGGCCATGAGCGAAAGATCTCGTGAGACTGTTTTTGGGTGGTTCTGCAAGAAAACCAATCCTTGTGTCTCACACGTTACTAGCACTTCCCGTTGGGTCATAGGGGGTATGGAAAGCGGTTGAGCGAGGCGGACCTTGTTGGATACAATGCTCCGAGGTAGTTGGTCTAAGACCTTCTTATCCCCAAGGGGTTCTCGAGAAGCACTGACAATGGCTACAGGTGGTGCACCATAAAAAGCGACCTTGCGCTCGCGCGTATATATCGCACGGGCGTGGCGGTCGATGAATGAAGTTCCCGACAGAGCATCGGCTGCCAGATTCGTGGCGACTAGGAATGGTACGTACTGCTCCAAATTTCCCAGTCGGGTCGGAAGCACGATGGTTCTCACTATATTAATGGGTTCCTTCGACGCGTTGAAAACCCGAGGGGTCCGTGTGCGGTTTAGAAACCGTTCGTACCCAGGTGGGAGATTCTTCGCATGTATGATGTTTGGGCCAGCGCCAGTGTCTAGAATTCCTAGAAGGGTTTTGGTCGTGCGCTTCATAAGTCCATATTCCATATGGACTTTATAGTTCTCTCGGGTCATAATAAAAACTGCACCCATATCGGGGCCGTCGTCCTCATCAGACCCAAGGGGACTATTACTGTGGGCGTCCTCAGAATCCCATAGTGGGTTGGATTCTGCGTCAGCCCGTGGGATGAGGCTCGTACCTCGAGAGGAAAGCGTGGCCCCTACGTTTCCTCCGTCTCGTTTCCCTTCGGGTGTGCGCTGTCCTCGCTAGGACTCTCCTCAAAAAAGAGGATTTGATTGACCTGTTGAGGGCTCCTCGAAGGTGCAGGAGCACGTCCCACGGGATGCGCTCTGCTTGCGGGTAACGGTCCCGCGTTGCAGCCTGACCTGAGGGCAAGTGCCCACTTGGGTTTTGACGTGGCGCCTGTCTCTGGCGGGGCTTATAGTACCCTTCGGCGACACGTTGGTGATAATTCGCTTCGCGAACTTGCAGCAACGTGTTCCGGTATTCGGGCGGGAGCCATTCGCAGCAAGGCCGAGAAGTAGACAGACAGATACGACAGGGAGTCGTTCTGTTGTCCGAATTCGGTACCATGCGATACGGTGGTCGCGCCTGAGGGGGCGTCACTGGATTAACCCTGGGGGCCGCGTAGTTAAAGTCCCGTCGGGGTTTTATCGCAGACGGAGTCGAAGTACCCGTAGAAGGGAAGGAAGGAGTAGATGAGGGCGCCGCTGGTTGAACAGCAAGGGCCAGGGCGTCCTCGTCTTCAAAATGCACGCCCCAGTCGGGTTCATCCGTGTCAGTTGAGACGCTCAGCGAAGCCTTCGATGAAACCCTTCGGGTTTGTGCGCTCTTCGACGCATCCAGTGTTTTAAATTACTCCTTGCCTCCCCGATGGGTACCACCCAGCCCTTCAGCATAGCTGACGAGCTGGCGGAAAACCACTTTGGGATGCGTTGACGAGTACATGCGTACACCGGCCCTGATTGCGGGAAGCAATCCCTCGAAGAAGAGGGCCTTGAGGTGACCTTCAGGGAAGATGTTTCCGCATTGGAGGTTCTTTGTCTACAATTGGTCAGCGAAATCGCGTTTAGACACCGCTGATCTCTGGCGGTGTGTGATGACATCGTGGTAGGCCTCCGATGGGACGTCGTCCGTCGCATAAACCTCAAGGAGGTAGTTGACCACCTCGGGGTAGGACGAGAGGAGCTCAGAACTCTTCTCGACCGCGGCCCCGGATTCGACAGTGATCTTGGCGCTTACTGTGTCCCTAACGGGTTGCTCCAGAAAGAAACGAAATAGCCAAAGGGCTGCTCCTTCGTGTACATCATTCTGGTCACACGCATTCCGGATCGCGGCTAAGAACCGTAAGACCAAAATTGGATCTTTGCCCGAGAACTTCAACGGCATTTGCAGTTGCATGCGTTTCGCATACCTCGCAACTGCGCGAGCGACCGAAGCGTTGTAACGCGCACTCCGGTCGTTCAAGCGATAGTGCTTAAAGCTAAGCACTTTAGAAAAGTCCCGATTGTTGGGTCGAATGCGGCGCAAATGCGAAACGTCCACCTCGGGGTCGGAGTCGTCCGAGTCGACCGCGTCTGACCTTTCTGAGTCAGACTGCGATTCGTCCGAGTCGTAAAAGCCACAACCCTTGCGGGATGGCTTCCTCCTGTTCCGACTTCGGCTTGGGAACTTTCGGGTTCTCCCTTTGTAACGACCCTCGTGGGAATCGCGACCGGTACTCTGCTGCTTCCCTGGGAGGGGAGTGCCTAAGTCGGGTCTATCAATATTGGGGTCCCTGCTGGGTCTGGAATCTGCTTCATGCTCGGCAGGGATAGTAGTCGGTTGCCATACCGAAACGGCCGGCTGACGGTTGACAGTTTGCTCGTACCCAATGAGAGCGAGCTGGAGACGGCGCTGTACTTCAGTGTGCACACTGGCGGCAATAGCGCCGTCCAGAACTCCGGTGACGCTCATCTTAGAAGCGACCCGCTGGACAAGGGTATCCAGCAGGCCCTCCACTTCAGCATTAATCCTGTGGGGAATACGGCGCTCGACCTCGAGTGTCACCATAGACTCCACGAGTGGCCTCAGGGCTATGAGTAACTCTCCCGTAACGGGTTGAACCTCACTCCCTGCGGGTCGTTGCGGAGTCTCAACGATGATCTCGGGCGCTGTTACCCTGAGGGTCTGCGGCTGCGGAGTCGCTTCTTGAGAGGCATGCTGGCGCATGGCCTCGAGACCGTTCCGAAAGTCGGTCGGGGAGGACTGACGGAGTATGCGCTCCGGGTTCTCCACACGTGGTAGAATCCCTCCATGGGTACTTCGGGTGCTCGGAGGCCTTGAACCGGGAGCAGGCGGCACTTCGTCAGTGCCGTTCTCCCGATGGGGTGGAGAAAGACCGGCGTGTCCATGAGAAGATCCCAGTGGTGTCGCCATAATGGTAGGCGGAAAGGAATTTTCGTCCGGCTTGCGACAAAATGAACCCCCAATGCGGGCAAGTTCGAGAAAATCCTAGAGGGAGAATGAAACGGCGCGGTGAAACCAAATGATCCGCGACGGGTCGGAAAGGCTCGAGAGAGAAGAAATGATTCGAAAGCGACGAAGCGAAGCCCGTGAGGGTCAAATTAACCAGAAAAGACCCGAGAGGGTAATTCTAAGTTGGGAGACCAGTTGTAGTACAGCCACAGGCCGTGACAACGTACTATGCCCTGATAAAGGAACAAATTGCGCAGCACCCAAGAGGGGACGAAGGAGCACTCAACGGACACTAACAACGGGGCGCGAGATAGGCGCGCAGCACCGGTAGTGACGGTAGGATGACCCTTGTAGGAAACTAGACGATGGAAGAAGCGGCTAGGGGGTGCTTGAGGTTTACCACGGTGAGCTTTGCCCGGCAGGAGATCCTTAAGTGCACCTTTCACGGGCACAAGCCACGTGTCGAAAATAATGAACTATCTACCTATAAGGGGGGTTCCGAATGGCGACACGACAACTGTCACAACCCCACACGTGTGGGACACCGAGGTGCACCCTGTGCACACTAACTAAATAAACTAATACTATGCACCCGTGTGGGCGCTCCCTCTCACTGCACTACAATCTTCTTTTTTATTTCCTTCTTCTTCAACTTCTGAATTCATCCTTTCCGATTCTTCATTCTTCATCTTCTTACTTCACGATTCCGTGTACTTCATACTTTATGAACTTCTGTTACTTCATTACCATTAATTCGGTTTCTCCGATAATTCGGAATTTGCTTCTCCTTCATCCCCAAGATTCTCTCGAACCAACCAGTAATATCTTGATAACCAAACCCTTCCGGAGAGCGGACAACATCGGGAGCGAATTCGCTCGGTCGCGAGTTACCCCACCTGTGCACAGTCCAGATATTGAGGAAGAGCTGTACGCGAACGCCGGTGATAGACGATTACCTTTGAGCGAGGTAGATGCTCAATTGGTTCATACGTATCCTCTTCAGAAGAGTATCCACGCCAACGGATTTGATAACGGAACCTCCCATCGGGACCTGCGACATGCTGCACAACTCGGTCGACGACATACTCCTGCGGGTAAACATCCGTTTCTGGATTAACCATTGAAATACTCAGACTATGAGAACACCTTACGAGGTTTGCTTCAACACTGCTTTCAGGACCTCTGTCGCATCTTGCGGATCCAAAACTGGTTCACGACAACATATCATCCCCAGAGTAATGGGCAGGTTGAACGCTTTAACCGCAAAATGCTCAATTCATTACGGACGTTCGTTGCCGAGCATCCGTCGGAATGGGATCAATACACCGATGCGGTGACATATGCCTACAATACGCAGGTTCATCGCACTACTCAGATCTCGCCGTTCGAGCTTGTGCTATCACACGTTCCACCTTCGGTGGCTATCAAACCCCAGCCAATTTTGAATAAGTCTCCGCCACCACGTGTGCACAGGGACGGCTGGAAGGACTGGCTCAAGAACATCATTCCTACAGTTAGGCAGAACATCGAGAAGGCAAAGGCTGCGTACAAGCGAAATTTTGACGCCAGAGTGCGCAAACATGCCCCTCAGATCAGGGAAGGTAGCTACGTCCTCTTACAGAAGGAATACTACAATCCCGAGAAGGGGGAGCGCCACAAGCTATCTCCTATCGCGGATGGTCCCTACCGGGTCATTTCAGTTACCGACACTACGGTTGTCCTTGACATCAAGGGAGAGCACGAGCGTTTTTCGCGGGGTCGCGTAACGCCTGCACCAACGCCTGCTTCTCAGGGAACGCAACCGGAAACGCCGGATACCACTGAGTCAAACTGCGGTCCATTATCTGATAGCAAATAAATCGGCGGTCCGTAGACAAAAAACCAGTATGTAACGAAAGTTTGGGCGACCGCAATGGCGGTAACCTTCTGCAAAAGCATGTCCGTACTGAGTAGTGCGATGAACCTGCGTATTGTAGGCATATGTCACCGCATCGATGTATTGATCCCATTCCGACGGATGCTCGGCAACGAACGTCCGTAATGAATTGAGCATTGTGCGGTTAAAGCGTTCAACCTGCCCATTACTCTGGGGATGATATGTTGTCGTGAACCAGTTTTGCATCCGCAAGATGCGACAGATGTCCTGAACCCAAACGAACCGGACAAGAAAGTCTAACACCACGATTGGGTCTTCGCCATCCGATTTCTTTTGCATAACGATGTATAATCGCTTGATGTAGTCTTTAACCTTACAGGTGCTTCGTGAACCGCGGTCAGACGACGAATCGTCCAATCGGTAATATCTATAGGAAAGCAGCTTCCTGTATAAAGGATTCGTTGGTTTCAACTCTTTTAAGCCAAGATGGCGCCTACCCTTCTCACGGGTGCGAATAGCCCCTCGAGTGGCTTGCGTCGCTCTCGACTTTGTACCACGTGACGGCGTGCGGTGTCGACGACCATCGTTCTCGCCGTCGGACGAGTCGGACGACGACTTCACAGAGCCATTGCTTGAGTCAGTACTCGACGAATCCGAATTGTGACGGACTTCCTTCTTGGACCTTCTTAGTCCCTTAACCGGCGAACGGTGTGTCGAATGCTTCGAGCCTTCATCTTCTACATCTCTCGCGTTAACCGCCGTATCCATACGGATGATTTCCTCAAGGGAGTTCAAACGGACACGGAAACGGTTCATTTCCTCACGAGATTCCTCCATGAAGGAGCGATACGTTTCGACAAACGTTGCTGGGGAACCCAGATTTTCCAGAATTGAATTTACGTCACGTCGCAGAAGACGTATGTCTTCTGATACGTCCCTAAGATGGGCCTCATCCAGTTTCCTACGAAGAGACTGGACATCCTCGAAGAGGGAACTCTGAGCGATTTGACTCACTCTGAGTTGCGCCTCCAAGGGGTTAAATTCTGGTGAGCCAGTGCCAGTTGGCTGAGCCGCAGACGGCGTTTCCACAACAGGGGGAGCTTCCGCTGTAGCAGCGATCGCCAATGGCGCAGACGCAACCGAGGGTGCTCTTCGGGTTACCGGAACCGGTTCATCTCGTACGAGATCTTCAGGGACTGACAGCCTGGATCGCGACGCAGCAGGCGGTACTGCAGGTTGACCTCTCGCGGGGCGATTGGTAGTAGTCCGAGATTCCTGATCACGGGATGACATCGTAACCGATATAATCGATCTCGATATTTTCCAAGAGCGGAAAGCAAACAATGAACACGAGATAACTGTAGACCAGTGTTCCAAACAACCAAATCTCCTGTTCAAGGATCAACCCACTATCAACTCCAAAATTCCAAGTCAGAAAACTTCCAAATCGGAATCACTTCAACAACAAATCCCTTCCAAGTCGGGAGACCACTTGTAGTGCAAATCCCAGTTGGGAGAATTGAAATTCAAGGTGCTCGAATCCTTGCTCTCTTGGGACGTAGACTGAGCAGAACAGCCCTCCGTATACGGATAGCGCGGCTGTAAAACCGCCCAGATTTCGGAAATACCACGGAGGTGACGGCGGGAATCGCCATGAAGAAATCTGTACGCAAACGTCCGAGAGTCGGAGATCTCTGATCGGAGGCGAAAGGGGAGGAACCCAGGTCGACGGGGTGCCTCGAAAAAGAGGGAAAAGATAGGGAAAAAGATGGAAAAAAGGGGAAAGGAGAGAAAAAGAAAAGGGACAAACCCGAGGGTGGGGTCGTGCGACAAGCGGCAACAGACCCGGGCCGAGGGTGACGATGTGTATTGAGCCCACGCGGCAGACCTCTATACAGAGTCGATACAATATCTGAACACCAGAGTAGCAGAGACCTGCAAGTAAATGTCGAACACAGTCCGAAGACAACCAGAGTGTTAGATCAGGGTATCTGAGTGATCCCTTGGGGATGAAATCAGCGAAATCGTACGCGGTGACCCTTCTCGCGGAGTTTTGTACTACGCGCAGGCGCTCAAGTCAGAGCTGCGGACAAGGTTGATTTCACTTTGTGGTGGTGACGGCGGGGTCGCCACCACCTAAGTAGGTTTTTACAAATTAAACTAAATAATTAAACGAAGTAGTGCCAAATACGGCAGAGCCACATACGTGTTGCACTTGTGCAGAACAGCCTTGGCGGCCACCAATTCTAATAACCAATCCAATTTTCTCTGTAACAGAGCCAATCCATACACGCGTACACGCGATCCATTGCCACAACCAGTTACCAATCCATCAAAATCATCGGGTGCTACCATGCCATATGGTGTCAGAACGCTACCTAAATTCATAACCTTGCTGTAGAGGCAACTCGGGAAGCCGAGGGGTTATGAGACGGAACACGTCACAAACGCGAAATCGCGATTGCTCTACACTCAGGACGTAGCATCCGCCGGGGGCGGCAGTTCCTCTCTTTCTCTGCGAGCGGCAGTCATTCGCGACTTCCTTCGAGAGGTGGGAGTGCCCGTTCCCGATACTGTGACCGACGAGTCGGAATTGCAAGCGCTGGCGGCACAGCGCTTCTCCGGGGCTCCTGGTAGTGGGGGCACCCCAGGTGCTGCGCCGTCCGGCGCGTAATTCTCCGGCTCGAGATCCCTGACGGGCTACAGTAGTCCGTATTAGACCCCGATGATGAGGGGCAAACTCATTAGTTAGAGGTAAACTTCTCCAGCCTTGCTGGCTTGGCTCAAAATTTTCTTCTTGTTCTCCCCCTTCTCAGGGGGCAATGCCTCGTTCGAGGCTGTTGCGAGTGGCCTACAGGAGAGAGCTAACTTTCCGCAGAGGCCGCTGTAGCGATAAAACTTCTTAGTCTTCCTTCCAGTGTCCTGGCTTCTTCTCCTTCTTCTTAGGCTTCTCTCTTCTTCATCTTCTCCTCCACTGTAAATAGCTTCCGCGTTTTGCGGCTTGTCTGTTCAGCAAAAGCTTTTCGCATAGAGCGGCATGTTGATATTAACGTGGTTGCATCCGCGTGAAGTGGCATTTTCCGTCTGAGACGGCATATCTCACCAGTTGTGGGTGGTCAACCCACTTGGGCTTTGTCAAGCGTAGCAGGTATCTGTGTCCGTGTGCGAAGGTGGTACTGTAGGACCTTAGAGCGAGACAAATGCTCGATAGGCTCACGTGTGTTCATCGACGAGGGACAGCCGTACCAACGGACTCGATACAATAGCTCTCCATCAGAGGCGTAGCCGTGACTAATCAGACGGTCCATAACGTACTCCCTGTCGAGGACACGCCACTCAGTGTGCGGTTCGGTTAGTGTGTCCTCTTCTGAGGTGTCGTTGATTGCTTTCCCGTCGCGGGCGTCGTTGCCAAACGGCGTACGTCCTGACGGCAGTGCGTTCTGTACGCCAGGTGGTCCTAATGACGATTGTGTGTTTCTGACGTTCAGGATTTCAGATTTCTGGCTTTCCTTCCCGTGTTGTCGGGCTGTGACTTTACTTTGGTCTTCTCGAACAGCGAGCTTCCGGCGTTTCGGCGAGGTCTCCCGTTGTGAGAGTGAACGGTCCGCATTGCAGTGCGCCAGAGAGTGGTGCTGTTGTGCGCGCCGTGGCGGCGTTTCGCCACTCACTGCTGGTGGTGGGGCCTGCGCCGTTGCACGGCTGTGCGCTGCCGATTAGAATTCAGAATTTTCGTTTTCGGCGGCCGCAAGCCTTACAGCAGGCACGTGTCCGGCTCGTGTGCTGTCATCTTCCACTGGAGGCGGATCGCCGGCGAAGCCAGACACTTGGCGCGTTGTGTGCGCGCATGCAGCGTTTTGCTGCTTCCCACTTACTCTGGCGTATCGGCCAGCCGTATCGGCGGTTTCCTCCGTGTTTTCAACGGCTTCATCACTCGATGCTTCACTGAGATCTCCCGAATTCGGGTCTGCCGTAACAGCACGGTTTCTTTTGACTAACTTTTCTTCCGGACTTCCGGCTTTCTTCTGCGCAAGTGCGCTACCCCTGTCGGTCTCCGGCTGCGAAAACCAATTATTTTCGGCGTTCGACGGGGCTGTTGCGGTGTTTACCGCACCCTTTTCTGGAGTGCCGGTTTTACGCTGCACAGCTGTGGCAGGCTCCTGTCCCTCCGTCTGTGACGGCAATAAAGTACTATCCGCGGGCGAAGCGGCGGCGTCTGCAGCAGATACATCCTGGTGTTCTTCTGGTTTTCCGGCTTCGTGTTCCACCGAAGCAGTGCGTTCTTTTTCAGGCTTTCGCGATAACTGCGGGTCAGTCACTTCGCTTCGGACCTCCGGCTGCTTTTCCTGCGTCAGCGCGTGCTGCGGCGGGACAGAGGCCTGCGAAGGCAATTCGACGACGGTGACAACGACGACGAGCGATCTGTCTGCTCCTCCTCCTCAGTTGGAGCGTCGGGGGCGGTAGTTAGTATCCCTGGAGGGGCCAATATCCGCGTGCGTACATGAGCGGCAGCAGAGACTGACTCGGGAGATTCCGGCTTATCCGGCAAATCAGCAAGTCCGCGGTTAGGAGGCGGCTACTGACAACGTGCGCGCTCCTGCTTCGGCGGCTTGTTCTACAGTAGGCGTAGTGGTATCTGGCGTTTCCGGTTGCGTTTCTTGAAAGGCAGGAGTTGGTGCAGGCGTTACGCGATCCCGCGAAAAACGCTCGTGATCTCCATTGATGTGAAAGACAACCGTAGTGTCGGTAACTGAAATGACCCGTTAGGGACCATCTGCGACAGGAGACAGCTTGTGGCGCTTCTCCTTCTCGGGATTGTAGTATTCCTTCCGTAGGAAGACGTAGCTACCTTCCCTGATCTGAGGGGCATGTTTGCGCACTCTGGCGTCAAAATTTCGCTTGTACGCGGCCTTTGCCTTCTCAATGTTCTGCCTCACTGTAGGAATGATGTTCTTGAGCCAGTCCTTCCAGCCGTCTCTGTGCACACGTGGTGACGGAGACTTATTCAAAAATTGGCTGGGGTTTGATAGCCACCGAAGGTGGAACGTGTGATAGCACAAGCTCGAACGGCGAGATCTGAGTAGTGCGATGAACCTGCGTATTGTAGGCATATGTCACCGCATCGGTGTATTGATCCCATTCCGACGGATGCTCGGCAACGAACGTCCGTAATGAATTGAGCATTGTGCGGTTAAAGCGTTCAACCTGCCCATTACTCTGGGGATGATATGTTGTCGTGAACCAGTTTTGGATCCGCAAGATGCGACAGACGTCCTGAAAGAACTTAGCCGCAAACTGCGGTCCATTGTCCGATAGCAAATCAATCGGCGGTCCGCAGACAAAAGAACAGTGTGTAACGAAAGCTTAGGCCAGAGCACTGGCGGTAACCTTCTTCAAAGACACAGTCCGTACCAGCTGAGAAAAGCGGTCGGTGATCACAAGTAGACACCGGTTTCCCTGGCGAGTGCGAATAAACTCACCCAGGAAGTCAATAGCCACGAATTCGAGTGGAGCCCTAGCGGGAAAAAGTACCAACTTCTTGGAATACCTCCGCAGTTTGACGCCGGTCTTTGCGCAATCAGAACATCCACGAACAGTGGCATACGCATCGAAAGCCATCGCTGGCCAGTAGAAGTCGTTCCTCTAGCTGTAGTACAACTTTCTGACACCAGAGTGTGCTGAGTGCTTCGCATAGTGCGACAGATGCAGTACTCGTGACTGAAATGAGTGCGGAACCACAATCTGTGGCCTGTGTCCGACAGTTCGGATGAGGAATTCTTGGTTGTTCTCGACGAAAAGCAGCCGTGCTCCGCCGTTCAAACGGCTACCAATCTCCGTACAAAAACGGTCCGTGTGCTGTTCCTGGATGAGTTCTTCCGGCTTGATCGGTACGAAAGAAATCGATTCTGGCCGCGTGTCTGACACGGCTAAACAGCATCGTAGATGTCCCATCCTTCCGAATCTTCATCGTCATCGCTCCTGCCGTCCTCCGCAAGGAAGCACGGTATCTCCAGATCATTGACTGGCACGGCTTCAGCCGCTGTTTCTAAGCGGGATAGTGCATCAGCCTGGGTGTTCAGGAGTCCTTTCTTGTAGC
Source organism: Gracilaria domingensis (assembly GCA_022539475.1). Classification (NCBI taxonomy): domain Eukaryota; phylum Rhodophyta; class Florideophyceae; order Gracilariales; family Gracilariaceae; genus Gracilaria; species Gracilaria domingensis. The sequence continues at coordinate 123,740 of VCMS01000131.1, read as the reverse complement.
GAATTTCAAAGTTGAATTCCGACAAGCGAAGTCTCTACCGCATCAAGCGGCCAGATGGCTCTGCTATAGAGAGTAGCCAGCGTAAGGCCGAATCATCGGTATGAACAATGAAGCGAGTTCCCATGAGATAGGGCCGCAGTGTCTGTAATGCCCAGACAACTGCCAAGCACTCCTTCTCGGATACTGAGTAATTCCTTTTGTGACGTTGAGTCTTCTTGACCAATACCCAATTGGCAATCGCTCGCCATCTTCGGTGGTCTGGAACAGTGCACAGCCAACTTGGTAGTCGCTCGCATCCGTATCGATGGCATTCGGCAAACCGGCCCTAGGTAAGGATAAAACAGGTGGCGATGTCACCGCGTCCGAGCGACGAGAAAGCCGCAGCCTTGCGGTCGTCGAATTCTTCCGGGTTGACTGGCTGCCTTTGCGGAGGAGCTCATTCAATGGGGCCGCATTGTCCACAAAGTTCGGTATGAAGCGGTGATAAACATTACACAAGCCGAGGAAATATCGGAGTTCAGTCTGCGTCCGCAGATGCTTAGCCTCTTTGAGGGATTTCACACGAACTTCGTCTATCGACAGCCGTCCCGGACGGATAACGTGGCCGAGATACCTGACGGTTCCGGTGAAGAACGAAATCTTGAGCTTGAGCGTAATGCCTGCATCGCGTAGGATTCGCATCACATCCCGTACGTGGGTCAAGTGCTCGTCCAGGTTGCTGGAGTAGACAATGATGTCGTCCAGGTAAACCAGGCAAGTCTTCGACTTGCAGCGGACGAGCAAAATATCCACAGCTCTCTGAAATGTGGCTGGCGCGTTCGTTAACCCAAAGGGCATCCGATTGAATCAGTACAATCCTTCATGACAAACGAAGGCTGTCTTGTCACGATCTTCGGCCTTCACCGGAACTTGCCAATAGCCCCAATTCGCTTGTAAGGTTGTGAAAACTTTCGCGTCGCCGAACGAATCGATACATTCTTCCATTCGTGGGATAGGATATACATCCTTGACCGTGGCCGTGTTCAGCTTGCGCTAATCGATGCAAGATCGCCAAGACCCACCAGCTTTGGGCGCAAGCACCCGCGGCGATGCCCAAGGTGACTGAGCCGGCTCGATAACTCCAGCGCGGAGCATTTTCTCAACTTGAGCTTTTTCTTCTTTCAGAGCTGTCGGTCCTGCCCTGTAAGGATGCTGTGAGATTGGCAGTGTGTTCGGCATTAGATCGATCCGATGTTCGGCTATTCCAATCTTACCGAGTGTGTCATTTCACATGGGCGTGAAATCTTCGAGCATGTGGCGCAATTTATCGCGCTGAGTCTCTCGGACATGTTCAAGATCCAGAGACTCCAGTGCCTGTACTCCCTTATCCTTCGTGTCAGCAGCACTCAGGTTCTTCTTATTATTGTCCGACGAGGTCGGCCTTGCTTCCTTCGACAGGCTGCGGTCATTCGCATCCGACGAGGTCGGCGTAGCATCTCCCGCCGAACTGTTTGGTCCAATATTCGGTTCGGAATTGGTCTGTTCCGCCTCCCCCTCCTCAGCTTCGAGGATACCGAGAACTTCGGCCAAAGAAACCTGAGTAGGCACTATAGCCGTAGGGTGCGGAAGCAATGATCCAATAACTTGGATTCTGACCAACCGTTGAGGAAACCGGCTGAAGTTTGCAACGAACACCTGAAAAGGCTTCTCGGGTTCAACAAAAACAATCCCGTTAGCCTGGGCGAGCTGATGCTTCTCCTGCAACGCAGGCAACGGTTGCACCGTTTGTAAGCTACATTGTGGAGATGTTACAGTAACCCAGACCTGCGATTCGGGCGGAATGCAAAGAGACAGAGCAACTCGGAGTTTCGTAGACTTCCGTTCATCAGTGGCAGGCTCCTGCGCAGCAGGCAAAGGAACTTGCTTCTTCAAAGCCCGTCGAAGGGGACGCCGCACGATCGGTACAGTGGTGCCATCTGCCATTTCGATGGTTCTTCGCCGCGGTCGAATTGATTCGACAAAGCAGTCACAGTAGTCACATCCGAGTATAAGCGGCGCAGCGAGCTGCTTGCAAACCAAGAAATCGAGCTTCACCACGTAGCGTCCAAGCCTGACGAGCAGGTCTATCACTCCCACAGTCGAAAGTGGCCGATTATTCGCATCCGCGATATCAATATGCGGCACCGCACGAACGCAATACGGCAGGTGCGGCGGAATCATAGACTCAACCAAAAAGTTTGGCCCAGCTCCTGTATCGAGCACTGACAACTGCCGAACCATATACTGGTCGGAAACCCCTAGGTCGGCGTAAACTTTGTAGTTTCGTTTCGCCATGAGCAGGACTCTATTCGGGGACCGGCTCAGCTGAACAGGCTGTTCTTAGACCGTATCCACGGGCGACGCAAGACACCAAGGTGCTCAGAGTCCACGTCTGTAGTGGCCATCTTTCTCGAAAGGATTGTGACCCGGGAGCGAGGCTTCTCTGCCTCAGGCGCACTAAACCCCGTCGCTGGGAGCCCCTCTCCATTGCTGGAGGCTCCCACGCTCAGTTTTTCTGAGCTTCGCCGCCAATCTGCGCAGGTTTCGATTCCGCAGGAGCCGCTACAGTTCCACCATTCGATGGCACCGTTTCCTGGCTTCCAGGCTGAGTCTCCGCCTTCGCACGAAGGTACGATTTGTCGGGAACGCGTTCCCGCTCGGTGGGCGTCAACGACTCATACTGAGGCACGATCTTCGCTATATCCCGTATGGGCACTAAACAATTCGGAGCGATGTGTCCATGCCTGTAACAGGTGTCGCAAATAAGGTGCCGGAGAAGATCCGGATTCGGTTGACGGCGCTCCTGTGGTGGAGGATAGGGATCCCTCCAACCAGGGCTTTGACTGCGATATTCACCAGAATGTGGCACGTGCAAAGCCGGAACGTGTTGGCCGGCGTACAAAACCGGGTCCACCTCGACTGTAGACGGCTCCGTTGTTGACGGCAGTTCCGAACTCGGCATTGAACCATTGTCCTGTAACAGGTGTAGGATAGCGTAACCTCGTTGAATCGAAACTCGTGATAGAGGCAAAGAAGAGTCCCAGCCTTCTACATGAAGGAGGCGGCGCGTGTGCGTCTTGACACCAGCGCGTGCGCGAGCTGTATCACCCTCAGCTTGGGCAAATTGTACGAGTTCCAGATAGGTAATCCGGCGTTTATTCTCCCGATAACGGGCTACCAGCGTCTTGATCGAACGATCTAGGCCATCAACAAACATCCTACACCGCTCAGCTGCGGAGAACACGTTGCCACTTCTGCGGAAAGCCTTGTTGAGGCGTGTGGAACAAACAGTGTCCGACTCGTCGGCCCCTTGCTTCGTGTCTCGCAGCGCGAGTATAGCACCCTGTATCGCATTGCCTGTCGCGTAAGAGCGCAGAAGATATTGCACCGCTTCCGGCCCGCACGAAACTCCTCCTTCGGAGGCGCGAGACAACCCACGAACCGAATTGAATTGATCTTCGGCTATGCCCGTCAAAAAGTACGGCAGCGCATTGTAGGCCTGTGCCTCACTCATCCGAAGTACATCGGCTTCCGCCACGAAGCGGCCAAGAAAATCCAAGACAAGAATTGGATCTTCCCCAGAGAACTTGTGGGGCTTTAGCGTGAGCTCCATTTCTCGGAGATGATTTTGCACTTTGCCGGTCCCACGTGGGGTCCTCTGAGGCGTCGTGTCTTCAAGCCGGTAATATCGGTACGACAGAAACTTTCGATACAGTAGATTCGTCGGCTTCAATTTCTTCAATCCAAGGAGTCTCCGCCTTTTCGTACGGCCTGGTGCAACACCAGAAGTGGCTTCAGTAGCCCGCGAACGGGAAGCACGCTGGCGACAGCGATCGTTCTCGCTATCCGACGAGTCGGATGAAGATCCCAGATTTTGGGCTTCTTCTTCTGAAGAGGACGAAGAAGACGAATCAGGTTCCAACTTAACCTTCTTCTCCTTAGCCGGGCGACCCCGGGAGCGGTGCGAATGCCGAGAACCTTCGGAAACTGGGGCTCCGGCCACAGTAGCATCAGAAATGATGATTTGTTCGACCGTCTCCAGACGGGTAGCCAAGCGGTCCAGGCGCGCGGAAGCCTGCTCGTGCAGGGCAGCTGACACTTGTCGGTGTTCCATGATCTGGTTGACATCAAACCGTAAAACGCGGACGTCGCTCGAAACATCCCGGACACCGGCTTCATCCAGCCGTTGCAGGAGTTTCGTAATATCCCGGATGAGGCCCACTTGGGAGTTTTGCAGGATGCGAACCTGAGCCTCTAATTCAAGGAGGGTGTACTCTTCGGACCGCCACGACATAACGTCAACCGCTGCGGCGGAATCAGCCGCAGTTGCGGTTTCCGCAGGTGCGGTTTCAGTTGGCCCTCGAGTGAATGGGGCCCCGTTATCAGAACGGAGACCCAGGGAAGCCGGTTCCGGAGCGCTATTACCGGAGACCTCGAGGGTGTCCTTCGGCAGAGGAGGCAGACTTGACGGCAATCCGGACGAACCGGGCACAGAAGCAGCACGCGGAGCGCCACTCCTGCGACGGGATGACATCGTTCACCGACACAGTCGGCCAATTGGAAACCAAAACAACTTCCGAAAACGGACAAAGAAAGAACCGTAGGAACGGATATTCCCAACTATCTGGGCTCCAAACAAGCGAACCAACTCCAACAAATGTTGGCCAATAATGCCGATTCTAAGTCGGGAGATCAGTTTGTGGTGCAATCCCACGAGTAGGCAAACCAGAGCCGTGTCGCGGAAAGCGCACATACGGGGTGTCCGAGCCCCCCTCCCTATAGGGGTAGAGACGGTGGTAGGACCTTCCGGTAGGGCTGACACAGGCCGGTTGTAAATCCGGGCAGCGCCGTCCTGGGCGTGCAGCCAGAGGTTGGGGTAGGTCGAATCGGCGTAGAAGTCCGGTATTACCGGCGAGCTAGAGCGAGTAGAGATATCCAAGCCAACGATGTTGGGCAAAATGGACAACCAACCAGCCGCACAGCATTGTACTGACTCGCGAGATTGAGAGATATTCTCAAACAATGTGGGTCAAACCTGTACAGCAAAACAGAGGTATTGGAGCTGTATGACGGAAATAACAACAATAAAACAACAGCAAAGATAAAATAGCGACGGTCTAGAACTATTTGGGGACAGAGATAGATAGAAACTCCAAAAATACGGGAGTAAAACCCGGTTAGGTACAAAACACTATTCGAACGCGGGAAAGAGCTTGAGCCAAAGGCATTATTGACGGTTACTTCCCGCCATGTGGCGGGAAGTACCGCCATCTATATCAAGCACTTAGAGAAATATCGACTAAGTATATTTTACTATCCGAAGCTACCGGCCAACATTCTATACTTGTACAACAGTAAAAGATTTACCACGGCTTACCCGGCATCGTGCCAACTCAGTAGACGTGTGCAGAAACACTATCGTTTCTACACATACCCAAAAATAGGGCCACTACTACAGTAGCCTCTCATAACATGAGGTGTCAAATTTGGTAACGGATCAACAAACTACGAAAAGCACTTCGCATCTCGGATTCATGCATTTCATGAGAGCATTCGTACCTATTCGAGTGCCGGAGTGGTGGGCGATATAGGGATTTACCGCTGATAGCATTGCTTTTGTCATTTGAACTCTGACGCTGACAATCTCTATTCCAGAAACGCGAGACTCAGATGAGATCAGATCAGCTCCAAATCTTTTGCGCAGGTACACAGCCACACCACCGCCTTTTTCGTCTACTATCGTGTATCCCACCTGCCGATCACATCGTGCTATAGCCTCATATCCTTCTATCTTCTGTGTACCGTCTGTAGGGGTAAGAAAGGTCTCTTGCAGGCAGTGGAAATCGATGAGGTTGTTGTGCGCTAAATGCGAAAGTTTTGCACCTTTCGAGAATCCCAGAAAGCCCCGAATGTTGAGTTGAAGAAGGCGAAGCACGGTGCGTTTTCGTGATTTTTGCGTCATCGTCGTCATTTTTGGTTTCCGTAAAAGTCTCGTACGCATACTCATTTTGTCTCGTTTGGTAGATCTCGGATCGAGTCCAGGCACACCGCGTGGTGGCGAGTAGCACGTGCTCATCGCCGGTATCACTGCTAGGTTCTACAAGATAAACAGGGCTCTTCCGTGCGGATCCGGGCACTGTCGAAGGGCAACCCCTAGGAGTTTCACAGTTCTGTTCTTGGTTGTAAACACTCTTACTGTTCTCTGTGACCAATCTGCTCCCTCTTGCTCCCCTCCGTTCTTTAGCTTTTCAAAACGATTGTATTCCACAATTCCTGACTGCAAAGTGTCTTGCAATCACAATCGCGATTGCCAAGGGTTTTTGCAACCACAATCACGATTTTAAAGTGCCTTGCAATCGCAATTGCGATTTCAATGTTTGTTGCAATCGCAATCGCGATTGCAAGAAACTGCACGAGTACAATCTCTCCCTTGTTTCGAATGAAAGCAGTTTTGGTTGTGAAATTTGAATTCTATCGGAGATGCTATCAAAAACCTTATTGACGGTCTTGTAAACTTTTAATTGATATTGTTGAATTTATCAAAAGTTTCTCGCTGAACTACGTAGATATTACTTATTGAGTAGAACTGGCTTGGCTAGACACTTTTGTTGGTACAATGTGAGGGCTTTTGATGTGCTTCTAGTATTGTTCTTTCAGTTAACATTCTGTTTCTTTATCATAGTTTAATAGCTTTGATGCATCATCAGTTATTGTCAAGCAGACTATAATTGATTCGCATTGCCAGGAAGCAGGCAACCGCAATCACAATTGTCAATTAGCGGGCAATCTCAATTACGATGGCGAAGAGGACGGCAATCGCAATCACGATTGCAAAGAAGCTCGAAATCGCAATTAAGATTGTTAATAAGCTTGCAATTGATATCGCAATTGCAAGTCTGTAGAGGATTGTAATTGATTGCCCTAGTGATTGTGTAAGGCGCAATCGCCAGCAATTAAATTGTTCCTATCCTGGTTACACCTATGGGGGCTGTAAGAGAGAGGGAGAGAATGAAAGGTTTTGGGACGCTGAGTTAGTTGAGAAAATTTTTTATCTGTTGAAACATACTAATAATGAGAACTTTTCTGTTTATTATGGTAGTGATAAGTGAAAAATGATGCAAAACCTGGTGGAAATCTATGGTATTCCATGTTGCTGCGCATAGTATAGAGATAGGTCCCATTGCTGTATGAATCATTTCTAGAAAAAAACAAACTTTTTAATATGCACAGCTGCAAGGAAAGTTAAGATTCGAGACAAACGAAGAACATCATAGTGAATAAATACACATAGGCTTACGGCTAACACTAAGATGAATGTAGCTATGGTTTTGAAACTGAGTATGAAAAGTGCTTTTGTTTCGAGCAACAACTTTTGCTCTAACCAGTATGTTACATGGTAAATTGTTTCTTTTCTATTAAAAGAATATCAAGTCCGCATAGTTCTCGTACCACGCTCAAAGATGCGCTTATAATATGCAACAGCTCTACTCTTAAAACGGCGGTTGCATCGAGCAGACAAAGTCTGTTGCAGGGTTGCTGAAGTTTGCCAGCAAGGCATGTTGGCTACACGAAATAGAAGTTTAGATGTTTTTATGTAACATTCATACATCGAAGTCTTGGAATACCCTTGGTATTCCAGGAACTTCAGACATGGAAGCGTTGACTTCCATGTGGTCGACAAGGGTTAAGGGGAGATTGCAATCGGCTGCAATCTGATTGAACCAACCCCTGAACGTAGCAGACTTAATTCGAAAATGTCCAGAAGGAGTATTGGGTTTTCTAGTGAAAGAGCGTTTCATTCAACAGAAATGTTCAGCAGTAGGAATTAGATTACTGCGCCCATATTAGAGAGAGAAAAGTAAAAAAAAGAAAAGCCTGCTGCTGTTGCATGTCATGAGAAATTCCAGAGAAGGCGAGGTCCCTTCCTCGAGTATAGAAAAGGGGACAAAAGCTAATGCGATTAGTCGTCATACTTTCTCTTTGGTGTATTTGGCTCGGGTTAATCACGATGGCAGAACGATGCCATCCAGTCGACAATACTTTCTGTTCAGAAAACCCCGAGTACGTCAGCCAGATTAGAATTTGTACAAACTTGGGACCACTGGTACCAGGAGTATCGAAGGTACCGAAGGTACACGAAGGGCAACCATCTTTCTTGCACTTTTTGAACTTGTCGCAAGCCATAGGCTAGGTTTGTGCGTTTTCCCGTTGTCAGCTGGCCCATTTCGCTTCCTCTATTCTAAAATGACAGGTAAAACGCCAATCTGCCCAGCCTCAAAGGCCAAATGTTATCACTACATTGCAGGTCTATAGCTGGTACCAACATACTTTCAGGACCTTGGAGCAGTTGACCTGTAAGGTTCGAAGAGCGAAGGAATCTTGACTTCGAGGGCTATAAACGTAGGTCGTCCTCACCGTCTCGCGAAATGATGCTTTTCTTGTGATGAGCCCCAACAATGTTGGCAGCGGCTTTGTTTCGAAGGCTATCCATCTGTTTAACTTTGGCGGTCCTTTACACGATCATTGCGGTCTACGTTGCGTCAGTAGTATACAACGTAAAGCTCCAAGACATTGGTGAAATTCGCACATGGGCGAAGAATCTTCGATCCTTTTTTCAAGCTGCATTCGTTTCTCCCAAAGGTAACAATGATTTTGAAAGACGGTATCCAGTAAGTGAGGATGACTACATATACCAGGACTGCCTCGATCGAAATGGGGTCAATCTGATTTACAGACCTATTTTGAATCCGACCGCTGACTTTAAGGAATGGAAAGCCTCATCAGTACGAGCTATCTTCCGGGCGGTAAAGAACAGAACAGGTGAAAATTTGGCAGACTGCGGGAAAACTGCGTACAACTACGATCGGCCGCCAGGATGGCTTGGACCTGGCATGAAATGTACAAGAGGCCACTTGCTTGGGAGGCAGCTAGGTGGTAATGGTCTTAACACGCGCAACATTGTCATGCTGTTCAGCAGTGCCAACAGCCCAGTCATGTCTGGATGGGAGAACATAATTGCCGAAGTGCGGAAAAAGTTTTTGATCAACAGTTCCAGAAAGGCGGAGATAGAATACGTGGTGAAGGCAGAATATTGTCCAGGAAGAGAGACACCCGCTGCGGTTTGGATGGAGACGTGGTTCGCAGCGAGTGAAAATGCTGAGCGATTCGAATGGCTCAAGATTCTAGTGCCTAACGAACAAAATGTGAAGGCTTACATATACATGGACAACTCCATGAGATTGGGGTTCGGCCAACTGGTCATCAATCCAAATCACAATGCCATCATAAGCGGGGAGCTTGCGCGTAGTGCAAGACCACAACGCGATGGTGACACTTGGAAGAAATACCCGCGACGGTTAGTAGCTCTTGCGAAACGCAGCACCAAACGTGCAAGAAAGTGGCGAAGAAGACAGGAATTGACCCCAATTGCTGTACAGTCGCTCGCTGAAGATTCGCCATGCAAATGGGAGTTGCCAGACGTTGTGTCTGCAGACAGGGACATTAAAAGTCAGGATAGAACTGAAAAAGATTCGTTGGTGTGACCTTGGAATGCCTTTTGACGTGAAATCCGACCTGGTTGATTTCGAAAAAGCAACACCGCAAGGTCTGTGTGGGTACGAAGAATCGACCGTACACGAGTACTGTACTTTGGCACATGGCCTGAAAGGACGTGTGACGTAGGAGAGTAGGGAAGATACGAGAGGCTGAATGATTGCTGTATCGCCACATGGGTAGCACGTCGATTAGCGGTGGCACCCATCAGCGGCGGGTGTTTTATGACACAGGCACAAGACAGCAAGACTACGGTATTGACATAAGGCGATGAAGGAGTGCGGGTACATCCATGAGTGCATTCATGAACGAGGCCAACGGTGTGCTTGTAAAGCTTGAGGAACAAGCGCGGCACACGCGACGCACACAGAAATGCCCACTCACAAAAGATACTAGTGCAGAGGAAACCAAAAAACGGAGCATGTCTATCCATATAGGGCAAGAAAAAGACTGTTATACGGCTTGTCTTAGAAGTCGGCCGGAAGACCACACAGAATGCTGAGATGCTTGAGAGCAGAAATGACATCGCTGGCACTGTGACAGAGACCCAAAGGCCATGTCAATCTCTCCTGCACGCAGACGCACTGCGACTCATCGCATGAAACTACGTCCGCGGTGAAACCGGCGGCGTCCAAAGCAGTCATCTTGACGGCAGTGAGTTGAGAAAAGTCATCCTACCATACGCAACAGCAACGACAAACACGCATTCGTTAGCCAAAGAGTACAAATTGGGGGCGCGGGAAAGAAGCAAGCGTGTGATGTGAAAACGTACGAAGTTGTGACCAAACTTGATGATGTAATTGGCAATGTCTCGAACATGCTCCTTGTTCATGAACTCGCACACGGTGGCCGAGATGGCGGCTACCTCGGGCACGTTGGGCACGTCCTGAACGGGGGATTGATCGGAGTCATCCAGATTCGGAAGCGAGATTTGCTTCGAAGCGGGCCTCGAAATGGACGACATTGAAACCGCCACTCTCCTTCGACACAACACGTCACGTCGCACACCGCGCCGCAACCCAGCCGCCCCGCCGCACACAAACGCGCACTCCATGACACCGCGCTCACGAACACTCAACACGCGAAGAAAAAATGTGTTCCTTCTTCGAGTCGCCGCGCCAAACACGCCCCTCTAGTCCGTCGAGCAACGCCACGCCACGCCGGACGTCTCAAGGCGGCGGCGCCCTCGGGAGAGATTTATCTCTGCGGAGAAGAACGGCCCAGTCGTGGCGCGCGATGGTTTGCAGCGGATTTTTGCGCACACATGGGCCAATCATACGCACTGAGCGCCGGACGTGGCGCGTTCATTGGCTGTGCTCTTCACGCGCGTGCAGCTTTTTGTGGCGGCGTGTCCATATTTGGCGAAGTGCACCTTGTGCGAGGGGCACTTGGCGCGTTATCGCGCGGCGCGCCGATCGTTGACGGCAAATCTGCGAGTTGTAGACGGTATGTCGAGAGGGTTGGCAAAGAACTCCTGTCTCTGGGCCGGCTGCGGCTCGTTTCCGGTATAGACTCAGACGGAGAGTGCGGTGTTCAGTTGTGCTGCTCTACAATCCGTAGGCGCAACAACTTCCATGTGTTCAGCTGATAGAGAAGTGCGATTCGCGAAACGCTGACAGCAGGGCACAAGATAGCCCCTTCCAACCAGTTTCCAACCAGTTTCCAACCCCCATCGCCTCCCGCCGAGCACTGGAGTTCGGTGCACAGCGTTGACGCAACGGGGCGTCGCGGCGACGTGCAACGTCGAACAAGTGTGCCGAATTTCTGTGCCGGTCCGCACGCATTTTCCAATTTATACCAGCTGTACCAAGGGTAGGGCATTCCCGAGACGGGACCCGAATTTGATCCCCGCAGCAGATGTACGATATCCATCTGCGCTATCAAGCAACCCTGCCCAGCCTCAAGCTCACTCCCGCCATATCTTGAGTCCATACACAGGTTGCTCCTACGTCATATACTCCGCGTGTGCTGCACGTAACCTTCGCCATTGCCCTCGACTGCTCATTCGTCCGATCTTACTCCCCACGCCTTGTCGCCACATCGCTAGAGCCCACAGCACCCCATGACGGCCTCACGAGAGCAATCATCCAACCGCACGCCTTCTTCACGTTCTTCGCGGAGAAGATCCGCACGAAGGTCTGCCGCGCCGCCAGCGCCCAGCCGTAACATGCAGCAAATCCCAGCGCCCAGAGATTCCCCAAGTGACCAACGTGGTCATCAGAATTCCGCTCGCCACCCGCGTTCTTCACCTGGCACATATAGAAAAGGCAGGAGGTCCAGTGCAGCCAACGCCAATGCTCATCCCAACGCCCATGCGCCCCAAGCACCCCCTGCACCACCAAGACACCACGATTGTGAGCCTCCTTTGCCCTTTGATTTGTCCGACAGACCACAGCATTCGTTCGTCTCGGACACGTCTAGGGTAACGTCAAAGCTTTTTGATGCGTTGGGAAGCAATCGTGTGGGCGTGTGTGATGCTCATTTGCACACCAAAGAGAACCTCTGTGTTCCTGTGTCTCGATCAATCCTCACTGCACTCAATTCCTACCTGGTTGATTACGCATGCCCCAATACCCACACTGCCACCAACTGCTCTGCTGCTCAAGCTAAACAAGTTCCGATAAGTTCCCGCCAATTGCAACACATTCTTGAATTTATATACACCGACGATTGTTCTTTCGTTCGAAACGTACGCTCCTCTGTGTTGTGGAGAAAGGATAATGACGTACCACACACTGCAATCGTCGACGTCATTCAACTGGCACAGGCTGCCCACATTTGCCACACCCCTGATCTCTCCACATGGTGTGAGAAAACTGCTTTGGCTATGGTTCGTCACAGACCAAACTTTCTTTGCTCCGCGATGAACACCATAATGAACTTCCCAACCACCAACGCTGACCGTCTCGTCGACCTATGGATGAGGCGCGTCTTTGAGCAGCCAGCCAGTTTTCTTGGCCCAATGCAGAAGGAAAGCACACCATTGGAAGCGCACGCCACTAAAGAAGAGTTGCGTTGCTCAGTTTTGGAGCTTGATGCCAATACATTTGCGACCATATTGAAGTCATGTCATGGTAACGATGAATACTTCTTCCGCGCTGTGTATTGCTGGGCCACTCGTGGCTACACGGAGCTTAGCAAGGCGGGACCGCGCTGGAGAAATGCTGTCAAGCTCGCGCGTCGAATCGACTTCACCAATGTGTCGTCAAAGTTTCTGCTCGGTTTTGTGGACTCCTCTGGACTTGTCGATCAGGAGGATATGGCTGCGATCTACCGCTCACATCTTGCTGCAAAATCCAATTTGCCACCAAGCTATGGCCTACAGCGTACCAACGAAAAGTCGCTGAAGAGGAAGAACGATACCAACAGCCATGCCGCTGACGCTGCGCAGAAAAAGCAACGCATCGATCCGGGACAAGGAGCTGAACTGAAACAACACGTCCAACATATGTCTCCGCGAATCCCTGCTGCCCAAGGAGATCGCAGAAAACATCATCCCCAGCCCACTGCGAATGATGCCCTCGAAGACGACGACAACAGTACCAACGTTTTACCTCCTATGTCTTCAAACCCTCGGAATCAAAGTCAGTCCAGGGTGACTGCTAGTGAACATTCTGTGCCAGCCAGTTCTACACGGACTTCTTCATTAATTCACAATGCAGGCGAGGGTGATCATAACGTTATGCATAGCTGTGATAGACAAAGAACGTGGAGCGAACACCCTCCTCAGACCGAAGATTCGCAAGCGGCACGGCAGTCTGGGGGAGTATCATCCCAAGAGCAGCCACCTCCAGCACCTGCACCAGCGCCAGCTAAACATCTTACCCATGATGTAGCGGGAATCAATGGGGCCGGCTGCCCAACGGATCAGATGCAGGGGGAACCCCAACGAAGCGGATCTATATCAACAGAAGTTAAGGAAGAAGTATTCGAGCAGACTGTGAAGGAAGAGTTTAACATTATTGAGGTGTAAGCAATAAGATTTGTTCAACTTCAAACGTATAGATCCAAGGACTCCATCCTCAAGGACGTATCATGAAGACTTTTTCCACGTATAGTTGCACCACGAGCAAGATAAAGAAGCCTCTACAACATTCGTCAATCATCTCAAGCATTGGAGATCTATATAATGTGCTAAGTTACAGGAATTTGTGAATAGTTGTCCCACATCTTCACTTGCAAAGATGCGGGGCTACTATATGAGTTCGTATGGCTGACTCAATAATAGTACGTCACTCGCAATAAAACATCTTGAACTTGTCATCATGGCTCTGCTTCACGGTATAGGTAGTATCCTAAAGCTTGAACAAGATCTTGGAAAGGTACATGGTGAGAATCCACACCTTGGATAGGCTGTGGCGGGGAAATCAGCTTGCCGTTCTTCAGTATGTGGCGTCCAAGATCCTTTTTCTTAAAGATCTGTTCAGAAGAAGCACAACCAAAGGAGCATCATACTGATGGTATCATATACTGCACTGTCTTGGCGTCATCGTATCAGATACGATGCCATCTGGGATCGATGTACAACCTTCGGAGTTGGTTAATGAAGAAGAAACTTAAAATACTACTCAGGCAGAACTCAGGGAATCTTCCCCAGTCTTGTCAAGGAAAACTGATGCTGTCGCCCGCAGCGCTGTCCTGGGGAGTGCCTGTGACTTCGCAGAGTTGCTCATATGATAGAAACCTATCACTCGAACCGTGCTAAATGAAAGTCATACTAGTTTCTCGTCAAGGTCGAGAATGAAGTTTAACATGATTTAGCAACCGGCTACAGGTCTGCGTTAGCAGACTGTTTCAATCATCGTAACTGTGTTTCTCCTCTTCACTGAAGAGTCTTCAGGATACAGCTTGGTCAGGGGAAAGCAAGTCTGGAGACTAAAATCTAGACCTAGACGATTTACAATGATCACTATCGGAATGAGAGAGGTTACGCAACCGTCTCAAAATGAGTCCGGTAAATCATTGGAATCGCAGCACCCGCCAGAATCCCTATCTCCTCTTCCATCATTACCACCAGAATCATTAGAACCACTCTCACTCGGCGGTGAAGGGGGATCAATTCCGAACGGGTTGTCTGGGCTATCCGGATCTTCTGGAGCGTTCCCTCTGCCTTCGTTACTTCCCCTGTCTCCTCTGTTAGAATCTCGGGGATTGGGGGGAGGCGGGTCTATCCCGAAAGGGTTGTCCGGACTATCGGGGTCCTCAGGTTCATTGCCCCTCCCGTCGTTACTTGGGCCACGGTCGGGGGGCCCTGTGGTGGCGGATCAATTCCGAAAGGGTTGTCTGGATTGTCTGGGTCCTCCGGTTCGTTTCCCTTGCCCTCATTGGTGTCCTCATTTTGTTCGTCCGTTGGTGGGAATAAATCGACATCGAAGAGCTGTTCGAGAATCTCTCGCATTCTCCTGCGCGTTTTTGGGTCTCTCGCTTTCTCGACAATGTCTTCAATGAGTTCCTTCAGTCTACCAAATTTCCCCTGATGAACTGCGGTAAGCTGGTTAAAGTCTTGAATGCCCGGGACTGGTGATGCTTGAGCATTCAAGACCATCCACCCAACACAGACGATCGCGGCAAAGATTGAGCAGCGCATCGCAGAGAGTTCTGTGAACAAGGCTGGACATTCGCTTCCGAAGTGATTAATATCAACACTAGTGAAAGTTCAAAGGAGAAAAGTATGGGATTGAGAACACCATTTAAGCCCTCACACCCTGACTGCAGCCGGTTCGAAGAGGATGATGCCTTTATACGTGAGCGACAGTCCGCACAGAGGAACTTTGCAGTGAGATTGCTCGACTAGAGAGCCTCAACTATGACGAAGCTTGTTGAGGTGAGATTTAGCTCTTGTCAACCAGGTATCAACGGTAGCCCTCCTACCACCGACGTCTCACTCTCTCTTTTCAGGTGTGAATTGTATGGTGTTGACGATTCACAAATCAAACCCAGCCAGCAGCCCTAATGCCAAGCAGGCAGAAGTGAGATTGTCATTTCTAGACAAGTAGCCTCAAACAAAAAAGGCTGTATCTATAAGGGTCTACGCAAAAAGCCAAAGCGTTTGGAGATTTGGGGAGTGCAATGGCAATCTCCTTGATGAGCTCTAACGGTTTTGTGAAGCTCAACTTTCTTCGTGGACCTTTTTAGATCCTGCTGGGAGCAACGAGACAACTCTGACGGGATACTGGACGACCGTTCAGTGCCAGCTGCCGTGGCACTGTGAACGGTGAGGTTGTGAAAGAAGTTGCGGGAAAGTGGTATCTCGCCCAAAAACGGCAACGACACTCCTTCGTGCATTGTTGCTTTCTATCTGTCGACGCTAACTGCATTGTTGCAACGCTTTAGATGGTGATGAACTGTTGATCCGTAAGTGTCGCAAGGCAAAGGCATTTCAACTCCTTTGCATCTACAGAGATACGAAGGTAATTCCTCAAGCCGCAAGTTGGCAAGGGAAATCAGCAAGTTGCATAACTTCTTCTTTGCTACTGAGAAGACGACCAAAGAAGTATTCCTCCATCAAAAACGTCTACCATGCTATGCTGCTTTCCTCGAACCTTTCAATTCAAGCTTAAACTCGTAAGGCCTTGACAGGGCCTATTTGTAGATATCAGTCAACAGTCTTTTGCTACTAAAGTGAAGCAAAGCTTTGGAATAAGAAACACGTCTTGTTATGTACTGGGCGAAGGTCATATAGGCTCTTCGGGATAAACGTTCGCCATCATTGTGAGCCACAGCCTGTTCTTGGTAGGGCGTTCATGGGTGTAGCATCCAAGACATATATTATCATTTAGACCCGCAACAGAGACCATCATGGTCCATGGTGGTGATGATGATGATCATATGATGATGATCAACCATGTACTGCCAGCACATCATGGAAGAGTGCCAATTGTCCATTACTACCTTCTTTAGCAGAGTTCGTAAGTCGCACCAACAAACATCCCTCTCGAAACAACCGGTAGTACAAATTCTTTCCCTTCCCAAGGAAACTGTGCAACTTGTACACTCCCAGGTTTGCTCCGGCGTTGGTGAGATTTCCATCAGATACAACAGGGAGAATTGACCTAGTATGCAAATGATTCCATTTGGAATAATTACTTGCTACTAAGAGCGATGTTCTCCACAGAAGAAAAACCAGCACGCTAAAGCACAGTTGCCCTCAAGACGCAGATGAGCAAGCATGTATGTTTGTACTTCATATTCTAGCCATTTGGCGTTGCTCATAACATGGGTATCAAGCTCCTCATTTTGCCAGCACAGAAAATGGAGAGCACTCACTCAAAGTTTGCCACTCCCGGCTCTTGTTTAGTATCGGTGATTTGGACAAATTCGCTTTGTAGCAACAGGGAAGCATATGATGTACCGACGGTACCGTTCGTACAATGGTTTACAATCATGAAGATGATCATTATGTTGCAATTACAAACAAATTAGACGCAGCCCAATGCACGTTCGCAAACTTTCGTACCTTGCTTAACTTATCAGTGATATCCGCGAAGCGCAACTGTTTTTGCAGACCGATCATTTGCATTGTAGCTTGAGGATTTACGGGAATCCAGCGCTCATTCCACATGGCCAGAATCGGTGGCTTGACCATCTTCCTCTCCAAATAAACATCCGGCTGAACCCCGTGTTCCCTCTCAATGCGATTGCGAACATCCTGAATCGAATCCGAGGGAACAACGTAACACGGTATTTGCAGCCCAGTTGAAAGACGGACCTTTATCAGATATGCTTCAGGATTATGTTGTAATTCGGAGCCGACGGGGTCGGGTTTAGAAGGCAGACAGCCCATCTTGTCTTGAGAGCGCTTGTCGCGGGAGGAGCGTAAGGCTTGCGCCGTGAGCGACAATTATTGAGAAACGTAGTGGCGCTTAGCCTCGACAACTTCGCACAGCATTTCCAGCGATTCGCTCACGCTGTTTGACTGAACTCCGTTGCCATAACTGGCACCGGCACGGTCGGTAACGCAAGGTAAGGGCCCCAGCAAGAGGGAGATTGCACACATCACGGTGAAGATGCTTTTCTTAGGTTTCGCATCGAAGTGCCTTTTGAATCATACATCTTGCTATCGCCCCTGTCCCAACCATTCAGGCTAGCAACCATTGCGCAAGTCGTAGAAACTGTTGAAAAGTTTTTCGATTCTCTGAGAAACAAGGTCTCTCTTATCTTTACGTAACCCCCACGCCAAGTCTTCGCGCCAAGTCGCGTATATTTCGCGTATGACGGGAGCTGTAAATCTGCCAAGCTACGAAGGTAGCTAGTATTGGATTATGACTCACCGACTATCTACGCTACTTCGTAGCTATAATTGTATCTTTGGTGGATATCACTGATATCCGCGAAGCCGAACTGTTCTGGCAGACCGATCGTTTGCATTGTAGCTTGAGGATTTACGGGAATCCAGCGCTCATTCCTCATGGCCAGAATCGGTGGCTTGACCATCTTCCCCTCCAAGTAAACATCTGGCTGAACCCCGTGTTCCCTCTCAATGCGAATGCGAACATCCTGAATCGAATCCGAGGGAACAACGTAACACGGTATTTGCAGCCCAGTTGAAAGACGGACCTTTATCAGATATGCTTCGGGATTATGTTGTAATTCGGAGCCGACGGGGTCGGGTTTAGAAGGCAGACAGCCCATCTTGTCTTGAGAGCGCTTGTCGCGGGAGGAGCGTAAGGCTTGTGCCGTGAGGGACAACCATTGAGAGACGTAGTGGCGCTTGGTCTCGATAGCTTTGCACAGCAGCGATTTTCTCACGCTATTTTACTGAACTCTGTTGCCACAACGGGCACAGGTACTGTACTGTCGGTAGCGCAAGGTAAGGGCCCCAACAAGAGGGGGATTGCACACATGACGATGATCATCATGATGCTTTCTTACGTTTCGCATCGAATTGCCTCTGAATCATACTACACGTAACGCTCCCGGCCCAACAATCGCAAAAGTGGCCTATCAGCTGAAACGCATGATACGATCATCGTATTACGAAGGTATATCATCATGCACATGAAGGTGATAATGGTTTTTACTCCAACGCCCCTGATGCATGTAAACAAAAACCTGCGCGAACTGTGGTTTCGGCTGCATGGACGGTTGCTGGGCACGCCACTTAAGAGCGAACTGACGCGCCATTTCGTACATAGAACGGAAGAGTGCGCGCCGCGACCATAGCTACAAGCGTCGCAAGGGCTCTTGGGACAAGCATGTGGCAGCGCGGTGGAAATGATGCGGGTCTCAGGGGGGCTGTTGTGTATCCACGTTGGGCCTGACAAAATGCGCATAGTTCTCTCGTGCTCACCCGGTCGTCGAACGAGCTTCGTGGAATAGAAACGCGGACGGTACCCTGCCGCGGAGAGGACGATGTTACTATTACGCCGGGTATCCTGGAAGAAGAGGTTGAAAATGTTAATGATGGTGATGTAATACATCAGATGTTGTTCCCCATGTGCAACGTTGAGTTGAACGTTGCTGTTAGCCTTCATGGGGGTAAGCATCATGCTTTCAAAGTGAGGAAAACTGCTCGCGTTTTCTCGGGGTGGAGCAGACAGCCAAAGCAATTGACGAGATCACATTGGTAGCATAAGCGGTAGCGGCGACGAAGAATGTGGGTGAAGATTAGGGTGACTTCACCTAAAAGTAGGTGAGCTCACCCTGGTGGGGTCCCACTTCACCCTGGCAGGATGAAGTGGGACCGACTCACCCAAAATCACCTTGAGATTATGGTGAGGACTATTCCTCTCCTTCTTAGCATGATGTTACTGGCATCCGTCTTTCTGGACTGGAGAGATTGGTACACGGCCTGAAACGAGAACGAGAACCGCGGAGAGCAAGTACCCATTCTCTCTCTTTTGCAGGTGCTGTAGTTCTCTATTGCACAGCGTTTCAATTCAAAGAATCGCCCTCGCTTGTTTGCCAGCGAGAAGCGCAAAGCGAACGCTAGAATGATGTTCACAAACTGGTCTGCAGGTAATGGGTGCATTGGTAAATGGCACCGGTGCTCTAGGATGCGCATAGAAGGCGGTTCGCACTCTGTGCAAAGCGAGACCCTTTGCGCTGCCAGCATAGAAACAAGACGGCGACGAAGGCATGGGCGAGCAGATGTTGCAGAGAGGCAGCGGGGATGGACGCGGCAAAGATGGTGCTCGCAATCATGGCGGTAGACTGACACCTTGTGGGAGACTGGATGCGGCGCGCGAAGCAGGGAAGAAAGAAGGCACGGCAGCGAGACGTTGACGGCGCATGCACGGCGGCGGCTGCGGTGAGCTGATGTAAGGGACGCGACCAGAAGCGGTGGAGTGTTGCGGCGGCTGCGGCTGCGACAAAGGCGACGCGAGCTGTTGGTGGCACGCTGCGTTGTTCGCGGCTGTTATACGGCTTCAAAAGTGGACGGAGAAATACGAGTAACCTACCGTTGGGAATCCATCGCCAGAAAGGGGCATCGCATATCCCGGAGTAAGAGCCGGCAATCAGTCAGTGAATAGATTGGAGCTGGGGTAGCTCGCTCTCAGAGAAAGAAGCAGAAGAGTACCTGAAACTTGTTCCAGAACGGCTTTGAAGGTTGAAGTTCTTTCGCTTGCTCGCCTATCGGTGGTGAGCAACAGCAACAAACGAGACGCAGAAGGACTGCACGAAGGAAGCAAGAATCGGTGGCGCATGAGTTTGTGCTGCGGCACGCGGATCTCGCAGCCGCCGCGCATTTGAAATACAAGGGTAACGACCGTGCGCCCTACACGCGTCTAGCACGCTTGGAGCGCCACACGTACGCATACAGAAAGTGTGCACAGTAAGGTTTAAGGGGCACACTACACGTAACTTGAAAGGTATCAAGGATAGCAGTTTCTGTGTCCTTATTAATCAGCATGAGCATGATGTTCATTGTGATGACGTTCGTCAAGTGTGGTTTTAAGGATATCACGAGCTGGGCTGCGCGCTCTCTGGACTCCAAGGAAAACCAGCCGCCATCAGCCTTTATGCTAACAGAAAAAGTTATCGTTAGTTCATAACCCGCGTTGTAACACTTTCATAGCCTTCGAGAGGCTTCGAGAAGGCCTTCTCTCTACCTGAAGTTGAAAACAAAGGTTAGGTATTCCTGGACGCAAGACCAGGAATCATTCCAACTGCGCCTTTTTCCTCTACTATGGTAAGGACAGCGATAGGCCTCAATGACGCATATGCGAGGTTCACATGAAGACAGTTGATTGTCGAACACGGTTCAACACATCGTCAAGTCTTCACACATCAAAATTTGATATCCAACTCTAGCTAGAACGCGCCTTGTGTGCCACTTCAGGACAAAAACGTGCATATGCCAACCAAAAGCCTTTTCCGTTGTCCCCCATGACAAGTGCTCATCATGATCACTCAAACAAATTTCGAGGTGTTCGTGTTTTATAGCAATGATTGTTGGATTTTAAGCTTCACGTATCTCGATTCGTGTCAGTCTTCTTCTATATATAGACGACTTTCACAAAACAGTATTTAATACAGTATGATCAAAGTCCGTAAACCTGAGTCATTTACTGATGGCTTCATACGATTTTTCCATATCTTTGGCGACATTTTCTCTCGAAAACTTTGTCGCAGGAAGTTGCGTTAGATCGAGCAGTATCATTGGCACATTGAAGCATTGCTTCTGGAACAACAGTCAGGGTGAGCAATCTGCACAGACCGCACTGTCACCTGAAATCGTGAGGCATATGGAATCCTGTTCACCAATATGAAAGATGAAAATCCATAAGCTATTTCAACTCCATCTCATAACGAGAAACTATGCTGACTTTACCTCAGCTAGCCGCAATAGAATGTCAGGGGTGTTTACTGAGCAAAATTTGATGCAGGAAGTACTTCGATTTTTGTCGTTCTGTTTAAAACACTTTCCAGTCGAGGCTTGGCCTTACAAAACGAAATCTGAAGCCAGTGCACTGCCTGAAGTTCCGTATAGTTTGGAACGCATTGCGTTATTCTGACATGAAGTTTTCTTTTTCGTCTTGAATAAATGGCGACTGGCACTAAATGATTAGGTGACACATTTTGTCTCATTAGTCTTTCCGAAAACACACGTATGAATGCGATTTTACACAACGTGATGCGGTTAATTCCGGATCTTATCCAGCCGGTCGAACACGATTGATAAAGGAACCAGACGTGTGAGCAGGCCTTGCGGTAGTCTTCACTTGGATACGTAAACCAAGTGCAGCCCATTGAAGTCAGGTAGCAGTCTCCAACGTTGCTCTGGTGTCCGACCTACTGAAGCTGAAGCTTTTCGAGCCGGGCAGTTTCGCGGATCATCGTGTAGAAGACCTGCCTGGCGAGTCGAAAAGATGTTGCACGTCGTAAGAAAACGTCATGTTGTTCTGCGGAAGAGAGAGGCGCATTTGCATGGTCATGTATTAGCCAGAGTTTTGGGGACGGGCGTCATGAGACTCAGATCAATTTCAGATTCTTCCAGCAAGTCTTATCTTTTGGAATCCGCCCGTTCAGTTCACTGCACAGAGAGTTCCATGGCTTGACTGCGAAGGAGTATACGTGCATCGCACCGAATGATCTAAAGTCGACACTACCGAATGGGTGTGCTTCTTCGTCTTCTCTGTTGCAGTGCGTTATCGCCATGTTGCACTGATCTCGAAGAAGGGTGGTCCAAGGGTGCCTAAGGAGGCTTTTCATACTTTTCAGTAGAGCTTTAACAAAGGCATGAGTTGCCTCTAAAGTATTTATGTCGCAATGAACGCCAATTTAGTACCTAGGCAAGAGAATTATAACAGGTGAAGGCATTTGAAGGGTAGCCTACCCTTCTGTGACTTCTCGCATTTGTAGTAATTGTACATGCTCGTTTTCAAAGACCCGACGCATCCCAGATACAAACCAGAATAAGGAAAAACGGCGTAACCGTTAGAGGACTTAAGCACATTCGAACTAAATCCATCATACAAAAGACAGCCTCATCAGGCAAATCTCGATCATAGCGAAGCCCAAGAGCCCAGAATCGCGGATAAGCTTATTACTCGACTCCATTGCTCACAATGTATGGGGCTCTGAACGATGCTCGATATAAGCTTCGAACAAGGCCAGCGATTACTTATGCGCACTACTGGAAGATTGCTTCTTATCAGTTTTTCCATTCGAGGCATTCGAAGATGATGCAGCGGATGAAGACATGGGTACCGAATTCGAAGATGCTCCTGAAGATGACTTTGTAATATTTGAGGAAGACGGCAATGGTTTGTAGTTTTTCGAATGATAGCAGGAGGTTCTCCCGCAGTCCTCCCAAACCTTTCGCTTGACTTTGCCGTCTTTCGGATCGGTGTATGTGAGCATGAAACACATGTTGGGTGGGAACGACGCGCGTAGAAAGTCGACGAAGGGCCAGAAAAGTGCGCAGCCTGCAGGGAGACCACGGAGCTAATGGAAGAGATTTATGGTACAGATTGGCATATAAGGACTTGCACGACCATTTCGTTGAGCGTGCACTGCGTCAGTAGAAGGGATGGGGGGCGAAGGGGGAAACGCCTTGTTGTGGGTGTGTATGTGGGGAGAAGTCATCTTTAGATATTCCTGGTTGCTAGAGTAACGTCTCCCAAAAGGCCGCTCAAGGGCTTTCGACGCACCAATCAGCGAGGATCTCATCCTCTCCTTGTTGGACTTCCCTATGTCAAGGAGAGAGTGAGAGGTGCTCGCGTGCTTCCGCTCTTGACACTGTTCTTAACAATATAATCTAACGTTTACATGATAGTATCTATCTAATTCGACTGTAACAACTTAACGACATATGTCCCAGCGACCGGCCCGCCGGCGAGACCGTCCCTTTTCTCTCGTAATACCTCTGCGCTGCTGCCACGACAGCTCTGGTGGCAAAATGATTCCAACGTTTTCGAGACCAAATCTACTATGTCCAAGCGGAACCTCATAATATGACGACAACGACTCTCATTCCGTGACAATCTGATTCAGTACGTGTTATAGCAGAACCTTGCGAAATGTTTCTGCGAGACGGGGTGATGATAGCAGGCTACGAAGAGTACAGGTTTACTTTTCAGTTCAGATGGGGAGCGCGTCCATTCACGCTCTCTGCGAAACAACTTCGTAAGTTGAAGTAGATCTCGTTTTGTCCTGACCACATACTTGTAAAACATATATCTCTTTGTACCTTCGACACGCATTCACCTCTTCTTTGAACCAAAAATAGTGCACGCGGAACGAATGAATAGCGCATCTGCGCGCTGCTTTGATACACATTTGTTCAGTCCTCGCTTCTGTGCCAGAGGGGAAGTGTTCGATCTGGAACGTCCATTAGTGTGCGAGATAGATAGGTGTAATTTCTTTTCTTGATGCAACCGTACCACACACGTAGTTTGTGTATGTTGCGACCGGGCTAACATAGCCGAGAGCTAGCCCTCCTACTGTCGCTACGTGTAGTGGCTCTCGATTGTCCATTTTCTATTCTTTGAGGACAACCTACCTTTGGCAATGTAAATCAATATGCGAGTTGACATTATAAACAAAAAATCAACCGTTGATCCAAGCTCTCTCATCCACTTTGTCGGAATTCTGGAAGCAGAAGAGAAAAAATGGTTTCCCCACGTGATCATGGTTCACATTCAAATAAACTGTTCAAGTCATAGTTGCGACTGATTGCCAACGAAATGAATTGGGCTCCGTCATAGTTTTTGGTCCTCTTTGGGAGAACTAGTTACTGTTAGAATGATACAACGTTCCTTTCACTCTGAAAATAAAGGTAGCGGATAACGTTAAAGAAGAAGAAGTAGGCTGAACCTGCCCATGAAGCCGGTACATTTCGAATTTACGTGGTGTGCCTGAGTCAGATCCTTCTCTGCATAATGGATCCAAAGGAGAACACAGATGGATCTTCAACGGGAGGCCAAGAAGGGAACTAGAAGAACCAATATCAAAAGATGTAGATGCAATTTTTGATTAGACATGAACTACAGCAGTTCTTGGTCACTACAGAAAGTGTCATTCGAAGCTTTATTTGTAATACAATTGAAAGAGGTCGTAGTCGTCGACAGTGTCGTGTGTTGGATGTGGCTGATTTCTGCAAGTCATTGTTGTGACTTTCGCGCTAACGTTCAAGACGACATGTACGCTCCATTACATTATTGCAGCTTTATAAAAGGAAGCTCCCGTACTTTCGAAGATAAAGAACGAGGTGGACATTTTCTTTTCTCGCCACCCCATCGCAAAGTATTGCGGGCAAAGTAACTCTGTCCAAGGCGTACGAGCGCGCAAATGCAGACTTCTTCATTTATGTACGTCTTTTCCCCGTAGCGCACAGGGCTTGTCAAGGAGTCCCCCCGAACCTGTAACGCGTGCCCTAATATTGTACATAGGTAAGAACTACATATCTGATACCGTGTTTCGCTCGCTGATCCACTTCTTGCTTGCTCAAGAAATACGTTGGCCTCTAGGATGTTTTGTTTTCAATGTGAGCATTTCGTCGCGGATGATTCCGCCTGTATAAATCATTTCTTGGTCTTATTCAAAGATCGGAAGCCTTGGCTTTGTGGCAAGTGGTGAGACAATAGAAACTGATAGCAGCCGTAAAGAGCTAGTGGGACGAATATGTGTCAGTTGACCTGGACGTACTTATCTTTGAAAACTTCTGATAGTCGGGGACAGGCACATAACCTCTTCCTTCGCCTCACGATGTATCCATCCCTGTTTCTCGAATTCTCCGCCGAGGAAATGGAAATGAGATAATTCTGTGATTTGTGACTCCCCCGCGGACACGTTAATGCATGGACATGAATTGAAGGTTGGTTGCAGACATAAC
Source organism: Gracilaria domingensis (assembly GCA_022539475.1). Taxonomy (NCBI): domain Eukaryota; phylum Rhodophyta; class Florideophyceae; order Gracilariales; family Gracilariaceae; genus Gracilaria; species Gracilaria domingensis. The sequence continues at coordinate 98,392 of VCMS01000131.1, read as the reverse complement.
AACAGCTAAGGAGGAGAAAAGACTACGAGAAGGCCTGAGAAGCTACTCGTGCTGCTCCATTTCGCTCCAAAGAATAGTTGTCTTCAATTGAATGAAAGCTGACGTTGGCAAGAGACTATATTTAGGTCTCAGAGATTATGGAGGGTGTCCTTATACTGTTTCTGCGATTTGAGATGATACTGACGACTTGGTTCCACCTTTTGGTCATCTTTCAGATCGAAATTCTGATTTCCGCACATGTCCCACGCATGAAGTGGCTGAAAGTTGAGACTTAAGAAAGTGTCACTAAGGCGTTACAGCCGTGCGCTACTGAAGTAATTTGTATACCGTAGAAATGGAATAGAAGCATTCTTGTACTTCTTTCTTGGACAAAGTGGTGACTACTAGTTGTTTTCATAGTGCCTCGGTTGGTGAGAAGCTGAGATGGTTATGCTTCTATCCACAACTCGTTTCTGGGGTATCCTTGTAAAACGAAGATTCCTTCAATTTTCTCCGCCGAATGAAACTAATTGTGCTCGCATAGCTCATACGTGTTAACACTCTTTCATTTTTCTTTTTTATGTCTGTTTCCTCTGTAGGAGATCTTCTATGCGACCCAGGATTCTGAATCCATTTCGAAAATGGCTTCAGAATCCCACGAGAACGATTCCTCTCTCGAGAAGGGTTGTCGTTAACCAGAGAAGCTTGACGACTTCTCTATTGTTTTTGTGCCGGTACCCCGTACCCCAGGGGTACCGTTGGTAACAAGTTATCGAGGTCCGCAACGGTCCCAGCGAGTGCGATGGGTCCACCACGGCGCATGATGACGCAATTGTTGATCCAAAGTTTTGGATCACGCGATCGAAGGCCGCCTCTCGAGGCACCCATCGCACTTCGCTATCATCACAGCTCGATAATGCCGTCATAGAGCGGATCGGGGAGGTCGTTCACATGTTCGTCCATTCGCCTCCGGATACGCTGATTCCTCGTGCGCCCAAGCTGACCCAAACCGGGCTCCAATCGTTGACAGTACACCATCATCACACCTTCAGTACACTCTGCGCACCTCGCGTAACTAGCGCCCCAAAAGGCAGTTGAAGCGCGCCTCATCCCCACCATGCTTGGCCTCTGTCGTCTCGCAACTCGGCGCCCACGAGTCCCTATTCCTTTCCTGCCAGAGCAGCAAATCCGACACTCCTCCAAGAAATCGCTGGCTCGTGGCATGCGGCTACGTCGTGGTGGCCCGATCCCCGGCCCTCGTTTCGGTGGCAAATTATCAGTGGACATGAACCATCGCACCGAGTCCATGATCGACGCCATCCGCACTCCTACTCCCGTCACAAATCCCATCGCACGGTGGCGCATTCTTCGCGGCGACTTTGTTGAGGTGATTAGCGGGCCAGAAAAGGGCAAAAGAGGGCGTGTTATAGAGGTGGTGCGGGCTTCAAACCGGGTCGTTGTGGAAGGTGTTGGCCTGGTGAGGAAGAAAGCTCCTGTTCCAGGAGGTTATCTGAAGACGTTTGAAACCGAATCTCCAATTTACGTCTCCCGAGTCGCAGTGGTTTGTCCGCAGACAGACTTGCCTACTCGGGTCACTTTCGCTTTCCTGGAGGATGGCACAAAGGTGCGTGTTTCTAAGAGATCTGGCGCAATCATCCCACGGCCTGAAATCTTGAGGCAGCGCCGCAAGCCCCATCCTGAAGACAGCCCGAAGGATACACCACCCACAGTGGCTTTGCACAGAAGCTACATGGACGAGGAAGGCCTTTATGAGCAATATGCCGGCTTCCAAGCTCTTGTGGACAAGTCAATGCAGTAGGGAGTAAATGCAGGGCCAAGACAGCGACGAAATTACACACGTTCTCGTTCGAGAAGCCTCATTTCTACGAACATTCCTCTCACCAAAGTTGGAAGACAGCACCGCCAGTTTCATAGTTACATTCCGTGCTAGCAACAGCAGGTATAGATATGGAGGTTTTTCACAAGGCAACTCTATCAAGTCGTTTTTAATGGAGCGACTCAAAGTAGAAGCGAGAGTAATCACTGTTTCTGACAATGCGCCGAGCGGAAAACCTCGAAAACAGAGGCGCTATCGTGCTCTACGTTAGGTGTTTCAACGAAAAAGAGCAGCAAGGGCGATGACTTTGTCAGGAAGTCATCTTTTGGGCTCAAACAAGGTTCCTTTCACTCAGTGCGTCGTAGCGAATCTACTGAATCAAATCTACGGCATCGCCGTCAAAAGGTTGTCGGATACCATGTGCCCCTCGCAGAACTGAACACAAGCTGATGATGTAGAATGTATGTATAGGATTGAAAGAAAAAACGTGTACTACGGTATCGGTACCGAAAAGTGAAGTGCGTATGATACCGTCTCTGTAGGCGACTCAAGCCGCTCTGTGTTAAGGTGTCTTCGGAACAAGCGAGGAAGACAAGTTGGTCTGCAATCACGAAAGCATTGGACAGACCCATCATGGGTGATCCGCATTGCCGATGGAAAGGCGCCATTCGTCCACGAAAAAATAGGGAGTCCTCCCTCAACCGTTGCAGAAAGCCGTTACTGGTTACACACAAAACAAAAAAAAAATCTCATCTCCGTTCCACCCTCCACCCGAGACATCTCCATCGTGATTCACAACCCCCCGCAAGTATATTCTCAATACAGAGCACGGCGCGAGCGCTCATCTCCTTACATCGAATGAGCACGCATCAGACAATGACGCCCCTTACAATACTCATGACCCTCAAAGTTAGAAAGACACTCCTGCGAACGTTGGTTCCCCGTAAAAAAATTGGCCCACGACCTCGGCAAACACTTCGTCGCGAACGAACGATCATACTTGATTTGAATAATGTCAGCAACCTCGTCAATAATACATAGAGCCCAGTCCAAATCCTCACGGCTGTGGGCGGCACTCAAACAAATCCTAGCCCTTGACAAAAGCAGCGGCGTCGCTGGGAATCCAGCAACCACCACAGCCAAACCTCTAGAGTAACACTCCCTAGAGAACGCAGCGATCTTCGCGGGGTTGTACAACATGATTGGAATCACGGGCGAGTCCCAGTCTCCAAGAGTTTGTACGCCCATCTTGTTCAGCTGTTTCCGGAAATAGATTGCATTCTCTCGCAGTTGGCGAATCTTATTTCTTCCAACATCAGTACCATCCTTGCCCATAAGCTGCTCAAAAGCCCAGTTGATGTGCTGCGCGCACGGAGGAGACATGGCCGACGCATACAGCGAAGCTGGAGAAAGCGCGCGAATGCGTTCAATGAGAGCAGAATCGGAAGCAATGTAACCTCCAACGGCCCCGAACGACTTGGTGAAGGTACCCATCATGATATCAATATCACGCGTATCCACACCATGATGCTCCGAAACACCTCGTCCCGTGGGTCCAAGCGCGCCAATGGAATGCGCCTCATCCAAGTACAAGTAGGCACCGTACTTCTTCTTGACTGCAACAATCTCACGAAGATTGCACGTCTGACCCTCCATAGAGTACATACCCTCCACAACAATCATGATACGTTTCCACGGAGCGCCCGTGCCAGGCTGTCCTGCAGCAATAGCATCAAGAATAGTACTTTCCAACGAGTCCGCCGAATTATGCTCAAACACGCGAATCTTGGCGCCGGATGAGCGAGCGCCGACGACAATGGACGCGTGATTCAACGCGTCGGAGATGATGAGATCGCCTTTACCAACAATAGCCGGGATGATTTGCGAGTTGGTCGCAAAGCCCATGCCAACCACGATGGCATCCTCCTTGCCCAAAAAGTTGGCCACGGTGTGCTCCAGCTTGCGCACAAGCGCGGAGCGCCCCGTCGACACAGACACATCGCAAGAAGCCACACCACACTGGTCCAGAGCATCGGTGACGGAGGAGTGAACACCGCCAGGAACCTCGGCATAGCCCAGGTAATTATAGCTGCCCAAGTTGAGACACCTCGTAACCCTGCCAGTAGGATCCGAAGGCAAAGAAGACTGCTCGGCCGCGCGCGCGACAACGGCGTGGGTGGGCTCGTACGGCGGATGAACCACTCGAGCGACGGGGCACCACGCGCTCTCCTTGACTCTCTCCAAGACGTCGATCCACGCGCCGGCCGTGCCGCGAATGGGGCGTCCCCAACAATCGTTAATCCTCTGATACAAGCGGCGGGTGTAAAAGTCCTCAAAGTCGTTAAGCAAGGGGGCGCGACCGCGCGATTGGCCGGCCTGCCTCACGGCGTACGAGCCGGCATTGAAGAGGCGGCCAAACGTATCGCGCACATGGCCAAACACGATGAGCACGGCGTAGCCGAGGTAGGTGGTGAGCGCAGTGAGGTACGGCAGCTCGCCGTACGCCGAGTGCGGCACAGCGCCCTTCTCGGCCATGAAAGCGAGCTCGGGGCGGGGAGAAGGCGCGCGGGGGCGGTGGGGAAGGAGGGAGGGGGAGGGGTAGGGATGAGGCGGGGGGGGGGGGGAAGAGCGCGGGGTGCGCGTCGAGGCGGCAACGCGAGAGCAGAAAAGCAAAAAAAAAGCGCGGCGCGTGGCGCAACGGAACAAGAGCGCCAATGCTCGCCGCCACGGTGGCGCGCCATTGGACCAGCGCGGCAGGCGGCGCGCTGTCAATTCCCGCACCGCGCACACGTGGCGCGCGCGCCCGCAGCGCACGCGGCGGCGCGCCTTACAGCGTGTATGTGCGCCGCGGCGGCGCGGCAGTCATCTCATCAGCACTCAGCATTTACACAACGCGCGCCTTCAGCGGGAGAGTTGAGATGATGCACGTGTAGATACTCCACTTCGTGTAGTACTGCATATATCCGATACTGGGCCTCTTCAGCAACCTGGATCATCTTCTGATGGCTACTCTACGGACAGTGATCAAGTACTCTCGCGCACTACCCGGGCAAGGAATCCACCTACGACCCTGACCGTGGTGGTTACTAATCAGATGAGGAGAACAGCAGTCCGTCAGCTTCATGCGCAGCAGCTCAGATATCTTTGCCATCGCAAATAAGCACAAGTGATTAGCCTACTGTTCAGCAGGCTTTGAAACCACCAGAAGCCTCTTTCTGGATGGAGGGCATCAAGAAAGAATTTGAAACGAGTCGGAATCTCGGAGCATGTGTCGACGCTGGACCTGACCATGGAAAGCCAATCCCTGCCGGAATTATTCTTCGACTGAAGCGAGATCACAATGGTGCACCCTCACGATCCAAAGCCCGCCTTAAATCGGTGCACGCGCAGCCCCGAGGAGCGCGCGCCCACGACGCCGATGCCGCAGATGCGGCACAGCGTGCCCTTCGAGCTCGGCGCGTATGCCGCGCCGCAGTAGCCGCACACTTCGCGCGCCGTGCCGCCGTACAGCGGCGTCATCGACTCGCAGTCCACCACCAGCTCGCGCCGCTCGTCGTAGTCCACCTCGTCGCGGTTGCGCCGGTTGCGGTCGCACAGCTGGATCACCTGCCGCGCCTTGCTGGCCAGCGCCGCCGCCGGCTTCAGCTCCAGCAGCCGCCGCGCAAAGCCGCCCGCCAGCTCGAGGTTCTGCGTGTCGAACGCCGTCTTCATCGCCGCACGCAGCGCCAGCTGCACGTGCGCCGGCGCCAGCCCGCACCGCGAGAACAGCCCCGCAGCCTGCACCTGCCGCGCGCTGTCGCCCTCTGCCTTCGCCGCGCGTCCCGCCGCCTCCAGCTGCAGCCCGATCATGTACTCACGGCACATCGTGAGCGCCGTCTTGGCGTCCTCCGCCTCCCGCGCGTTCGACACCACCACCAGCGGCAGCGCGCTCATCACCCCGCTGAACAGTTTCATCGCCTCACCAAACTTGCCCTGCTGGAACCGCTGCATTCCGTGTCGGTACCGTTCCCGCAGCAGCGGTAAGCTCAGGCTCATTGCCGCCAACTCGCTGTCATCCGGTCGTGCGATGTACGCAGTCATCACTCCCGTGTTGGGCACCCCATCCACAGCCCCACGGCATCCACCATATACGCTCATGAACGCCTCCTTCATCTTGCTGAATGATCCAGCTCCAATTTCGTCCTTCATTACAGTCATAGCCTCCTTGAATGCGCCCGCTGCCACAAGCTCTCCCGCAAGCATCCCATTCTTTTTCCACCGCGATGCCGCTCCAGGTCCTGCCGTGGGGGCTACGTAGTACTCGCTGCCCTTCTTGCCGCCTGGCGCATGTGCAAGTCCGTCGTCAAACTCATTCTCCTCTTCGGCACCGCCAAAGTCGTCCCCGCCCAGACCTGAGTCATCGAGATCAAAGTCTCCTCCCCACGCGTCATCACCATTCGCTGCCGTGTCTTCGGTGGCCAGTCCAACTGCGAACGGATCTACAGCAGCGTTCGCTGCTTCTTCTTCCTTGTCCCAGACCGCATCTCGTTCGGACGCTTCGAATGCAGCCGCGTCCTCGTAGTAGTCACCAGTTGGTTCCTCGAAGTCCCCTTCCGCCCCAGGATCCCTGCTAAAGAGGCCTCGTGCCACAGGCAGATGCGGCCAAACCATTTCGTCTGTGCCAACAGGAGTGGGGGGTATAATTAGTTCGCCTTCTGACCATGACGGGTCTACAGTAACTTCCGAATCGTCCCAGCCACCCAACTCTTCTAGTTCCTCCGCCATGCCATGGCTCTTGGCAGTGAGTTTGGCCATCGCCACTTGGCCGCAATCTCTCAACACTGAGATTCTGCCCTCTACATCACCCAGATACATACTGATTTGGAAGCGAGCCGCAAGGTTTCCACGCGCGTCAGCAATCTTTCCCACTTTAGCCAGCTTCTCAAAGTTGCCCGTCAGCACATACAGGAACGCCAGTCTGTCCAAGTCCTTCGTTCTCTGCAAACATAACTCAAACACTTCCAAGTTGCCCTGTTTCAACGCTGCAGAGGCCAGTCTGCGGAAGGCGTCATTGTCGCCAATAGCTTCAGCAGCTTCCAGAGCCGTTTCAATCGCGCCAGAGTCCAATGCCAGAGCAAGCCGAGTCTTCTCGTCTTTGACAAAATGTAGAGCCACCTCTGGGAATCCCTTCGTCTGCAAATATGAGATAATTGACTGCCCCTTCAGTCTGTTCTGGGAAATCATCCTTTTCACATCGTCATATCGCTTGCGTAGAAGGAGAAGTTTGAAAGCGTATTCGGTGGGATCAATCGGCAGAATTCCCGGAGTAGCTTCGCGATCGAGATAGCAAACAGCCGGACCACGCACTCGGGTCAAGTATATAGGCTGCTGAAGAGTTGACACGATTCCACTGTCGCCGTTGGGCAGGCAATACTTAAGATGATTCAGAGTCGTGTACAGCAACACACCAGAATCGTCCCAAGCCGCAGATTTCACACGGATTGTTTCATGGACTGTGGCAAGATGATCAAGCTTTGAGGTGCAGAGAACAATAACATGCTTGCCCAGCAAGGCAACTCTCTTGTTGTCCTCGGACCATATTGCGTAGTTCGCATGCGCAGCTACGTCTGAAACCTGCTTCCTTTGTTGGAGGTCCACCAAGACAACTTTGCCGTCGGCGCGAACGAGCACGTAGCCAGAACCAGCTCCAAACAGCCAGTCTGCTCCTGGAATAGATATGGGAATCCTCTTAGTGACTTGATTGCGTAGATCTCTGACAACTATTTCTTTGCCCTTGTCGAGGGTAGCAAAACGATTGCGTCCGACAAACACTGCAGAAACGCCTGAGCCTTTTCTGGGCTCAGCAATTGTTTCGGCGCCAGTTTGTCCCATACGAGGCAGATTAGTGTACAACTCATAAGTGCCCCCATCGGCATCGTGGTTAAGAATCACAGCGTGTTCCGCAGCGTTGTAAGACATCGAACGTGCGGGTGGTTGATGAGCGCTGTTAGGACCGCTTGAGGCTGGCATTCCAAACAAGGAGCTGCCGCCGCCAAAGCCGCCCATGCCCATGGCGCCGACGGTATCAAAAATACTAGTGGTGGCCTGGCGAATAGCAACCAGAGGCATATCCCGGCCGTTGTTAAAATCGAGCATCCGCAAGAAGCGATCTTTGGTGTAAACTAACGACTGATCCGTGGCTTGATAGGCGGGACGCTCACGTTCCAACTTGAACACCAGCATACCGCTATCATGCCCCGCTGCGATAAGATTGATGGTGGGGTGAACAGCGAGGATCCAAAAGCGATCTGAGTCTCTTCGGAAAGTATGCAAACAAGTTCGGCGGTTCAGATCCCATACGCGAATGGTCTTATCCTCCGAGTCCGTAATAACAAGTTCCTTGCGTGGATGGAAAATGGCGCATGAAACATTGTTCAGATGTCCTCTAAACGTATCCAACTCCCATGCTTTTGTATCTGACATACGCCACAGCTTAACTTGACGGTCATCAGCTCCGGAAACTATGAGAGGGAGAGTGGGATGGAAGGAAGCCCAGTTGACACCGCGTGTGTGACCTTCCAATACATACTTCACAACTGCATCAGTGCCACCGAAGAGATCGGCGTTGACTGCTGCGGGAAGTTGCCCACGGACTTGTGACATTACATCGGTGGGACGAACAGACTTTTGGCGAAGAGATGAGACATCCCATACACGAATGGTTTGATCGAGTGAGGCCGAGACGACAAGGTCCTCGTTCGGAGAGAACATGGCAGACATGCAATAATGCGAATGGCCAGTGAGCACTGCCAGGCAAGAGCGATTCTGCCAGTTCCAGATGCGCACGGTCTGATCGTCACTGGCGGAAACAATCCAGGGACTCTCATGGTGAAAGTATACAGTTCGGATGTAATCTAAATGACCAATTAAGGTGAAGACGCATCTCCTTAGCTTGTAATTCCATACTTTGATCTTATAGTCATCTCCACCAGACACAAACAGCGGCTGAGATTTGTGGAAATCAACGCCACGCACGGGACCTTCATGTTCATCGAATCGATCTATAAGAGTGCCCATACGATAGTCCCATAACTGAATGGCGCCATTATGCAAGCTGGCAAGGATCCACGGACGAGTTGGATGGAAAGCCAAACCCTTGACGCGATTACTCTTAGTCTCAAACTTGGTCAGCATCTTGACAGAACAGCGTGCGCGCACGCCGCAAAGACGAGCAGCAAGAACGCGGGAAACTAAAGAGCGGTGGAAGCAAAACACTAAACGGCTCGAGACGGGAACAGCGAGATACTGTGAGCGGTGCGAGGGGGCGCTGTTCCTGCGAGGCGCGCAATATTTGAGGCAGGAGAGACTTGTGAATGAAAGTTAAAGTGTGTGATTGAGGGAATAACGCCAACGGCGAGACGCTCGCGTCGAGAGGACGGGCGCGGTGGCTGCGCGGTCGATCGGCGCGGGGGAGCGACGCGGCGGAGACGGGAGCGAGCGGCACAGTGCTGTGCATGATTGTGCGTGTGAAAAGGCGGCTGACACCATGACAGGCTCTGAATGGATCAATCGCTTTGCAGTTGTTGTGCGGGAAACGCCTCCAGCTTTGCCAAAAAATTGCCCAACTTTTTACAAATCACGAAATGTCAGCAACATTTAGTTCCTTTCCTGGAATGATTCTCACGGCGCATCACCTCCGTACCCAAGGGTATCTTCGGATCGAAGGCAAGGATATCCTTAAGGATACCGCTACCTACTACGGCTATGACAGAAGAATGTCGTTTTCTTGTCTTTGATGCCACCGTCAGCTCATGCCATCGAAAAAAGTTCGCTGCCGCGCCCATTTTGCGATACTCCACCCGCGAGGGCCCACGGCGATTCGAAACGGCCCGACTCAGGTGCATCGTTCGCATAGGATTAAACTCGGCGCCGCTCTGCGATTTGGGTACTTGAGGACAACCACGTTCCATTTACGACTGCGAAGACCAGTCGCCCAATCCAAGCAAGCCTCCTCCTCCTCCTTTCCACCCTTATGCCCCACGTACGCCATAATGGAAACCACACCACCAACAGCGACCAACCCCTCAGCGCTCTCTAGACTACGGAGGGTACTTGACTCCCTGGTGATAATGCTACGATCCGCCCCTTTTCCCGGGTACCATCCCAAGTTGTACACAACACATGAAACAGATCCCTCCTTTAAGCCCAGCAGCGAAAAATCTTCATGGCTTCTTCTGTGCAAACATAAAACTCCCATGTCGCCATGTAGCAAAGCTTCCTCATATCGTTGTCTAGTTTCTTCGATGGCGTCTTGTTGAATGTCGAATGCGTGTACAATACCCTCATTCCCGACGTACTGACCAAGCGATATTGTGTCAGACCCACGCCCGGCGGTCGCATCGATCACAGTCCGTATTTCTGTGTTGCGGATTGCATCATGCCATGCTTCCCTAACAAAAGAACCACTATGACGCATTTGTTGCACCACGCTTTCCGCACGTGCTTCACTATATACTGATGAAGCTACGGTGCTCATCCCGGAGCCAAGTCGTGATTGATGCATATTTGGTTTTCGACAGCATTGTATAGTGAATACATGATCTGCCTGTCGCGGTATAACAAGCGGTGATACGAACGAGAAACAATTTATAGTTCGTGTTGTCATCATCACGTTCACATAGTTCTGCTCATACAAATACAACAATCTGCACTGAACGAAGCGAAAGACGACGCGGAAGCGCACAGCTTCGAGGTGTCCTGCCGCGAAAACTGTGTTCTTGAGGATATGCAATTTTTCCTAGATCTTAGCGTGACGTCATTTTACACCACCTTTGTACAGATCTCTCTCTCTCTGCTTGGACAGGTGGCTTCCATCCAACTTCATCCACCTTCTGTTCGTCTTGATTACCTACTCCTCTCCAAATTATCATTTGGACACTTGAAACACACTCCTCGTCAAGTCAGAAACAGCCATCTGATGCCATACCTCGGTTCCGCCTTTGCATGTTTTCGCAGCAGCTTCACACAGACATTGACCGCCAGCGCTCTGAGGTCTTCTTGCTTCTTGCGACTGTCACCACGACGAAGAAACCACGCGTGTCACACATCTATCCGATCTCTCACAATGACTACTCAATCGCCAAAATTTAAGCTTGCTCTCTGCCAGATGCTAGTCACCAACGACAAAGCAGCCAACCTCGAGAAAGCAAAGAACTTTCTTCGACAAGCTAAAGAAGCAAATACAAAGATTGCCGTTCTGCCAGAGTGCTTTCAATGCCCCTATGACACTGCTTGCTTCCGTGAGTACTCTGAACCACTTCCCGACCCCCCATTTCCGGTGACCAGCAAACATGAATCACCCTCCCTTAAAATGCTCCAGGATCTTGCGCAAGAGACAGGCATGTACATCGTGGGCGGATCTGTGCCGGAAATATCGGAAGATAAGGTTTTCAACACTAGTATGACAGTATCGCCGACAGGTGAGCTCATCGCCAAACATAGAAAAGCTCATCTGTTCGACATTGACGTTCCGGGTGGAATTAAATTCAAAGAGAGCGACGCCCTTACTGCCGGGGAGAAAGCAACTGCTTTCCAAGTTCCAGAACTATCTCTGACGGTTGGAGTGGCCATATGTTACGATATGAGGTTCCCTGAGTTGGCTATGGTTCAAGCTCGTCATATGAAGGCCAGTTTGTTAATATACCCCGGTGCTTTCAACATGACGACAGGGCCTGCGCACTGGGAGTTACTGATCCGATCACGCGCATTAGACAACCAGGTGTTTGTAGCAGCATGTTCGCCTGCTAGGGCGGCAAGTGGTGATGGATACAAGGCTTGGGGGAATTCGATGGTTGTTGATCCGTGGGGTAAAATTGTTGCAGCTACGGAGGAAAAGGAAGCTCTCGTTATCGCTGAAATTGACCTGGTCAGAGTCGAAAAAGTCCGGAAGGCCATTCCGACCAGTAAGCAGAGAAGAGCAGACTTGTACACTCTTGAGTATCTTAAGTAGAAGCTGCTCTTGCACAAGTGTCGACTGAAGCAAATGGACTAAAGCCCATCTCAGTGGGCTCGAGCACATCCAAAGGTAATATTGGAATGTATCTCCGCAGCTGGAGCGGCGGAAAGACGTTAGTTAGTGCGTTGTCATGGATCACCTTGCCGCATCACAAAGCCACATAAAACGTAGCTGGCGTCGTAGAAATCGCTGTTAGTCATGAAAGGTCCACATACCCTGCTATTTGTCTTTTCGTGTCGAACGGAAACATATTTCATGCCTGGTTCCCTATAGCTGGCGACAGACGAGTCAAACTAAAGATTGATTGAATGGAACTATATACAGTTTCAATTACTGGGCATACTGAGTCGCCTTTACGTGGAAGTCCGAGCAAAAAGTCGTAGCCCAATGATGTTATCACGGCTTTAAATTCTTTTCCCACCGGTGTTGATCATAGAAGCTATTGATCGTCAAATTTTGCGACCAGCTTATTATTCGTGTTGACAAGTTCTACAGCCTGATCGATAGCCATCTTGAAGCATCTGATCGCTTCTCGAACTTCACTGCTAGGAATGGCTACGAAGGAGTTCGCCACATCAGGGCGGGCTTTCACTGTCTTTTGTTTCGTACTCGGTGCGTTGCCCGCATCATTAGCTCTTCGACGACGCAATGTGCTTCCTGTCGCTACTGACGCACTATTGCTCTCGGCAATGGTCCTGTTCATTGTTATCATTCCACTTTTCTCATCTTCTTGAACATCGATCTGAAGACTACTGGTCACATCTTCTCTCAGGTCATATACAAGTCGTCCCAGTCCTGTTCGAGTAGAACAGCCATATCAACTTGTTAGCATTTAAAGTCTATTTCAAACTGCCTCGAAGCCAAAAGTATACTTACGCTCTGTTGACAATGGATCCCGATATCGTTCTCGTGCGAGTGATAGGAACCCATCACTCAGAAGATCATGAAAGACTTGCTGTTGTTGTGTTCTATTATCCACAGCGTCAAGCAATTCTTCTAGTTCTGTGTCTTTGATAGCAAGTTTTTCAACAGAAACTTCTTCCGAATCCATGTCGAGGAAGAAGTCACGGTTAAGATATGCTACCAGCTTTGGAGTGGGAATTTCGAGCATTCGTGTTAAACCAGCATTGGCAAACGGCGCCAATCGCCGAATTTCGGCCACTGGTGCATATAAACGAGTGCAGATTCTGCACAGACACGCTCTACACTTGTGCATCGAAAAGAGCATCAGAATCTGATTCAGAACAACATTGTTGTCCGGGGTATCATTTACCGCTGTGCGTAGGCAATCTCAACTTCACATGTTTAGAAAGACCCCGTCGTGTTCGGTATGATCTGGCTGGAGCACCTGAGCTAAGCTCCTGTTGCAAGACAGTCATCTTCCGGCAACGGCTGGCTTTGTCTAGCTTTCAATGAAAGATTCAATGCTATCAGTGTTCAGAATGGCATTTCAGGCTAGTCTTCCTTTGGTTCCAGATAGTACGGTGCAAGTCAAGAGAACGTTGTCGCATCGGCCAAACGCGTATCGTATAGCACGCATTCCAGTATACGCGTCCTCCAGGAATGAGCGCTTGGATTCTCGTGGATTCATCGTACCGCAGCCAGGGGATGTCGTTCTGTACGCTGGAAAATGGGCTGGAGAACAGAATGCAGGTGTGGTGGATAGCGTGCGTGACGCTCCGCAACGCGTAATCGTTGACGTTCAAGAAATGCGTCGACTGAGCAATGACCTTTTCGCTGTCCAGTCAGCTCGCAATAGAAAACTCAAATGGTTTGACGTAGCACAACTCCGAGTCGCTCGTGACGCTGTTTATGTCGCAGACCAAGATGCATATCGCATTCCAAATGTTCCTGATGGATACGCCTATGTCAAACCAATGGATGACGAAGCTCGTGAACGTGCTGCCATCGAGTATCAGAGACTCAAGACCAGTCTTCTGAACACTACGCTTGCTATCGCAGCTGTGGGTGTCGCAGCTTCAGCCGCCTTGTTCGGAAAGAATTTGGCCGCAGCCTATGCATATGGCGCCGCGACTTCCGTAGCGTACCTGGCCATGTTGCAAGCGAGCGTGGATTACCTTGGTGTTCCAACCTTTTTCTCCCGCATTCTTTCGCTTCGATTTGCCCTGCCACCTCTTCCGTTTGTGCTGCTCGCAATTTCGAATGGGGCTAGGTCCCCGTCGGAGATGTTGGGTATTGTTGATCGACAGCAAGCGATTGCCGTGGTTCTAGGTTTGCTCACATACAAGATTCCTTTCCTTGCGCGTACCTTTAATGAATTTGTGGACGGACTTTCACGGATTGAGATCGGAAGAACGGGTATGGTGGGCACCGTAGCCGCTCTTGCAGCTCGCCAGATTAAGAAGATGCAACGAGACGATGGCGATAGTTCATCGACTGAAACGTCAACAGCGAGACCAGTTTTTGTATTCGCTGGACCTTCGGGTGTCGGGAAGTCGACTTTGATACATAAGCTCATGGATGAATTCCCTGAACGATTTCGGTACAGCGTATCTCATACAACACGCGAACCACGTCCTAACGAGCTTGATGGCCGGGATTACATGTTTGTTACTCATCAACAATTTGAAGACATGATAAGCTCGGATCAGTTTGTGGAGTATGCTCATGTTCATGGACAGTACTACGGCACATCATATGACTCTGTGAACGCCGTGTTGGAGAAGGGGACGTTTTGCGTTCTAGACTTGGATATTCAGGGTGTAGAAGCTCTGCGCAATAAAGCGGACCTCTCGTGGCAGCCTCTCTTCGTGTGGGTGGCACCACCTGACATGACCGCTCTCGAAGAGCGGTTGAAGAATCGAGGGACAGAAACTAGCCAAACATTGAAGACCCGTCTTAACACAGCCATGAGAGAGATGTCTTATGCCGCTACAACTAACATTTTTGATCTGACCATTATCAACGATGACCTCGATGAAGCATATTCACAACTCAGAGAGTTTATAGAGTACCAAACTAAGCCATTCTCGTGATGAAATATTCAATGGATGTCCTTTTGCTGCTCTTGATTATCGACTGGTTGAGCCCCAAGCTTTTGCAGACGGTTCCAGAGGTACAGGGCCTTGTCTACGGCCAGGTATTCTTAGCGCTAGGTTGCTGAAACAAGAATGATCACATCGTGGCCTTGAACGAGACAGAATCTGGTGTCAAGTTTATAAAAATAAGCTGCGTTGGTTCGGTTGGGTACCATGCTGGTCATCGAACAATTTGTGAATACCTACCATTCAAGTTCAAACCTTTGGAGCCTTTCTGTTGCGGAATCCAAGTCCTTCTGTGCTTTTCGCCTACGATAAAATATTGGACAATCCCCATTGCTGCAGAGCACATCGTGGCATATTTCTCCCATGCACCGTTGACATTCAGTCCACAGAGAGGCGTATACTTTCTCCAATTCAGCCACACCCTTAAGATGCTTTGAGTATATTTCAGCTTCTTTTGGTACACAGTACTTGCATATGGCTCCTTCATTGATCGGGGATCTGCACCCTAAGCAACTTAATTTCACTTTCGCGTACTTCATCAACGCCCCTTTTTTGGATGTTACAACAGAAACTGTTCTCGTATGTTCTCCGGAAAACAAAGAAGAAACCTTGCTTCCCATCACAGGTTCAAATATTCGCTCCAATGGTTTCCTGAGCATGTTCTCAAGGTAATACTTGTTGTCGATGGGTACATTATTCTCAAGAACATAGAGCGGATCTTCTGCCCTAGAATACGCAGGTTCGTTTTTGGATCCATGAGTAATGACATATGGCACACGATCTCCCAAAGACGGTGCTGTGCCAGGATCTCGTTTCCTCATCTTTTCCGCTAATGTCACATGAGCTTGCTTGGCTTCATAGTCAGTCTTAGTCAAGGCCTTTGAAACAACCAACAGTGATATGTCAATTTTGTTCTGCAGAAGGTCGGAGATAGTGTACTTGACCATTGCAATGGCTTTCTGAAGATCTTGTTTCTTCAGCAATAGTTCCAGAGATGTGGAAATAACATTGGCTACAAGTCGACAATTATCCCGGCGAACCGATTCTACTCCTTTGCAATCCATTTTGTCAAAGGTCTTCGTGTTGGTCCACAGTAAACCCGCATATCGCTTCTTGCTAATAAGCAGGTACGGATAATAACATTTCTCAAATTCCAGTTTGACGGGGTTCGGGAAGACTTGAGATATGGCTTCCGCGGCTTCCTCTCCTAAACGCATGCTTTCCTCCAAAGACTTAGAGTCCCCGAATTTGATCATAACGGAATCCGTGTCGCCGTATATCACCGTTGCTTCTTTGTACCGCTTTTCAACTTCAGCTTTCGTACTTTCGATCATCTGGCGTCCATAAGCCGTAGTGGAAGCAGAGATATCCATACACGGAAGCTTTCCAACCGACGCACCAGTGAAACCATAGACAGCATTTGCTGAGATCTTGAGAGCCAACTGACGCCCATTCAATACGGACTTTAGGAAGGGGTCTTTGGCCTCTTTCAGATCTTTTTTGGCCTTCTTTCTCGCCGCAAGAAGCTCTTCCAATATTTTAGTGAGGATTCCTTTCTTGACGGTTTTCTTTACGAAGTGAGAACCACTCGGGCTTGTAGTGTAGTCCTCGGGATTCATATGGCTCAAGTGTTGGGGGCGGATCAATGTACTATAGCACAAGTTGTGAGCCATAATAATCGAAGGATACAGGGATGCAAAATCAAGAGTGGCAATGGGATCTCGATAATAACCCTTCTGTGGCTCGATGACTGTCGCTCCTTCGAACTGCGGGCCGTCGCCAGAGCCAGCCTCCCCCATCTGTCTTTTCAAGTCAGGTATAAGGAGATCCACAGCATGACTTTTTCGATGTAACAGGCTTACGACCTTGATCATATGCCCACGAGAAACGAGCCAGCCCAAAGGGATTCCTGTCACTCGTGCCATCTCCATGTAGTTCGTCAATGCCATTAGCTTATCCATCAATTTTATGGGGAGCAAGGCATCTTTGAGGCAGTATACTGCCAGTCTTCTTCGAGTCTGCTCGTCCCCGTTCTGCAGGTCAGAAATAATACTGTAGTGGACATCTTCCTTCTGTTGTCCCAGGAATTCAGCAGATACCGAGTTCAGAGAGTAAGACCTCAGCTTGTATTCCCTAGTGATTAGTTGCAGCATGTCAAAAACAGCTCGACCATGCAAGGAGAACGACCTCGATTCATGTGTCCCAAATGCAGAAGAGCTCATTCTCGTCTTTCTCATGGTGGTTCTTGCTCTTCGCAGGCGTCCCAAGAACGGAAAATCATTGACCTTTAGTTCCTTGGCGCGGTCCAGGAGATACGGAAGATCAAAGTTGACTATATTGTATCCTGTCAGGATGTCTGGGTCTGTGACGCGTACAAAATCCCTCCAAGCGGACAACATTGACTTCTCGTCCTCAAACGACTGCACATCAGCTCCAACGATGGCAGCGCAGCTCTTTAGCGTGAAAACGACCTGAGCAACTGGCTTGGGTTGACCGTGGTCCCAAACATAGTTGGCAATCTGAATGACACTATCATGCTCAGGTTCGGGGAAAATCCCTTTGCGACCAGCGCATTCAATGTCGAAAGAAAGACGACGCAAGGGAGCTGTGGCGAGCCATTTTCCCTCTGGCTTGTGAGCTCGAATATGTTCAGCATGGACATCTATTTCGATTTGGAGACGTGATTCACATTTGTCCGAGGGAAGTATTTTGTACTTCTTCGGAGGTATGGTAAGCCATGAACAGCCCACAAGATCCGTTTCTATCATAAAGCGCAGTGCATAATCCAAAGTAGACTCAAACGTGAGCAACTCCGGGAGAGGTTTAGGCCCCTGCTTCGTTTCCACTCTGAGGCCCCCGGATTGTAAGATTGAAGCGGTTTCCTTTATATATCGAGGATGAAGCACTGTGATTTTGAAGAAGCGCATCTCCGGGTCGCCTGGAACGAAGTGCATAATGTTTCGCTTTGTAACAACCTCCACCTCAATAACAATCTCCTGCTTTAAGCCTTCATGCTTTTTCTTTAAAGAATCATTTAGTGCTTTGCTGAGCGAGAAGGTATCAATGTCGGAAAGTACCGGCGCATAAAAGTAGTGATAGAAGTGATGAACCCTTAAAAGAACACTGTTTCCTTTCTCAGTGACACCGAAAAGACGAAGGATTGCAGAGCCATTCTCTCCAATGGCATAGTCGTCTGATACGTCAACTTGCATTATCACCAACGGATCCGTGTCGCGATTGAGCGATGGGATTGGTGGCCGCCACCATTCATCTCGAACTTTTACGGCAGACGTTGATGAAGTGGGCCTCATGACACGCTTAGATGGATTGAATAAGATGGGCTCGGAGAACTTGGACACAATGGGGAGAAAAGGAAGCCTTTTACGGCGTCGAGAGGCGGAACGATATATAGGGGTACAAGGTATAGCCTACCCCGCCCTTTGTCATGGACATGTTTGCTTTCCCGAAGGAGAATTTTGGCGCCAAATCGTAGTAGGTATAGCCTACCCACAGGGAAACGTTTTGGAGCGAATAAAAATTTAAGCTTCGTTTAGTACAATTATTTCAGGCTTCTGTAATGTATTGTTCTTATAAATGCCTCATACATTTTTTTGCCTCGCAGCTGCGGAAATGTTGATCCTGCCAACGTCAAAACCCCCCTCAACACATTCGTTCGCGATGAAAATGTACATTCAGATAAACGATCGTTTCTTGTTACGCGTTCTCAACTATGCATCTTCTCGCTCGGTAACTTCCGCAGAAAGGCAGCTCGGCGGCACTGCACTCGCATCTTCAACAAACCGCACGCCAATGGATTGACTCAAGTACCAGCTGCAGTGAAGTATCCAATAATTTTGAACAGCTTTGG
Organism: Gracilaria domingensis; assembly: GCA_022539475.1. Lineage (NCBI taxonomy): Eukaryota > Rhodophyta > Florideophyceae > Gracilariales > Gracilariaceae > Gracilaria > Gracilaria domingensis. The sequence continues at coordinate 79,709 of VCMS01000131.1, read as the reverse complement.
GCCTGATATCCATGACCGTCCCGATTTGAGCAAGCAAGTTGCGTCCTTTAGAAAAGCTGTGAGACAGGATGTATCGGACTCTATCGACGTTATCTGTACAAACTCCCCGATTCACGAAATAGGCTGTGATCTCTGTCCACATTTAATCTTTGTGCGCCGACGAGTCCATGATGCTCTGCGGAGTGAAGCTCGCCGTATTGGTCGGAAACCCTTGGATAGGATAGAGTGTATTTCAGCAGTACTATCTGGCTCGCATCCTCAGTGAAGACTTGTATGGACCCCTACCAACCGACTATTTGGGAGCACCGCCGCACCCGACGTCGTGGTGCAACAGATTGGTGCAAATAGAACAGAGCTGTATTTTGTGCCAGTGGGCAAGTAGGCGATGGAACGGAAAGCTAGAGGTTTGCCTGATGCGTTCCACCCGCAGCACACCCTTCGTCGTTATGTATACACCCATCATCTTCAACGTTCTACCTTTCAAATGCCATTAAATAAAGGTCTCGTTCGTTCGTTCTACCACGCATGGCACGACACCATACTTGTAGTACCTTGCTCAAACATCTCCAATTCCACTTCGTTCTCTGGTCGTCTTTCAGTTTCGGGTTGTGGCTCTCGCGGGTATGTCATTGTACTCCCCGCTACTGCATCTTTGAGCATGCGCTCGTTACCGTCCAGGACACAAATCATCTTCGGCGCTTTTCCTTTCACGACTTCGAAAGCGTTTACGAGCTGGGTTCAAAGAACTTCTTTACTGACACCCTGCGACCTATGGGAGCCCGATTACCGGACACCACCTTATCCGCTTCATCGCGGTCTGCTTCACTCGCTCCTAACACTGACGCATCACGTCTCTCGTTCCTTCGCCCAGGTGTAATATAGTTGCACGCAAATGCTCTAAAGAACATCTGTGTATCACGTTCTAGATATACGTAGTGAAAGTTCAGTCGTCGCCCGCAGATATAGCTAAGTTTCAAAGAGTGTTTTGGCTACCCCTGTAACGCTACCTAATGCACACGGTTCATGAAAAGGCGGACAGAAGATTGGGATGTACGTTTGTGAAGAAAGTACGAACTTATGGCTCTCAATGTCCAGACAAAAGCACTAAGATAAAGTCAATAACGTGATATGGGCTCAGACGACCAGCCAAGAACCCCAATTCTTGAAGTGCTGAGTTGTTAGACTACGACAGCAACGAAACAACACACCTCACGCATGGTCTTTTGGAACAGGCAGTGAATCGAGAGCTTGATGGTATTTACAAATCCATGTGGAGGCCTTTACTAAGATCAATGCATGATTTGGCAACCGCTGTCGACCGACAAGCATTCAGACGTCCACGAAATACGCCCTCCATGATCCCCTCATTCATAAGCCTCACATGGCACTCGTCTTTCTAAACGTTGTTCTGTTGTAAGAAATTCATTAATTCTACCATGATGTCATGATTCTCCTTGTTACGTTTCTCAGGTGTGAATTCAAAACTGTTCCCTTCCACCGGAGGCAGCTGTTCTGCCTGAGATGATGATGTTACGAATGTAACCGGTATGGCCGGCACTCCCTCTTCTTCTGGCTCGTTTGAAGGGATCAAATCTTCCTCCTCTCCTTCCATGAATGGTTCTAGTGTCTCCAACGGCTCCACTCCCTTCTCAGGTGATGACTCGAAACCTTCAATCACAATTTCCAACGCTGCAATTCTGTAACCATCAGCGCGACGCATGTTTACTTCATTCTGCACTGTGCTACAACCCACTTGCATGCGCGGCAGAATGAAGTCCGCGACATTGGCGGTATTGGTCAGAAGCATCTCATACAGAGAGTCTCGCACAGTTGCTGGGTTACTTTGCAAATTCATGTTCTCAGAAAGCACAAGCGCGGAGAGTCCTGCAACGTGAGGCGTTGCCATAGACGTCCCGTTCATCGATTCGTAATCTGTCGGAGAGCTGATACCTGCGCTAACAATCTCATGCCCAGGTGCAATGAATTCTACGCACGAGCCTTTGTTGCTATCCATTTCAAGAGCGTCTTGCTTAGTACTAGCTGCGACAGTAAACGCTTGTTTCGCCTTTGAGGGACTAAAGAAACAAGAGTTCACGGCAGAGTTGCCAGCAGAGACGACGAAAACGATTCCACGATCCGAAGATGAGTACACAATCTCATCAAGAGGTGTAGTCGTGAAGCCAGTTAGTGCCGAGTAACTCAAATTCACAATGAATGGCACGGAAGCATTCTTCGCCTTTTCTTCAATAATGTACTCCACTGCTGCGATTGTGTCCGTAGCAATTCCGTTCCCATGGTGATCGAACGCTTTTATGCAAGTGACGGAAGCGTCTCTAGCAATGCCAACATTCGTTCCGCCAATTAAACCCGCGATATGGGTTCCATGACCATTGTCATCGACGCCGTTCGCAAATGAACTTCCTGGCGCCTTCTGCGTCGTGATATCGAGATTTACGAATTCATTGTGGTCTACACGACATCCCGTATCAATGACAAACACACGAACCCCTTTTCCCCTTCTTGGGTAGCACGAATAGTCAGTGGGGAGCCTGTCCAGGTTTGCATCTTCTTGATCAATGCGGTCCAAACCCCAATTGTAAGGGGAGAAACCCTCGGGCACGACTTCTCTCGAAGCTGGAACAAACATAGGAGTATCAGGACCACCCGTGCTTTCGTCTTGTGCGTCAGAATCAGTTGGAGCTGTAGTGAGAAGCACATCTTGGGCTGAATACATGACACCGTCAATCTGCTGCAGCTTGTCGTTCACTAGCATCGCCGTAGTATCATTACGTACACAACCGCACTTAACGGTGATCATACCCAAGTGCACATTATGCCGAATGATCTCACATTGAGCCGATTTTCCTTGAAAGGTTAAGCCAGCGATACTCTTCTTCACGGCCTCAACGCAGGTACTGTCACATTCATTCTCCGGTTCCAGCGAAACGATAAAGCGTTTGCGAACATATCCTTTGGAAACAGCATGGGCGACTCCAAGTAGAGCCGCGAAAAGTAAAGGCAGAATCCGCATAATGCGGTCGCTGAAGAGAACGGGAACTCCCGGGTGGGATACATTGAGGATTATGTTGGTGCTGTTCGCTCGTAGCTTTCACAAGTCCTACAAACAGTACATAGACGGGAGGCCCTTGAACGATACTCATATTCGGGACTAACCTTCAGAGATTGGCGCTTTTCGGCCGTTAAGTCATGTACCATGTTGCACAAGCAAGTCACGATATCGAATGTGAATCTATACTGGAGCATTCTCGTTCCAATGGAGCGGCCCATCGAGTGAATGGGATGTATACGATACCAAGATGGGCCCGATTTAGGACAAGATGCGTTCAAAACTCATCAACAACAACAGTTATAGTCATCGTCTCATGTGGCTTTCATGAAAAGATGACAGCAGCCGCTGAGTAGTATTCTGATAGCATCAACAACGTGACAACATTTCTTGGTTCCAATACAGTTTGTTTCCTTTCTTCTCCATGGGATGGGGCACGGGTTAAGTGCTATCATCCGAGTCATGGGTGGGGCCCGGCCATGATTACGATGGCCATAATTTACGAAGTTTATGTAAGAGTACAAGTGATAGTCAATTATCCTCGTCTGATAACAGACTCAGACAAGAGTACTTCTCCAAATCTTTGCACGACTTTCAGTACCAAAGATAACTCAGAACAGCTCAGGATCGACAGGTAAACCAATGCGTTTCAGAACTTCTTTTCTCTGCAGTGCAGCACAGTGATGGGCATGAGCCTGGCTATTCTGTCTTCTACACCTTGCGGAGTGAAACAAGTGACCACATCCATGAATGCATTTCACATGCTTCGCTTGCAAAGTATCATCAGATATGGAAGATGGCGAAAATATGGTTCCGCAACCACAGACTCTCTGGCTTTGCCCTTCCTCTGCTCTCTCAGATGTCGCGCAACTCAAGTTCGATGGTGCGAGAAGGTGAACAACACCATTTGGTGCTTTCTTATGAGAGCGCTCCTCCTTGCACGAATGAATGCCGTCTCCATCTTCCGGACTGGCGTTAAGTTTGGGATGCGCAGAAAACTTGGAAAGTTCTTGCAGCCATGGTTCGCTTACATTCTCAGGCAGAGACGACTTCAGTAAGCTTGAGGTAGTATGAATTGCGTCGCGGAGAATGTGGTCTAGATAAGGCGAGGAATCGTTGGCTGCTTGCTGCACCTGCGTGGTGAGCTTTTCGAGTGTTCCCATGATGTCGAGCTCTTCCGGAGAGGACATGGCGAATGCTAGTCAGGCGGCAGTGGTAGATCAGGACGAGTCTGGGACTACGCTTTACCAGCGTTAGCGTGGTTGCTACGAATCTCTTTAGCGCTGCGCATGTCGTTGCTCGTCGCCGGAACCAGATGAATCATCCATCAGCTATTGCTGAGAAAAGAAACAAAAAAAAACATCGTCTCCGAGGGTCGCCGAGGCGTGGAAGTCGACAAGGCAAGTACAACGCTGGCCAACGCTGGCAGCAATGTTTGAAGCACAGGGGAAGCAGTTTCTTTCTCAACGGTTTCGGCGAACGGCTGATCGCTTCTCACGTGAAAAGACGGCGGCCTGTGGCCTGCGGTTCAGGAGCATCAAGAATGTAGGGCAGAGTTCGTGAAAGCGCGGTCGTCACGAAAGTGTGAAAGTTGAGCAGCGAGTGAACAAGAAGATTTATTTCAACGACGAAACCCTATGTGATCTATGTGGAGTGTGAGGCTAAGATGCCGCGGACATCCTACATCATCGTTCATCTGTACTATTTCCCTCATCTCAATGCTCAACTACATTGCAATATCCTTGATCCAAACCGACGAACTTGCGGAAAACGAAACCTGTAGCGCACGCAAAACAAACGAAACGAGCAAGAAAACAAGACAATTGGGGGAGAGGTGCTCTGCGAAAACCTGGAGGCTAGTGCAATACCAGGGCAAAGCGCGGCATACAAGTCGCAGCAAGCTACGAACAATTGCAGCCCCTCGAGAAAAATAGTTGTAACAAAGATAGCGGTCCCATGTGGAACCGCATCTAGCTGTTACACTAGATAAAACAGATACTACACTTAATCAAGGCTTTCACCAAGACAGTTGGGGGGGAAGACGCGAGGTGGTAAACGGAAGTCGCCGCCGGCTTTTTATACTGCCGAGGAGGCGTCCACGGTGCGAGCCGAACGACGCCGAACAGGGCTTGTACGGTTTCCACGCGTCCACGACGACGCGTTGGGCAGCGCTGTCGCAGCGCTGCCCAACGCGTCGTCGTGGACGAGCACAGCGGGGCTGCCAGCGCCGCTGTGCTAGAAGGCTACCCTTGGTACATTGGGCGGCAGTGCAAAAAAACGAACCGGATGAACATGAGAATGATGCCCTCCGCCGTGCCGCACCGGTGCCAGTATTGGACCTGGCATGATCACAATGTGATCACACTAGAAGTACGGTAGTGGCACATGAGCAGCCGGCCCTGTCTTAACAAGCGTTGACGACGCGTTGATCCCTATCATACGCGTGCGAGTTGGGAGTCGCCCGCACATGCAAAACCGGCACAGACGCACATATCGCATCGAGGTGTGGATTGACTGTTCCGCAGATAGTTAAGAGACCGCCGCGCATCCAAATTGCGCTGTTGTCTCCCGTCAGTCCTGGCGATTGCAATTCTGGATGGATTCCCCAACAGCGCATTCGAATCGCCGCCAACGCTTGTCATCATCAATGTTCATGGCCACTTTCGTTACCTGTACAAACTCGGTCTCCCATGTCCTTTCCGCGCACCGCACAACATTCCACAGACAATTTCGACGTTCAAAGTCGCTGCGAAATGTCACACGTGCGCTTGCTTCTCAGTCCATCAATGACATAGCCAAATCCATCCGTTCTCGTGAAACGTCCGCATCACAGGTACTGCAACAGTCGCTCTCTCGAATCGAGTCTGTCGAGCCGCACGTCAGTGCCTTTCTCACTATCGATGCGCAGCTCGCACAGGCCCAAGCAGCCAAAATAGATGAACAAGTGGCGCAAGGCAAAGATCCAGGTCCGCTGGCAGGAGTTCCAATCGCCATCAAGGACAACCTCTCCACAAAAGGTATACCAACAACGGCCGCCAGTCGGATTTTAGATGGCTTTATACCTGCGTACAATGCCACGGCGGTGCAAAGATTGCTTGATGCTGGTGCTGTCATTCTCGGCAAGACCAATCTCGATGAGTTTGGAATGGGCAGTTCTACAGAAAATTCAGCCTTCGCGACCACCCGAAATCCGTGGGATCTTTCTCGCGTGCCTGGTGGCTCTTCTGGAGGTTCAGCAGTCGCTGTTGCCGCTGATATGTGCCCCGTTGCATTGGGTACGGATACAGGGGGAAGCATTCGACAACCCGCTTCGTTCTGCGGTGTAACGGGGTTCAAACCGTCATATGGACGTGTCAGTCGTCATGGTCTTCTTTCTTATGGTTCTTCCCTGGATACTGTTGGACCGATTTGTCGCAGTGCTCAAGATGCTGCACTCATCATGCAGATTATTGCTGGATCAGATGGGATGGATTCTACAGTGAGTAACGCTCCCGTTCCACCTTTTGCAGATCTTTTGGAGGGCGATCTTTCTGATGTTCGGATTGCCGTTGTCAGCGAGTCATTGTCCTCTGGAGTGGACACTGAAGTAGCTGAGGCGGTACAGAGCGCATTAGATGTGTTTAAGAGTCTTGGAGCGAAAGTGGAGATAGTGTCATTGCCATTGTTGTCAGTTGCCGCTCCAGCGTACTACGTGATAGCAAACTCTGAAGCCTCGGCCAACCTGGCTAGATATGACGGTGTGAGGTATGGCGTACGGGAACAAGACGCCAAGAACTCTTCTGATATGTACGCGGAGTCGCGTTCCTCTGGTTTTGGGTGGGAGGTAAAACGCCGAATAATGGGAGGTACATACGCTCTGTCCAGCGGATATTATGACGCATATTACCTCAAAGCTCAGCGAGTGAGAACCGCTCTTGCCAACTCCATAAAGGATAAGTTCGCTGAAGGTTTTGACTTTCTGGTTACTCCAGTCGCGCCGACTCCTGCGTTTGGAATTGGGGAGAAGGTATCCGACCCCATTTGGATGATGCTGAACGACATTTTTACTGTTCCGGCAAGTCTTGCTGGTCTTCCGGCCATTAGTGTGCCTTGCGGAACGACATCGAAGAATTTGCCAATCGGACTTCAACTCGTAGGTTCCTTCATGAAAGATGAACTAGTTCTGAAGGCTGCCAACGCTTATCAACAGAACACTGCTCATCATGAGCTTTTGCCTGAATCAGTGGAAGGAAACGTCGCTTTATCCGTGTAAACAAAATGCTACATGTCGGCGGGCAACTTTTGCCTTCGTCGTCAGCGTCACTCCATGGTCTGATGGATGCTGTGGTGAAGTTCAGTCTTGTTCTCGGAGCTCTGAAAACCATTTATCTCATCTGCGCTGTGCATATTCCGCATATTCTGTTAGCCGTCCCAGGAACGGTGGTTTGATTTGTTGACGTGATTGTCTCAACCTGTGGCAAAAATGCGGGGTCAAACGTAATCCGCCACCGAATCACTCTCCGCACCATCTTCAACGGTCTCATTCACGAACAGGGCGCCAACAAGAGTTCCTTGATCATTTCTTCCCGCTTCTATTCTCAATCGCGATGGGCGGCTTAATTCGATTGCAGAGACAGTGTTCCAAATCTCAGGAAACGCATCGCTGACCGGAAACATGAGAAGCACATGTTGAGATACAAGCAATGCAGCGTAATCGCCTACAAAATGGCCGACTCTGGGAGAATACATGGAGGAGAACGCGTCCACACTCGGCATAGCCTTCCACGCGAATTTCTGCTCTTCGACAGCCTGCCCGCTCTCTTCTCGGATCAGCAACTGGCACTCAGAGAGACGCCGTCGATCATGCATGCGTGCCTCTCTTACTCTTCGTGAAGTCTTCCTCTTTTTCACAGTGCGCTCCCGACGCCGTGATGTCTGGTTTGGGTTGTCAGGGACCGTGTTTTCCACCCAAGTAACATCATTTTCAGTAATGGAGTCTTCTTCGGATGTGTCGTATCTTGTCGAAACGTGATCGCAGGACATTGGAGGGTACTCTGGGAGAAGCACTACGCCGTGTCCACGCCATAGGCCAAGCAGCTTTGCAGCACTGGCCACCTCGAGACCAAACTCCTGGGGCGATGTACATGTATCTACATTGTATTCCGTCGAAAGCTCACTAGGAACAGATGTCGTCAGGAACTCCTTGAAAACGATTACGTGGGAGAACTTTACCGGCTTTCTTCTTCCGTTATCTTTGAGCTCACCCTTTCCATCGGCGGTGCATAGAAATATTCTATGACGAGCGGAAAGCCCTCCGCATTCGGATCTAATACCAATCTCCAGTTCCGGACGACATGACTTGTTCCTAGTCATTGATTCAAGACACGCGCGACTCATAGTAAAAAACTCGGTGTCTTGGCGAGTGATGCCATTCTTCCGGCACACGACATAGCAGCCTTCCGCAGAAACAGCTCGACCAGGTACTAGTGCTTCGCCGTGCTTTGGTGACGGAACCCATACGTCTGACACATGCTCGATGGACTCAGCGGTTGCCGTTGAGCCCCATTCAACAGCACCATTTGCTCCCTTTTCGACAGAGCTATGAAGAGAGAAACTCGCCGTCAATTGCGGCGCAAACTTGTGCTCAGAATGCAGGGAAAACACTCTGACGCTGCCTTGCCATACGCCGAGGTTTGCTTTGATAAAAGACTCTTGTTGATGCGGCGCAGTGTGTCCCCCTGGAGGATCCGGGCGTTTTATTCTGTCGCGTGGATCCTTGTAGGGTGGAAGAAAATATGAGTCGCCCTTTACGGCAGTTCCACCTCGCGCTTTTGCCTCTGCTTGCCAGTGGGCGAATTCTTCTGGGTCAGGCACGTCGACGTTGCCGCCCATACTGAACGGTTCTGCTGGCTCATCCCAGAATTCGGTCTGCATCATATCATAGCTGCTGCTTAGAGCGTCTATCTCGTCCTGTTCGCTGGGATATAGTTTTCTTGGCAACAAATTTGTTTCTCCAAGCAATGCAAGAATGTCTTCGTCTCTGGGATCTTTTTCCGGCTTGGGAGACTTTCGAAAGTGAATATACTCCGGATCGCCGTCCAGGTCGCTTGGTGGCATCGGATCTTGCCAGCCTTTTCCGTTTATGGCGTCATGCGTCAGAAGTGTTTCCTTGAAGCTCTCGAGTTCAGTCTGGTCATGCATATCCGAGAGCAACATGGCTTTATCGACAGTGGTGTGTTCATCCAGGTGCGCTTTTGGGCGTGTTGCCATCTCCTTTCTAATTTGTTCCAAATCGCGAGCGCGGTTGTCAAACAGGTAGGGCGAATCTATATCGTGCAGTTCATAGTCTTCCTTTGCGAATATATGTACCCTGTCATTATCCTTGTACTCTTCTTTGAGCTCATCGTAATAATCTCGATCAAAGTCGTCCATTCCCCAGCCATCGTCATCTGAGGCACTGGCCACCGTCACGTTTGCGCGGGCGTTCCATACTGTGGCATGCAGTGATGACACTCGTGAGGTCGACAGTCGGCTGTTTGAGGAACGGGAATTGAATGGTAGCACAAAACTTGAAACGAAGGCAGACATGATGCTGAATCAAGAATCAAGAATAGAACAATTGAGGCTGTATGAAACAGCATGGTTGTCAGATGAAAGTAACGTCGCAACGCATCGCCCACACGACGCCGCCTTCGGTGCAATCTCACAGAGCAAGACAACTGATGATGATGAATGAGCGCAATGGAATCGTCAAAACGTCATGTAATGATCACGAGGGTGCTCAAAAATATCTGATTATACTGTACGAGATTACGGTAATGGCATGGCGCTACACGAAGCAACCAAAACACAAGCGCCACCTCCAACATGGTCGTTTCGCTTTTAACAGAAAATGAACAGCGCGAAAGGAACATCTACAAAGGCACCTCATTCAACGATTGCACTATCACCACGCGCCTCAAGCTCCTTGGCAGTGACCAAGTCCTGCGGCATGATGGTCATCAAATCGGTCTTCGAAACCATGCCATCAGAGCCCGGCACCATGGCGTCATTAAACAGGCGGATAGAGGCTCTCATCCTAGCGCGGTCCACCGCGTTACGCACAGTTCGAGCGTTGGAGAAGTAGGGCATCTGCATGCGCTTCTCCACGTACTCGGTGAAGACCTGGTCAGAGCCCTCTGCAAATTCGTACTGCAGGTCGCGGCTCATGACCTTGGCAATGGCCACCAGCTCCTCGGCCGAGTAGTTGGGGAAGTTGATATGGTTTCCAATACGGGAGCTCATACCCGGGTTGAAGCCGTAAAACCTATCCATGCGGTCTTCGTAGCCAGCCAGCACCACCACCAAGTCATCGCGCTGATGCTCCATGACCTGCAGCAGAATCTCAATCGACTCCTGGCCGTAATCCTTGTCATTGGAGGCATTGTACAGGTAGTAGGCCTCATCGATGAGCAGCACTCCGCCAAAGGCCTTCTTGATGACCTCTTTTGTCTTGGGCGCGGTATGGCCGACGTACTGCCCCACCAGGTCGTCTCGCGTGGCCACGACCAGGTGACCCTGGCGGCAATAGCCCATCCTCTTGAGCAGCTGCCCCATCCTCATGGCGACGGTGGTCTTGCCCGTGCCCGGGGCGCCCGTGAAGGACATGTGCAGAGACGGCACGGCCGTCTCCAGGCCAAGCCCCTTCCTGAGCTTGTCCACAATCAACAGCGCAGCAATCTCCGCCACGCGCGTCTTGACGGGCTTGAGGCCGACCAAATCGTTGTCCAGCAGCGCGAGCTCCTCCTGCACGCCCGCCTCGTACATGTGCTGGTTGACGCTGCCCACCTCCAGGTCATCGGGAATGCTGTTGAGCTTGTCCACCTTTCGCTGGCGCGCCATCTTCTTCTCCTCCTTCTCGCGCGCCTTTTTCTCGTTCTCCTGGCGCAGCTTGCGCGCCTCCACGTCCTTTTCCTTGAGCGCGTCCGACAGGCGGCGCGTCACCGGCGTCTCGTACTGCGGCGCCTCCGTATCGGTCATGCGCGGCGTCGACACGGCGCGCGCGGCGCGCGGCGCGCGTGTCGGACACAGCGGACGCGCCGCCGAGGAGCGGCTGCCGCGCAGCGGCGTGGCGCCAGTCGGGATGAAGGCCATTTCCGGGGAGAACAAACTGTTTGACGGGGTCGCGGCGGCGAGCAAAGGCGGGGGCAGGCGGGCGGGCTGGCTGCGGCGGCGGCGGGCGCGGTGAACAGACGCACGGGCGTGCGCCGCGCCGCGGCTGCGCGCGATGGGGCGCGCTTTTGAAGCGGGCGATGTGGGGCGGCGGCGCTGCGCGCGCGCGCGCGCGCGTGGGCGGCGAGATTGCGGCGAGTGTGGAATGGTGCGCGCCACTTGTCGCGCCGCCATTGCGCGCTGCACTTTGCACCCCCGCTTACAGCGCTTACGGCCGGCGCTGCCGTTGTGGCGCTGCGGCGGCACTGCTGCCGCGCGGAGCACGTCGTCGTCTCTCGCGGCTGGATATCTGTCTATCTGTGCGGCGGATATAATATCTCCGCGTCCGCCGCGCTGCGCCAACGATATCGGCGCCGCCGTCGCGCGCCGCGCCACCAATCTGCGCGCCGCCAGCGCGCCGCCTGCGCGCCGCCGCGCCGCTTAAGCGGCGCGATGCGCGCGCGCGCGCGAGCCGCCGCGGGCGCGCAAGCGCCCGGCGCCGAGCCCCAGCCGCGCTCATGAGCCCGCGTCGCGCCGCGTTCGCGCCCGCCGCGCCGCTGCCGCGCCCGCGCCCGCGCCCGCGCCGGCGGTCGCGCGCCGCGCCGCGCCGCCCGCGCCGCGCCGCGCCGCGCAGCAGCCGCGCGCCGAGCAGCGCCGACGCGCGCGGCGCGCCGGCGGCGGCGGCGGCGGCGCGCGCGTCCGTCACGTTCACCCGCCGCGCGCTCGTGTCCGCCGCCGCCTCGCTGTTCGCGCTGTCGTTTGCCGCGCGCCTGCAGCGCGCGCAGGCCGCGCAGGCCGCGCAGGCCGCGCCGCGCGCGCCGCCGCGCCGCGAGCGCGATGGCGGCCGTGACGGCGCCGGCAGCCGCAGCAGCACGAGCAGCCGCGGCAGCACGAGCAGCCGCGGCAGCACGAGCAGCCGCAGCAGCTTTGACAACGCCCAGACTCAGTAAACCATGTGCTTTTTCGTGTATTGGTACAGAGAACAACAACAACAACAACAACTGCTACCGCCCATCTCCGCGCGCGCATCAGTCTGCGTCCTTCTTGGCGTCTTCAAAAACGTGCGCCACGCACCAGTCGTCCGCATCCTTGCCCTTGTTCGCGCCCTGCACGCGCCTCATCACCACCGTCAGCTGCCTCAAAACGCGTTCCAAGTCGCTGTGCACGTCGTTCAAAGCGCTGTCTCTCCTCGCCAGCCCGCACACCCTTCCGTTCAACTCCTCCGCCAGGCTGTCGCGCTGCCGCACGTCCACCAGCTCGAACAGCGGGCTCAGCTCCGGCTGCTTGTACGCCAGCAGCGCAAAGTACCTCTTGAGCACCTTCATCGCCTCGTGGTGCCGCTTCCCGATCGGCACAATGTCCGTCTGCGCAAAGTTGAGCGCGCGCACCGTCTGCTTGTCGCGGATCAGCTCGGTAAAGTGCTGGCAAAGCAGCCGCGTGTACAGCATGGGGTACTGCTTCTGTATCGTGGTCTGCCTCGAGTGCAGCACCAGCTCGTCCGCCTGCTCAATCGACTCCAGCACCTTGCCCTGCCTCAGCTTCTCCGTCATGTTTCGCCGCTGCCGCAACTCCCTCATCACCGCGCTCACCGACTGCTTGAGCTCGGTCTCCCGCCGCTGCACCTGCTCGCGCAGAAACGCGCTGGCCGTCTGCTCGTAAAAGTTGTGCAGCAGGTAGTTCATCACGTGCTTGCGCACCACCGCGTCCGCCACCTTGGCGCCGTCCGCGCGCTGCGCCGCCGCCGCCGCCGCCGCCGCCGCTGCTGCTGCTGCCGCCGCCGCCGCCGCCGTCGCCGCCGCCGCCGCTGCCGCGGGGCGCCGGTCGTCGTCGCCGCCGCCTTGCTCGCGCTCCACCTCCATGGCGGCGCGTCCCGCTGCGGGTGGCGCAGCGCGCCACCGCGCGCGCGCGCGGGCGCGCGCCCAAAAGGCGAAAACGCGCGCTGCGCGCGTTTTGGCGCGCCAATCAGAACAGGCGGCGGTCAAAACGCGCCTCGTCAAAGTACTCAGCGCGCACGACGCGCTGCGCGAAGCGGCGCCCCTCGAACGTCAGCCGCGCGCGCTCGGCGTCGCCGCGGCTCGCAAACTTGACGAACACCTTGCCCACCGCCTTGCGCATGCGCTCGCCGTCGCGCGGCCTCACGATCAGCACCTCCTCCAGCCCGCCCACCTTGCCCGCCTCGTCGCGCATGTCGTCCAGAATCTCCTCGTACTCCTCGTCGTCCTCCAGCTCCTCCTCCGTCACCGCGTCGTACACCGCCACCACGCGCGACACCTCCGGCAGCAGCAGCTCCTTGCTCACTGTGCCCGCGCCGTTCATCCCCACCGAATGCGCCATCCCAGACGCGTGCGTCGCCGTGCCGTTCGTGTGCGTCGCGCGCCGCACCGTCAGCGTCTTGTCGCCCACCTGCATGCCGTGCAGCCCCTCGCACGCCGCGTCCACCACGTCTGCGTCCACGTACTCGAAGAACGCAAAGCCCTTGCTCATCCCCGTGTTGGGCTCTTTAATCAGGTTGAACGCCGCCAGCGCCCCGTAGCTGGATAACAAGTTTTTGATTTGATCTTCCGTCAGCGTGTACGGAATGCCACCGACAAACACCTTGTTCGGCCCATCCGACACCTGCGTCGACACAATGCCCAGAATGCTCGGGTTAAACCCGGCAGGAGGACGCGGATCCCCAGCCAACGTAGCATTGTAATCGTTCGGCCTTCTTAGACGTAGAAACATGTCGCCAAACTTCACTCCGTCCAAAGCCAGCCCCGCCGCAGCCTCTCTTATTGTGCGCGTCTCGATGAACGCAAAGCGCTTCTCCAGGTTGGTGTACACGGAAATCACAGCATTGCCTTCCGATTCCACACCGCGAGAAGCCTTCAACGCGCGGTTGAAAAAGTCCTCAATCTGAACATCGGTCGTATCGGCCGGAAGATTTCCCACGTACAACCGACGCGCGTGACGCGTAGATTGCATGTTCGCCTCTCCCATCGTCGCAACAGGAGTGGCGATTGCCACGGCCGGCGTAGCAGCTCGGACGCCCGACGGATTCAGTAAAGCTTTTAACGCATCGATGTTAATACCAGCCAATGGTCCACTCTCGCCTGCAACTGGCGCATGTACGATGTCGTTGGGACCCGGGATCGGAGCGCGATTCGCCTCGACTCTTTGCGTCAGCCCAACAGGCCGGACTGCATGCGGTGCAAACGCCGTAGATCCGCCAGCCGGCGGAACAGGAATGCCGTACGGAAACTCTCGCACGTCCCACAGCGTCGGTCGGCGACGGCGCCGACGAGGAGGGGAAGCCCGCCGCTCGCGACGCGAATGCTCCATTCTTGACGATGTTTGAAGATGCTGTTGACGCGAATCGGCTCGCGGCTCGGAGAGCACTGGCGGATTGTTGAAAGCTTGTTGGGTTTCAAAGTGTCTCATGTACCGGCGGGTCCGGGTCTCTGTCGAAGAAAGACGGACACCAACGCCTTTTGACGAGATGTTAGCGGAGGCATGGGCGGGTGCGCCGCGCGCTTGGAAATATGTGCGTCCTCATCGCGCCGGGATGGTTTTATGGGTCGTCGGCGAGCTGCCCGCTGAGTCGGCGACTGGGATCGTCGTGTTATCGGCTGTCCACCGGCGCGCTCTGTTTTTTTGGCGTTTTGCACGCATGAAAATGCTTGTCACCGACGTACTGTATCTTGCGATTTTCAGTGCGCCATACCTTTTGAGAACGCCACCGTCGATGACGAGCTGCACGCCTTCTCGGCGCGAGTCGCGCTTAGAAGCATGCGTTCCCAAGCGGCTCTTACGCGTGCGCTGAAAAGGAGGCTCTACTCCGCTGTCAACGAAAACGCCGCAACTGATTGCATTGCTTCATTCCCCGCCTCCATTCTGCGGGAAGGAAGCTGACAATTATATGTCTGCTCTCATATTATCTCTCATAGACAACCAACCGCTGACATGTTCTTGTTTCGGTGAACATATGTGTGCGGGCTCCTCTTTATCCGGCCTTTTTGCCAATCCACTCCTGCATATTTTTCTTCCACATGAATGACGCAGAATCCCTCGACCTCAGCCCTGTTCCATAGCAAATGGGAAAAGTCTGTCAACTTAAGATCTTCTACATCCTCTCGCTTAGAGTACCTCCACTTCCAACAGCTGCTCTTCTTATCATATGACTCCTGCACGAATTGCGAAATACCACCCATTGCCGAGTCAACGTCAATATGTACGTACCCGTCCAGTGTTGCATTTTCCGCACATAGAATGTGTTCAACTTCGTGCATTCGCATCATTGCATGTGCTGATGGATAATTCCACTGAGACGCGGCAGAAGAAACGACATTCTGAGCGATGCAGCTTGCAAACGTCAACACTACGAATCCTGCGAACAGAACAGCTCGTAGCAGATCAGCCAACCTCCATGTCGTTCTGGATGAATCATCCTTTTTCCCAGACCCTACTATCATGAGACGTATCCGATGAATCTCCGTTTCGATGGCTACAGCAGCAGCAGCGTTGAAGACGGGCAAAACATAAAAAATGAATCTCAGTTCCTTGTGAGGTAGAATGGAATAGACACAGACAAACAAGAGTGCTGGTAACATCCACGTGCCTATCTCCCCACTGCCTGCTATGAGAGCTTTTAGGCCAAGAATATATGAACCGCCTAATGCTCGCGGAAGTGCATTGTAAAAGTACCACAGAAATGGGTGAGTACCCCATGCTGAACTCTTGTTGAGAACGACGTTGAAGTAGAACACTTCCAATTCTGGATAACTTAATCGTTGCCAAAAGTGTGAATCAACAACAATAGAGCCGAGCGCCGTCAATACTGCTGTTTGCAGCCCATAAATCACTGTGGGAAGAAATGAAATGTGTCCGGCAAAAAGGTTTACAACCATAGTCATGAATATGTACAAACAGAGCTCCGACCGGAACAAGGCACATGCCAGAGACAAAAGAACTATGGCTCGATACCGCTTTCGAGTTAGGATAGGTTCAAGTTGATACGCCAAGGCTAGGTTGGTTAGAATTAGAGCAAATACATTGGGTAGAGAGCGGCTGGAGTAGAATAATATATGGAACTGTGTTACTGTCAGTGCGGTGAAAAGCATGCCCGTCAGCCTGGAATACCGGCGAGATAATGAACTTCGCACTTTCAGCAACGATAGAACCACCCACAGCCCAAGAGTTGCTCTCACAACGTGAAGCATCATGAAGGGTGACGCGTTCAACATCATCTTCGGTATCATTGACGGTATCGAGATAATGAGAGGGCCGACGAAGGTGCGAGGAACAACTCCGGGAAACTCGGAGTGATCAAAGCTAGTTACGTTGGCCCAGGGTTTATATAACAAGTCGTACATGGCTTGCAAGTTAAAGCTCTCTTCTACCTGCGTTTCGTTAACATTTGACGAACAAAGAAATGTAGGAAATGTGTTAGTTCGAGAGCATTCACTTCTGGTTGTGCAAGGCATTCAGAAAGCGAAGGGTGGATCCGACCTTTGTGAACGGAGTAGTAATGAGATGAAATAACATCATGCCCAGCATGAATGACGCTTCGAGGAAGCTTGAATCCATCTCGGTCTGCCGTATTAGGTGAGCTTGATCCTCGATTCATTGATTCGCTTCATTGAATCGCTTCACTGACTGTCCAACTCTGCGAAAACGTACTGCGCTTGCTGCAAGGATGGTGTTTGATTTGTTGTGGTTCAGCAGCCCAACTTTTTCATTACATTTCCTACATACTAATTGTCTTTGTCACGAAAATGTTTGAAGGAGTCCGAACCCGAGTCGTGCTGAAGCTCGTGCAATGAATTCACCGCGGTGATTGGTGCCGGAGGCATCCCAGCCCACAGTCACGTGTTGGAGCACGTGACCAGCGCTTTTTTAGGGATCAAAATTCCAAACCTGTCCAATCAGGTGCAACGCGGCGTTGCGGTGCGGAAGAGTTCGAAGAGTCTTTCTGTGTGCGCAAGAGACTCCGACACCGAGGTTACAGTACCGTCGTACCAAAGGTACAGTACCAAAGGTACAGTACCGTCGGTACAGTACCGTCGGTACAGTACCATTGTAAAGGCTTCTTCAGGGGGCAACTTTGGCGCAAAGAAAGACGAGGCCACGAACTGTGCCTCTGTGTTTTTAAGTGCGTCTGCTCACAGATTCAATTCTGACGGTTTAAGAAACCCCGATAGATATCAAGGCTACCCTCTGCTTCAGTAGTAAACTAGTTGAAGTACGTCCCTTGTAATTGTCCCCTTTATTGCGCTTTGATAAGCGCTACAAACTCGAATGATCCACGTCGCCGATGCACGATATTCTCCCAGTATAGTAGAATGTGCAGAGCTTCTACTGCCATCATGATCCTGAGCAGCTCTAACATGCTCCATCATTTCTTCTCGAAAATCACCTTCATGTCTGGGAACCGAATCAACTGCTCTGACAAATAGAAACAGCTGTCGACGTTCTATCCGTACACATAATATTAATTTCACGCTGGCTGAAGCAGAGCCCCGAGCAAAACCGTCATCAAACCAGGAAAAAGCATGTGGCATTCGGACGGAAAGACGAACACACCCTGCGCCAAGCAAAGCAAACGCTGTAATTGAGACTGTTAATATTTACGGGCTCACGAGTCTCCTTATCGAGCACTTCCTGAGCTGCAGCGCTTTGTTTGGGATTGCCATCTATTCGTCGCCTGGAGCGAAGGTACACCTTTGCTAAGCACCAGTGGTCAGGGTCACGAGTCTAGCCTGTTGTTCCTCTCTATCATCAGCGCGAACATCCATTGCCAATTCATGGCCATATCCGGAAAGTTTTGTATTCCTTGTTACTGCCCTCTTTCTACTTGCCGTTTCGAGCACAAGAGAGCTCAGTTTGTGCACAAGCAGCTCACGCACCAAGAACGAGACGTTCATGTAGAATCCCCTTCAAGCTCCACGTGTAGTATTAGAGGTATCCTTACCTTGCAAGGAACAAGTTCTGTTGGCATTTCATACCAATGCTTGAACCGCCTTTTCAAGATTGAGAGAATACGCATCCGCTAAGAATAGAAGAGACTGGCAAAACGGACCTTATTCTCCCTTTCTTTTTCATATCTTGTTGGTAGTCTGGTGGAAACTGTTGTACTCGTCAAAGCGTATGCGGCATCTGATAAAAATAACTCCTTCCCTGCAAAGGCACGGAATCAATTCAACATCAAAACCGGTGGAAGTGACCGTTCAAACGCACAACAGAACTCGGAACCTATATCGTCAGTGACGAAAGGTTTCTCCAGTCCATTGCCATTGGCGTGTGTTTTCTTCCGTCCCTTTCTGAAAAACAAGAATAAAACGCTTTATCAGTGGGGAATTTCACCTGTCTCAAGGTATTCCTTCACTTTGTTAATGCTACGTAAGTCATTTTCAAACGTCGAAACTGTGACGCTGTCGTCACAGAAGCCCGCTGTTCCTTTCTTGCTCCCAATGTTCTCTCCATTTCGCCGACATGCGTCAAAGTCAATCAAAACAACGGTACCGTCGCTCCGAAACATGATGTTGGCCGTGCTGATGTCATTGTGGCAAAACCCAAGCGAATGCAGGTGCTTCGCACCGCTTTGTACACTTTTCATAACAGTTTCTTTGTCCACGACTTGTCTCTTGATCCATGTCCTGTGGTATAGTGTTTCCTCACACTTCTCTAAACAAATGCCGACGATTCGATCTTCCTTCACAACACACCCATAATACTTGACAATGTTTGGGTGTGGATGTTTTGACAGTTCCTCCAAGGTCTTCACTTCCTGCAGAAATGTGGAAGGTATTGTTTCCAAATTACCTTTGGGATGATATCCAGTTAGATCAGGTATTTTCAAATACCGACCTGTGGTGTCGGTCTCCGAAATGACTGTTATGCCAGCTTCACAGAGTGGAAATATGTGCTCATCAGGGATAAGCACGGGATGAGTTATCACCGAAGCAAGGTTTTGCTCATTGATTCTTCCAGACCTCAACGACGAAGTGGTGCCAATGAAAAACCGGCCGCTTGAGTCTCTATATGTCACAATTGACTCAATGAACCCGAAGTCTTCATCGCGTCCCTCACACTTGGCGAGAATCTCCATCCCGTGTTACGCGAATCCGGTACAGCTTTAACCAAGACCTTTGGTCGGATTAGACGAAGACAGAAGGCGACGTTTTCCCCTTCGCCATAAGCGTCTGCTGCCTTCTCTCACCGTAAAGAGGACTGCCAGAAGGCTCTTGAAAAAAAGAAATTTGATCTGCGGGGTTGGCCTGCATGGCCTCGGAGGCATCCTTCATACACGAGCAGGGTCGTGCGCGTTTTCTCGCGCCGCCAAGGTGAGCATGCCTCCATGAATCGCTCGGATGTCCAGAGTATCAATGCCGCCTTATCTTCGTAGAACGCATGCATGTGGTGCAACATTGGTTTTAGCGTTCGCCTGACGACGGATACTTTTCTCAGAATACCTTTGCAATGTTAGTACACCTCACATATGAACCTTCCCGAAAGTAGTGTCTTTGCGACGGGTTCATTCCCTCCGTCCTTTTCGCCATCTACTAAACTCAGTTAAATGACATATAACACATTGTGTTGACAATTTGGGGACCAGCCCGTCGAAACATTCATTTCAGGAGCCATTTTAGTCTTCTTTCTCTCCACTCATCATGTGCTTTAAAAGATCCACTGGAGAAAGTCACGATATAAGAGGAAATGCTTCATACAGATATGCATTCTTTGACTGTTATTCCCCTATGTGCCCAACTTCTTCGCGCTTCGACCAGAATCTGTTTGGCGCTGTTGGCATAAAAGACACTTCAGCACTGTCTTCAAGTTCGAGAAGCACTGTCAAAAGCGAGAAAGGAAATTCAAATGAAAAGGCCAAAAACGAAACTACTTCTTCTTTAATGAAGAACGAAACTACGCATGGTGCTGAGGTCAGTCTGTCGAAAAAGCCGGGAGGACCCACCAATTCGATCGCAAAGCGTGGCAGTCAAAGCAATTGGTCTACGAAAGATGTCAGGAAAAAGCGTGAACGTCCAGGCAACTCGTCCATAGAACGTGGCAGACGGACCAGTTCCTCCGCAAAGGGCAGTGAAACATGCAATTCGTCCGCAAAGGTTCACGGTCGAAGCGCTTCGTCTCATTACACATTCGAGAGTAACGAAAAACCTGGACCTTCGTAATAGCATAAATACCGGGGTATCATAAGGTGCAAGCAACCCGGAACCGGACTACATTTGGGACAGCTTTTTACTCTAAGTACACCACGTTCTTACATATTCTCTGTTTAGCATTGAAACGAAACGATATCTTCTTACCATCATCAGGACAGAAGGCTATCTTTTTCAAAAGTGCCCACAGGTTCCTGGGCACGGCGTTCTAGATTCCCAAGACAAAGCAGCACCTCGTTCCATGCAACGTAGTGATGTATGGCACCTGTCACAGCACCAAAAGCAATGGAAAATATTTTTCACGATTTACAATATTTCACAATTTCACGAAATGTACACCCCGGGAAGAGCGGGAAATAGCAAATGAGGCAGAAGTGCACTGTCAGACATTTATGAACTACTATAATTACAGAATAAAAGCACAAGCACCGTTGTATGGGTAGTAGGGTATATACTATATATGAGGTGCAATCCATTTCAAAAACTCCATATGGTCAAACAACGGAACCGAAGAAACGGCACAAATGCTCCATTTTGGACCTTTTGGACCCTAAAACCGAACTTTGAGAATCTTCCATGAGCTTTTAAGTACAGTTTACAGAATTCAAATTCCTACTCGCATTACCAAGATAGAGAAACAACGCCAGCACGCCAATTAGCCGTGCTATCTTCGCAGTTGTAGAACTGTTGTTATTCCAGTACGTGCCTTTCTTCGTCTGCTTCTCTGTTGCCGTTGTAAGCGTCATACTGGGGCTGAGAAGAAGCTCAAAGGTTATTTAACGGCAAGGCTTCGCTCTGGCACAGCAAGTGCGTCTCCTCCATAGTGTTATTGCGGAGCGAATTGGTTGCACAGAGCAGGTGAAGATCCGATAAAAAAAGCTTTTGCTTTGTTTCTTCGAGACGGAACAGTTTTGTTTATAAAACGTTCTGGATGCGTTGACATTAGGATTTGCTCTATTCTGTTTCCAGAAGAACCTACGATGACTTATTGATATCAATTGACAGCAATTAATATCAGCATTCCAGCCATGTACATAACATCATGACACCAAGATTGACCATATGGAGTAATTGAAGTGGATTGTTCTCCATATTGCTGACAGTGCACAAGGCCTTCTTGACGAAACAAACAAACGTTGCCATTCTGGCTCGCTAAATCGGCATAGATCAGCCGGAAAGTGTGTATTTCCCGGAGGATCCGTTATTAGTCAGCTTCGTTCTTGACAAAAAAAAGTGTCTTTCACCCAACACATGGATATATTTGTAGATATGTCGTAGTACTATTGAAGTTCCCTAATGTGACTTCCAAAACCTCATCATAACAACAAAAGTATGCCGTACTAAATCGGGTTTTATGGCAACTTTGTCGCTATACAGCGGTGTTAAGTACGGCGTAGTCTTGTTATTATGATATTTACTTAAGAATCAGAACCAAGTACTACACTGGAGCACTCTATCGCCTAACGAGTTATTCTTCTTTGGGGACCTAACAACGCAAATGTTCGATGATACAGACGTTCTAATTTTGGTAAAAAAAGTATCATTGCTATTTTCAGATTCCCCGACATTTACCACAATATTTGCGAACATTTTGGCTGCAGACACGGTGTCACTGTAATTTGTTTGCCTTTTTGTAGGCAAAGATGCAGTAGATTACGAAACGTTTACAACAAATCACGACTACTGATTGGCGAAAAATATATGTTTTTCACTGTTTTGAAAGTTTTGCCATTTCCCGCTCTTTCTCGTGACCGCAATTGACCCTTTTGGGACTTAAACGTCTTACGTCTACCCTTCCCAACCGCTACCCTGCCAACAACTTTCTATAATCAGTCACGTTTCCGTCGAAAGTTCTTAAGCCGAATTGAGGCCAATGTCAATAGCTCCAACGATTATGATCTCTTAGAAATGAAGAAAAGGAACCGCAGCTTTACTCATCTACTCTGTACCACCGACTTTGCGAGCAACGTTCAAACAACAGAACAATAGGAAAATGGCTTACTTTGAGACAAATTTTTCAACAAATTCGATGACAAACACTTAGTCGATCAATCATTACGATTGATTACAAATCACTATCATGACAACCTGGCCTGTCTCTTTGAGAGCCGAAAGATCGATCAGCGGTTGGAACGCCCAGATTTTCAAACAGTTCTAACCCAACTTCTTCAAGTTCTTGTTTTACGCATCTACGGCTTATTGGCCTATTTTCGTTCTTCAGTTTGCTACTCGCGATAACTGCCAGCGCCTTTCCTTTAGATGCCCTGCAAACACAAAATCTGCGACTCGGCTGTGCCTTAAGGCGGTCATTGAGATCCTGCAGGGAAAGATAGTGAGCTGGAAGCCCAAAAGACAGCGATTTGCTCTCTGCAGCACTTTTGCGAGAAACTGTGTCGGCGGGTTGTGCAACATGCTGCTCTAATACTTCACAAGTGGTATTCTACTCTCTTATAATCTCCGCTATATTGCTTAGAGCTGTAGCTGCGCCGAGTCGAGAACGACTGAACACATTGCTAACTGCGAGTAAGGCCTCTGGCTCTCGACGCTGCGAACGCAATGTTGGAAGCCGGTACGGCAGGTTCTTTATTCTATCAGCACGCTCCCAGTGACTCTCATGAAACGTACTGAAAAGAAGGAAGTCCATTGGCCACAGACCGCATGCACCAGAACTTCGAATAGCATCCGCGGCCGTTATGTTGTTCCAACCACACACTCCAATCATGAGTTTGACACCAATGGACTTTACCGGTAGGGACGCGATGCTCAGAAGTTCGTCCCGTACGGCTCTGACAGTTGTCTTAAATGTTTTGTTAACGTACTGGTCAATAGGTTGGAGAAAATGGCTCGTATTCGCTGGGCTCTATATTGTGATCCACACAAACTTCAAGCCTTTCATAGCCCTTTCGAGATGCATGCTCATCAAGTAGCAACACGACTGGTTTGTCCTTGGGAACGGACTTCCTTATGAACCTGGCGAGGTGTTCAATAATGTGCGGCAGTACTTCCCTCGTAACGGAGCCGTGAAGCGATGTGGCTATCATACTACACCAGGGAGCCAGTTCTTGGAACGAAGAGGATGAGGTTCGCCATTGCTTGTGACAAAGATATCCTTGTCCAGCTCCTGTAACCATCCCGACACCACATGTTTACCCTCGACCATGAATATCGGAGGGGCCTTGCGACCAGACGCCGAAACAGCCAACACCGCAGTGACATGTCGCCCAGAGCCATTGCTCAAGGTTGTGGAGCGGAAACCGCCATGATTGGAATCTGAGCCAGTGAAGAGCTTCACCTTTTTACCGTACAGCGGTTCGATTGCAGTTTCATCGAGATTCCATACGTAATCGGCACTCTCAAATATTCCCGGATTGAATGCAGCAACTGATTCGAGACAGTTTGCATATGTGCGCACATGAACAGCATTCTCCGCTCTCAGCTTCATGTTGCGCTCCAGCTCTGCGGTGCGAAAAGTAATGTCTCGGTTGCGGGCTCTCCATGCGCGCACATAATCATCCGACGGAATTCCAACGGAATTCCGTTTTTGAACGAAGAACGTCTATCAGCAGCAATGCCTAACATAATTTGCTTCGCAGTTTCGACGTTCACCGCAAATCCGCGACCTGCAGCGTGCTTCATGCGCTTGACGATCAATACGTTCTCTTCTTCTGTGAGAACTGGCCGGCGTCCGGCAAGATTAGCGGTAGGATTCAGTAGCTTCTTAAGCGTCTTTTCATCACTGGTGACCATCGCTGTGCGAATGCGGTAAAGTGTAGTGCGCGATATGTTCACCTGTGCAAAGATTCGTCCTGTCCGAACCTATTGCTTGAGAAACAAGTAAGCAGTACGTCTGTGGTGAGCAACTATTTTGTTTCTTGCAGAACGCTTTTTCAGCCACGCTGTCTGCTTTCGCATAGACGGAGGCATGACATACGTACTTATTTGACTTACTTTCCGGTTCTGAAACTCTAGATGTGGTAGAGAGCGGAGGTGTTTTATAGCGGTGTTGAGTTGCTACCACTGACAGTGTCAGATGCATGGCCGTTGTGAGGAGCTTTGCTGCGCACCCGGTTTCGTTCGGTGGGCTAAAGGTTGTGCGCTGAAAGACTAAAGAAGATTGACAGTGAATGGGGCGATGTGTTTGGCGCAACGATGCGATGCTGATTCAACTTCTTTGATCAGAAGGAGCGCATCTGATTTTACGTGAATTGATTGTGGGCTTAGATAAAACGCTTCAATGAGCCCCGGCAGAAGTTAAATAATCGACAGCGGCAGAGCGTCCCAAAATAACCACGAGTCTCTAATATAGCCGCTGGGAAGGGTAGTGAGCTAGACATAAGAAATAGCCAGTGAGAATGAAAGAAATGACTCGATCTTTGTTATCACGCAAAGTGTCCACGTAGCATTCAATCCAATAAAGGGCTTGACCGCCGTCGGCCACACGGCAGGTCGGCCGTCGTTCCCCTCTTGTCTCAGGTTATTGTACCAGCGACCCACCGCGCAACCCAACAAACACCACGCAACCGATCTGCGGTACAAACTTTGCTCCCGTGTTCACTAAAATTAGCTCTAACATAAAGTTTTTTAAACCATTCTTGACAAACTAAATTCCGAGCCCACGAAAAAGAATTACTTCCTTACGACCAAAGCTAACAATTTTACGCCAAACAGACAGAATTGCTAAATACATTGCCAAATATATCGCTATCAGGCGCAAACGGAGTGTCGCGCAAACGCCTGAAATTTCGGATCACCGCTTGACAATCAAATTTATTCCGCAACAATTGGTCTTGATAACCGCTTCGCTTAAAACACGATCTTTATGATGATTAACAACCCTCTGGGTACCATCAAAACACGCAACAACGCTTATATAACAGTACAAAAGCATTCTATCTTAACAAACTTTGGCTACTCCATCATTCTTCAGTGCGGCGCACAAGTAACAGGGCCAACGCACAAGGACCTTCTTTAGAGAAGATAATGGCAGATATCGGGGCTGCTACGGTGCCATCAGCAACCGCAGTCTGCGCCACACTATTCTAGAACTCAACAAAAAATTGATAACATCAAAGCCTCACGCTTTCGCCAAAACCGTAGCAGATCTTCAGTCAAACAAGCATCTGCCTCCAATGGCGCCATAACTGCAGAGATCATTCAATCCATGCAGACGCTACAGCTAGGTCTAATGCTCAAAGAGGAAGACAACCCACCGCTTACGTACACTCTAGACTCAGCCGCACACACCACTAATGTGTCTCACATCACAAGAGATGAAACTGACCTCAGTACACCCACCGTTACCTACTCTGCTTTCCGACACACCTTACAGACCAAGAGGAAGAAAACATTATACCTGATCAGTTACACTGAAAACACACTCACTCTGGCCACACTCATCAGGGATAATATACAAGAAAACCTCATTTCTGTCCCTGCTTTGACTCGAGACTTCGGTCCAGTCATCTTTACACAAAATGAAGCCTATATCGTAGATCGCACTCTACGAATTAAACCGCTGGAAATAGCCTGGTCGCGGCGTATCTGCTACACTCTCAACCTTAAATAACAACACAGCACAGCCAAACCAACCCACTCAGAAAAGTCTGCCACTTTCCTCCCGATTCCGAAACGCCCAGCTTCCCTACTCCCAGCTCCTCTACTACGTGGGAACCCACCACGAACCACGAACCAAACTCCACCGCGGAATAAAGCCAGATACAGACCGACACCGCTCGCCTTGATATCCCACTCCACATCGACAACACAACCGACACAACCAACGGACTCCGAGCTGCACAAGTGGCATCTGATATATAATCACGCTCCACCGACAAAACTAGCCAGGCTCGCAGCGCTTCACATCATACCCGACCAGCGACTGCGCAATGTAAGCCGTCGCACCATCACGTGTAGCTGATGTAAACAAGGCCGTCTGAAGCGCCGCGCACATCTGAAAACCACCCACAACTATGGCCTCGGCCAGCTCATGAGCTCAGATGTATGCCATCCAATGCCGCTGGCATCCACGAGCGGAAACTGTACTGCAAAACGTGCTCGCCCCATACACGGGATGGCTTTCATTAATCCCTGGTAGGAATGATCCCGGGTACCCGGAATGTATCAGTATTGGTCCACAGATGGGATGCTTCTCGCCAGTACTGAGGTACGGCACCGTGAGGGGTCGGCCATGAAGTGGAATGCATGAGTACTATTCGCGTGTACGCGTGTGTAGGATTGTGTGTGTTTAGACATGTTCTGGAATGACTGTCGTATATTTTGCTGGCCGCTGCCGCGGGTTGTCAAGTGCACCACGTGTATGGAGCTGCTTAGGTGTGCATTAGATTATTCAATTTTGTTTAACTAATTTATCGGTTTCGATATAAGAGGTAACCTCCCCGTCACCTCCTTCTACAGTAAAGGGTAATTGAGTTCTGCTCTGAACTACGTTCGCCTGAGCGAAGTGCACAACTCCCTCGGGAGGGTCACCGCGTACGGTACGAACTAGCTTCATCCCTCGGGATCATTCAGGCACTACTAACCTACACAGCTGTTGCCCTCAGGCTTACTTCCATCTTCGGACTATTGTTGTACTTATCTTTACCTGCAGATTGCTGCTTACCTGTGTCAGGTGGTTTTTGCGTCTCTGTATAGAGTAATTGCCGCATGGGCTTAATACACAACCTCCGTCTCCGGTCGCCGGATCTGTTGCCGCTTGTCGCACGACCCGTCGAGGGTTCCTCCTTGGTTTTTCTCTTCTTTTTCCCCTTTTACCTATGCCTTACAGCGCTCTTCGGTACCCTTCCTCCCAACTGCTCCGTCAATTTTCGCCGGACTCCTGGATCAAGAGCCGTTCACCTCTCAACCTCCGTAGGTATATTCCGTACCTCGGGCGGTCTTACACCCGCGTTATCCGTGTTCGGAGAGCTCACCACTGAGTTCAGCTCGTCTAGAGGGCAGGGACTCAAACACCTTGAGAGACAATCCCATCGCTGGGGTTTTGCTCTACAGAAACCGCTACTTCACGACCTTCTTGGAGCCTTACAGCCGATACTTATACCTTCACTTCAGCCCAAACAGGCAAGGTCTCTCAACTGTACTCTCCTTCGTCATCCGTCTATTTTACAATGCCAATAGCAATAGTCCAACCATATTTCTATCCGATAATGCCAAAGAATATCTCAGCAAAGCGGTGTGCACCATGCTCCAAAACCACGGCACAATGCGGATTAACTCAACCGTGTACACCCCACAACAAATCTCTATTGCGGAGCGAATCAACCAAACGCTATGCTCTGTAGCACGTGCGAATCTCATACATAGCCGGCTTGGCGATGAATACTGGGAAAATGCCATCCGCGACAGAGCATACAAATACAACATCACCCCACACACGTTTACCGGTCGCACTCCACA
Organism: Gracilaria domingensis; assembly: GCA_022539475.1. NCBI lineage: Eukaryota > Rhodophyta > Florideophyceae > Gracilariales > Gracilariaceae > Gracilaria > Gracilaria domingensis. The sequence goes on along the minus strand of VCMS01000131.1, from coordinate 51,905 downwards.
CGCAGCGCTTTTTGGATCCACGCCGTCCCCACACGCATTATTCGAATTCGGCCAACTGGGCTATGCCTACCTCCCAACAGCAACTCAGTCACAATCAAAAATAGACAGCCGCGGCGCCCCATGTGGATACCTCTTTGGCATTAACCCTCATAACATCGTCGTATTGATACTCGGTGGAGGCCAGTACATGCAGATACCAGCGGCGAACTTCCACCCCTACACGGTGGAGAAGGACCATGTAGCAACTCACTCAAACGCATTCAAGACAAATATCCCTCATGCAACACCGGACACAATCACTGCCAACAAACCCGCTCCCGCCAGTCGTAAATAAGCCATGGCATATCCGGATGCAGCATCATGGGCAAAAGCCCACAATCGCGAACTATAAAAGTTGGATTAACTCCACGGCATCAGATGGTTGCCAAAATCCCAACTCTCCAAACGTCTCATACCGCCCACAATGACCTACAAATACAAACGCACACTAGAAGGCGCCATCGTAAGCCGAAAAGCCCTCTGTTCTGTGCGCAGCGACAAAATGATTGCAGATGGAGACTTCAATCCGGACGAAGCTGCAGCTCATCTCTCCCAGAAGGCCACAGTGAGACTCCTTTTTGCATTCAGCGCGCAACACAACCTCACCATAGAGCACTTCGATATCACTTCGGCTTTTACACATGAGCTTAATCTCCATACCAAGCCAGTCTATGTGAAGCAGCATCCAGGATTCAACGGCTCCTACGCTCACAACGAGCCAGATTGACAACTCATTCTCAACCTGTATTAGACACCTTCAGCCAGACATTACTTCCTGGAAGTGTAGAGCAATCACGATTTCGCGTTCATGACGTGTTCCGTCTCATAACACCTCGGCTTTCCGAGTTGCCTGTACAGCAAGGTTATGAAGTTAGGTGGCATTCTGACACCATATAGCATGATGGCACTCGATGGGTTTGGTGGATTGGTAACTGGTTGTGGCAGTGGATCGCGTGTACGTGTGTATGGATTGGCTCTGTTACAGAGAAAATTGGATTGGTTGTTAGAATTAGTGGCCGCCAAGGCGGGTCTGCACAAGTGCAACATGTGTGTGGCTCTGCCGTACTTGGCACTACTTAGTCTAATTATTAGTTTAATTTGTGGAAACCTACTTAGGTGATGGCGACCTGGCCGTCACCACCACAAAGTAAACTCAACCTTGTCCGTGGCTCTGACTTGAGCGCCTGCGCGTAGTGCACAACTCTCCGAGGAGGGTCAACCGCGTACGGTTCCGCTTATTTCATCCCCAAGGGATCACTCAGGTACCCTGATCTGACACTCCGTTTGTCTTCGGACTGTGTTCGCACATTTACTTGCAGGCGTCTGCTACTCGGGTGTTCAGATATTGTATCGACTCTGTATAAAGGTCTGCCGCGTGGGCTCGATACACATCGTCACCCTCGGTCGCCCTCTGTTGTCGCTTGTCGCACGACCCCGCCCTCGGGTTTGCCCCTTTTATTTTTCTTTCCTTTCCCCTTTTTCCCATCATTCTTCCTATCTTTTCCCTATTCTTCGAGACACCCCGTCGACCTGTGTTCCTCCCCTTCCGCCTCCGATCAGAGATCTCCGACTCTCGGATGTTTGTTTACAGATCCCCTCTTGGCGATTCTCGCCGTCACCTCCGTGGTATTTCCGAAGTACGGGCGATTTTACGCCCGCACTATCCGTATATGGAGGGCTCTTCTGCTGAGTCTAACTCCCAAGAGAGCAAGGATTCCAGCACCTTGATTGTCATATCTCCCAAGCGGGATTTCCAATACAGGAAGAAGCATGAAAATACCTCACCTTTCTCGGGTTTGGACAATCGCCAGACGATCCAGCGCTATTCGTTCACCGAGAAGGTTCAAAAATCTACACCATTGTCTGCTTGAACATTCACGATTTTGTCGTCTCTGCCACTCAAAAGACACGCATCGACTCTCTTTGCGCCGCACTGCGGAAGGAATATGACTTTAAACGCCTTGAAATTCCGTCACAACACCTTGGTCCGAAAATCACCACCGATTCTATTGGAGCCATTTCTTTATCGCAGCCACACACCGTCCGACAGATTCTATCACTCATGAGTCTTGAAAAAGCCGACGGCAAGCGAATGCCGTACACCTCCGGCCTCGTATATCACCCGCCAGACGCGACTGATGCACCGTCCAAGCAACCCAAAAGCCTATACGCCAAAATAGTCGGATGCTTGAGATGGCTCGCGGACTGCAGACGACCTGACATCGGATTTATCACGGCGAAACTAGCGCTTGCCCTCACCAACCCTAGAGACCAACACTGGAAACATCTTAAGTCGGTCAGTAAATACCTCAAGGCCACAGACGAGCACGGGCTATATTATCCAAAATGAGTCCCTACAGACCCCCTGGTATCATTCTCGGACGCTGACTTCGGCGCAGATACAATCAACAGATGTTCCACCTCCGGTGCGGCCCACGTTTTACACAAGAAACTCATAGATTGGTTCTCTTCCAAGCAAAAGGTTCCGGCTCTTTCAATGTGTGAAGCCGAATGTTACGCAGCAACATCGGCTACACGTGACGCCCTTATGTTCAGAAGAATACGGTCATTTCTTGGCTTCGCCATTCCCACAGCCATCCCGCTCCGAATGGATAATGAGGCCGCCATCGGAGCGGCGCTTCAACAAGGCGCTACCAAGCGCCGCAAATACTTGGACCTACGGCACCACTTCTTGAGGCATCACATCGCACAGAAACACATCAGTGCCAACCACGTTCCATCCGCCGAGCAGCGCTCTGACATAATGACCAAGGCTCTAAAACCTCAAGCCTTCGAAAGAAATGTCATACTTCTGAAAGTGAGACCACCAGCGAGCAGAACAGGGTGACAACAGACCCCTCCACCCATCGGTGGGTGTGTTATCATGGACCTGTCGGTGCGCTTAGCTCGGATGCGCGCAGAGCTCTTCCGTCACCAGCTCATCACGCTGCTATCACGCATAGTGCCCACGCATAGTGCCCACGTAGCATTCAACCCAATGAAGGGCTTGACCACCGTCGGCCACACGGCTGGTCTGCCATCGTTCCCGTCTTTTCTCAATCTTGCGGCTGAGGGAAAGTGGTGTAGCAAACCATGTTGATTGAAACACACGTGGTACTGAAGTTCGAAATTTATTTGTTTGATCTCGAATTGATTGAATTTGTAGTCAATTGAAAGGACTTGGCTTATATCTAGACAAAACCAACGTCTGTGTTCTGCAAAGTGGAATATAGTCTGTTCGCTTTGGAAACTAAGCTAGTTTTGGGGCAATTTGGGCCGCGCGAGAGGGTAGCAGAGGCTGGCACTCAAAAAATTAAGAAATTTTGGAATATTAAATTCCATTTCGCGCAGTTTAGTTCTTGGGTCCCCTAGTTTTTGTAGAGGTTCTACTTCGCCGCACCACCCCATTCAGTCTTTTCCGCGATCCTCCCTCAAAACTGCACTCGTGCTAGTTTGCGATTCCATTTTATTCCATGTTGCAATGCCAATCGCAACTCATCCCATCTCAATCATCCCATCACTTCTTCCCAGTCCACACCACCCCCGCTATTTACCCATTTCTCGCCCATCACGGGTTCGGATCCTCTCTCTCCGTCTCCGAAAACGTCATTTTGTAGAAGTCAGGTGGACAACTCTCCCCCTTCTCGTATACCCGCCTCGCCCCAAAACGGCTTCAAATCCCTCCCATCCTTCTCTCCTCCTGTCCCCTCAGAATCCCCTTCGCAGTCCGCGCTACCTCCGCCGCACTCCTAAACCCAGTCACCACCGGAGCTCCGACTCCCTCCCGCCGCACCTCCTCCACCACCTTCTTCATCTCCTCACGCCTCTTCTTCAGACGGCTCTTCCCATCCCCAACCCCACCACCCTTTGTCTTCTATGTCACAGGGGACCGCTTCTGCACCGCCACCCTTCCCACACTTCCCTTCTCCGTCTTTCCCTCCACACCTCCTTTCACCGTCTCCTCTTCCACCAATCTTTGCCTCTTGCCCAGCTCCTTCACCTCCTTCTCCAGCACGTCCAATCTCTCGTTCAGAACCCGATTCTCCTCCCGCAACTCTCCAACGTCCCTTCCCGCACACTCCACTATCCCATACACATGATTTCTCATCTCCACTTCCAATACCGACAACGAATTCCGCAGGCTCGAAATCGCCTCAACCGAAACACCACTACCACTCCCACAATTCCATCGTCCAGTTGCTCCTTCATCACCAACCCCAACATCCCCACCCTCGCCTTCATCTTCCCCACAAACCGCATCTCCCTGTCATCCTCTCCGCCCCCACTCTCTATCTGGTCTCCAACCTCTAACTGACTCAGATGCACCGCACCCCTTCTCTGCATTGCGACCCCCTCCACCTCCAATTCTACACCCTTCTCCACCTCATCACCATCCCCTCTCCTCGCTTCACACTTCTTTCCTTCATCGGCCACTTCCTTCATCTGCGACATCCGACCAGCCGCCGTAATCACGTCCTCTTCCCGCTTTGGTGACGGCCTCTGCGGTACCTCCTCCCCCTCCAACAGCGCCAACAGCTCCTCATCCTTCACGTATCCGTTCGACATCTTCAGAAGAAGAAGTAGTAGTTGGATCGAAGTTTCCGCTGCGATACAGTGCAATCGAGCTAAACTGTGCTGTCCACCCCCACTGTCCAACCACACGGGCTATATCCAGCACCATGATTGTCCCTGTTTCCCTCATCCCATTTCCCGCCAAAACATCTACTGTACACCTCCGCACATTCCACTATTTAAGCGCCACCTCTCTGTCTCCTCTTTCGCGCTCACATAATCCCCACCCACCTCGCCTCGACCGGCGATATTTTTATCTTCCACCATAACCTCACTCGATGGTTCTAGCAAAACAGGAAGATATTGCCAGTGGAGGCAAGCTAGGGACTAGTGATTGTACTTAGAGTAGCTCACTCTCTGTCTCGACTGGGGGCATCTTCTTCTTCCGTCATACCCTTTCCAGGTTGTGACAAAAAAAGAATATGTCACCACTCGACACCGGATGGGTAACAATGATAGCACGTAGAGTAGTTCATCCTCCCTCTCAGCGTCGACTGGGGATATATTGATGTTCTCTCACATCCTTTCCCGGTTGTGATACAAGAGAAATACATCTCCAATGGAGACGGAGAATATAGTCGTGATAACACGTAAAGGTAACAATGTAATAAACAATAATTTTATGCTACTATCTCTAACCAACCTTTCGAAAACCAGCTATGACATGAGCTGGGTTACTCGAGTCAAAGATGGCAGATCCTGCAACTGAAATGTTTGCACCGGCCTTCACTACTCCTTTCACAGTACTCAGTCCAATACCCCCATCCACCTATATCCCTATTCTTGGGTACAACTCCCTTGCATGTCGCACCTTATCAAGAACACCCTCCATAAACGCCTGTCCTCCAAACCCTGGCTCCACCGTCATCAGCAATAACATGTCTACAACTCCTTCCTTCATAAGTGCTTCTTCGACCTTTATAGACGTATTCGGGCGCAACGCAACTCCAACCTGCATTCACATCCTTTTAATTCGGTTACATAATTCCTTCAACACCACGTTCTCCTCCTCAGTTGGTACCTCGCACTTTTCTAGTCCCTTGGCCACACTCTCGATATGAAATGTGAATCCGTCTGCGCCTGCTTCTGCAAGGTCTTTTATCCAGCGCCCAGGATCTGATACCATCAGATGACAGTCCAAAAACAATTTCGTATGCCTCCGCAACGTTTTCAAAACACGCGGTCCAACAGTAAGGTTCGCCACAAAATGACCATCCATTACATATATATGCAACCACTCCGCTCCAGCCTCTTCCATTGCACTCGCTTCATCTGAAAGGAGAGCAAAGTGTGAAGCCAAAATTGATGGCGCTATAATTAAACGAGAACCCATACTGAACATCGATAACTTCAGTAACGCCAAACCCGTCCTTCCCACACACACCCCCCTTTTATACCTCAATAAAAAAGAAGATTATGGCAATCCGAGTGAAGCTATAGAACCGGTTCACGTCATTTATGAAGCCAAAATGGCTCCTTTCATCCTGTATTCAAGCTCCCCGTAACTCGTACTTTACAACTACTTTACAACTCAGGTTCGAAATCAGTTTCATTCATTGTACACTTTCTACTCTTCCACCTACTTTTCATAAAACCTCATCACACTTTGTGGCTTGTCGTCTCATACAAGCCCTATCATTCATTCAGTACAATCACATATCATACATTTCGCTCACTTTCACAAAGTGAACCATGTTCCCGTTCTGCGCTTCCCAACCGTTTGTACTTAAGTATCACTCTTTACCCCAGCAGTTCTCCGCCCCATCTTCCATTTTTATCGTCACACAAAAACAATCGAACACTTGCAATGAACTCCCAGTCCGACATGCCTCCGACTCCGCCTCCGAGTCGCAGATACTCTGACGTCTCTCAGGCCTCATCTTCCGCCCGAAGGACTCGGGCCGTTATTGTTGGAAGGGGGCGTATAGGTACCATGCTGGCGAACGAAGAAGATACGGTCATTTCCGCACACGAATTCTGCAGCATGGCTGCTACCTCTCATCTTTCTGATGTACCGATACTAATTTGTGGAAGAACGAACACCCTGAAGACCGTACTTCATGCTTGACCTTATTTGCTCAGAGAGAATCTCGTTTTCTTCCAGAATGGAGACATCATACCATTGGTGTCGAAGCTCGGTGTGGACAAATGTTCAAAAGTTGTCCTATACGTTGGTGTCTCCTCAAGAAACGCAGCTCCGCAGGATGGTGTCACTCCTCAAAGTCCGGATGGTCTCACTGTCGCAACAGAAAAGTGGGCCTCCAACGTTGCAGACAGGTTTAGGTCTATGGGTCTCACTTGCGGGGTTGTCGACGAAGACACATTTCTCGTAAGCTATTATGAGAAGCTCGTGTGGCTATCAGCGTTCAACATCGTCGGGGCCTCAAGGGGTTTTATTCCTATGGACATAGTCGCTACTGAGTGCAGTACGGTTGTGCTCACAATAATGAAAGAGCTGTTGAAGATAGTTTCGCTTAAGACAGGTACTACTTTCAACCTGAAAGAGACCGTTGGGCGACTTCTTGCATATGGGAAAACTCTCGTTGGCTTCCCTACTTCTTTCTCCGACTTTCAGTTTAGGAACGCGTACTTCTACGACTTTTCCCGCCAAGAAAGAAACATCGTAGGCGGTGACTCCGCTCCTTTTCATACAAACTACGTCATCGTTGTTAAGCAAAAGTTATCCCCCTCCCCATTCCCCCAGCTTTGAGGTTAGAACACTTCGGTATTGTAAACCTTTTAGAGATAGTTAAACATAAAAGTTACTTTATCGAAATGACCTGTTCTTATTACATTACTTATATTGTTCGTCCTTCTGTGGTTCAAATATGCCTCTTTAAATCCTACATCCCTTATCACTAATACCTGGCTAAGTTTTTGCTAGATGGAAAAGGGTCATTCTACATCATTAAAGTGCACGATACGAGTAAGGAAACAAGTACAAAATTGTGATATTTCTGAAGAACTAAGCCTTTGCAATACTTGAGGCACCCGTATAAAGTAAGGTAAACCTTTTATGGGTTTAAACCCTTAATGGAGGTTGTTTTACTGATCTTGATTTCTAAGCTCATGTTGAAGATATTCATAGTTTTCTTTACCCACTTGAACCCGTACATATAATTTATGACTAAATCATCCTTTCTTTACTGCAAATCGATGCAAAAGCTTCTCGTCGTAGTAACGTTCTAAAACAGTACTACAATATCCGTATATGGTCGTTCTTAGACTCTTTTTATACTACGAAACACCTTGTGAACATCAATCACATCCTTCTCATTCGTATACCCACACTCATTTGCAAAACGAACCCTTTCGAAAGCTTTCAAAACATGTATAACTCAGAAGTTAGAGCCCAAGAAGTAACTCTTCAGCAGCTGGCTAACGAAATATTCGAAAATGGCTACGCCGTGATTAGTGATATTGACGGTACTCTGAAAAGAGCTGGGGAGAACATTCCTGCCGAAACAGTCAAATGCATGAAGTACATCAATGCACGCGTTGGTTTCGGAATTGCTACTGCGCGAGATATAGAGGATGCCTAGAGTTTCATGGAGCACCTGGGTGGCTACACTTTTGGCATCTCTGGAAACCAAGGCGCACGGGTGAGATTATCCAATGGTACCGAAACTGATCAGGACCTTGACAGGGAAGGCTACGAAAGATGTGCAGCCGAATTTGAGAGACTTGCACTCTCCTTAAATGAATCGCACGGACTTCACGAAGAGCGTAAACAAGCAGTTGTGAGCACTAGAAAAGACAGTGGACTCCCTCACTTCACGTACAATGGACTGTCGAAGTGGAAAACAGAAGTTAACTCCGGTATTTCAAAAGTGTTGACATCCTTTCCGAACCTGGTTGCGTACCCTCAAGATTAAAACTGTGACATAGGGGACATTCGTTTCACGAAAAATAGTGGGGCGCTAGCCTTGGTTGTAAACGACCCCCAGTTCGACACACATTTAATCGTTGCTTTCGTGAATGCTTCCAATGATGGCCCTCTATATGAAATGGTAACCCTGGCAGTTCATGTGAAGGGAGATGACCATCCAGCAGCGGTAACAAATCTTGTTGATGGGGTGGAGGACGTGCATGAGACCATCAGAAGGGTGGCAGAACTGTACGGGTACAGAAAATGCAAGTGTCAATGGTTTAGAAATGCTCTTGGAATTTGTTTCAAGTGCTACGATGCCTGTAATACTTAGCTAGGATATGAGATCTCAGTAATAAAAGTGTCGTATATATCTCAATACCCTTTTATGATTCATGGTGGTTTTTATCGTGCTGCTTTTCCTCGTAGCCGTACAACAGAGCCACCAGCATAATTGTCGAGTGTACATCCTCCACGCTTTCGAACAGATTGTGTACTCTACCCGGGATACAATCTTCCTTGACGTGAACGCCGTACACGCCTACCTCATGCAAAGGCCCGTCGCTCAAAGCACTTCCGAACGTTACGACGTCATCCGAATCAATAAATCTCGGTTCATTATCCACAAGATTTGCCCCTCCGCTTCCTTTTGTGTATCGCTTGTCCACAATTTCGCAACGTTTATCGCCGGGATAGATAACAAACGCATCCATCTTCTGCAACAGATCCTCAATAGCAGAATCCACTTCTTCTCTCCACTGCCACAGTTTGTTGTACACGAAATTGGGAAGGCCACTATCACTTCTGGTATCCACGAACCCCTTCTCATCATCATTCACAATACCATGCCTCCTATTCAAATCCCTTGCCAGGAACAGTAGTCCGTCCGTCAACAGTGTGGTCAAGGGTGTGATCCGCGCGGAACAGAGACACTGCTCTATCATAAAAGAAACCTCGAACCTCCTCAAGGCTTTTCCATTGCTTTGTCTTCGTCGACTTGCCCTTCAATAGAAACATCTGAAGACAATCAAGAATGAAGGAAAACTCCTCGGCATCCAAAACATATAGCGGAGTATGGGACAGATGTGTGAGACCTATGTCACTCACACTCTCACATATATCCTCGAAATGGGCCAGCATTCCCTCACGAGACATGAGTTGCAGGGCGACATTGGCATATCTCAGATACTGACGCTCTTGCACAGTCCCAATCAGTTGGCTCTCCTTCAACACTTCTGTCACTTCTGCAGGATTCACGTCTGCCGGCGTCACCCCCTCAACATCTTCAATTAGAATGGCGACCACACTAACTATAAAGTGTATCTTGTCTGCAGACATCATCCTTCGCGTGATACTCGTCGACTTATTGAGGTACGAAGCAGCACACAACAATTCCTTCGTCCCAATGGGCCTCCCATCTCTTCGTATCAGCAGATTGCAACTCCAAAACTTGGCTAATCGCTTCCACTTCGGTGCACCAGTCGCTGCCAAATATTGTATAGCTTTCAGACGATTCAAACCATCTACAATGAAGCACTTCTTCGTTAGACGTCCCTTGTCAGTATCCCTCTCTCCCGTAGTAGCATCTTGTAAGGCCACCACTGGAGAACCCATCGACTGCAATATCCCCCGCTCCTCCATACTCTTCACAAGGGCTTCAACGTGGCGTTTACTTACTCTACGGAGTAAATTGGGCGGAGTGTCTACCAGAGTGATTTCAACAGTAACAACAACCATCCGGTACTGATTGAGGTTCACCTTTGGTACCTTCTGACGAATTCGTCTGTACGTCTTGCTCCGAGTAGGTGTCCCTTGTGTTCCAGACCGCTCGCCAGAAACACTTGAACGTGCCATTCTTGCGGACAGAAGCACAACGTCATCGTCCTCCTGCTCCGCAGCTTCTGGTGCAGTTTGGGGTACAGATGGACCAGCTCCTTGTGCGGATTGCGCATCGGCGTCTGAAAGGGGACCTTTTATGATCTCATCTTCCTCTTCTTGCACAGCCGTCCGGTGCTCAACCGTCTGTTTCGACGCAGAAGTTCTCCTTGTGTCGACGGTCTGATTGATCGCAGGAGATGCCCTTTTCGACGCAGTGGGCTTCGTAGCGGAGGCAGACTTTGTTTGACCTGTCCGCTTCGTAGCTGGGGATGATCTCGTCTCCATAGCCCGCTTCGTAACAGACGACGGACCTGCTCGCGGAGGTGCTACTGATGCGCTACCTCTCGGTGTTGATGAACTTCGAATTGGCTCCGTGCGGCTTGTCGGCGTCATCACCTCACTCATAGCGCTCACCGTTCGTCGCTTGGACGCCGGAATGCTGGCTGCCACCGGTTCCATCATTTTCTCATCCCAAGGAGCGGCCTTCCGGACATCCTGGATGTATTGTGGAAGATCCAGGCCCTCCGCCCGGTAAGGACAGAACGTCTGACCGCTTCGACTGATGAGAATATTATGAACAACCACAAGACCTGGGTCCAATTGCTTCCCGTTCAACTCGCGGCGTAGAACACTTCCAATTCCATGCAACAACGCTTCCCCGACTATCACCTTTCCTTCATTCTCAATATCCATCTGCAGAGAAACCCGCATTCCACCTTGCAATAATCGAGTGCTCCGCCGAGTGCGATGAGTCACGCTTTGCGTACGCTTTCGAACACGAGTTGGCTTCATGTTGAACAGCTATTGCGTGGAAGGTGTATATCAACAATACGCTCGCTCTGGAGGATACAAGAACGGAAGCGAGCCTTTAAATGGCGACTTACGCTGGGCACCGCCGCTTTCGGCAGCTCCTCCCAGCGCACTGCCAGTCTCGTTCGTGTCCTGTCCGTGGCCGCTCGCACGCTGATTGTACGCTTTAGAGTCGTGGAGTTCGCGCAATGATGACTCACGGGAGCAATGGTCGCGCTCTCTAATCGTGCTCTTCAAATGCTTCGCATAGTAGTCAAGAGTACACTCATTCACTTTCATAAACAGCCTACTCCCGCCAATACACGTGGACAGCGGCGCCAACGTACGGGCGGCCGGGTGTAGCGAAATCACTGCGAGACGGCGTGTTTTGGGAGGTCCCGGGAAGGCGCCGGAATGTGGCCAGAACGTGCCCGCGGGCGGGGGGGTCGGTCGTGTTAGGGTAGGTACCCTAACACGACCAGACCCCCCCGCCCGCGGGCATAAAATCGCACATTTTTCAAAAAATCGCGCAAAACGTGCCCCGCGGGCGGGGGGGTCCGGTCGTGTTAGGGTACCTACCCTAACACGACCGACCCCCCCCCCGCCCGCGGGCACGTTCTGGCCACATTCTGGCGCCTTCCAGAGACCTCCCAAAACACACCGCCCGGCACTTCCTGTACCCACTGCGTCACCTCAGTGCACCATCCCGTCTTCTCCACCCTTCAGACACTCCCTAATTTCCACGCACATTACACCTACTCTAGAGAAGAGGATGGTGTCGAGTGTTAATGATGTGGGGGACTCTCGGACGTTTGCGCCGTGTTCCACGACGGGGCTGATATACTGGATGCAACGCCGATGGCCCGGCGGCCGCCCCTGGCGCAGCAATACTTAAGAGCGCCATCGATAGCAGTCTTTCGTAGTCTAGTGGTAAGCTATGAAACAACTTGTAACTTTCAGTAAACTAATCTTTGCTAGAGGGTAGATGTGGTGCGCGTGGGAATTAGGGAGCGTTTGAGGGATGGAGAAGACAGAATGGTGCACTGAGGTGAAGCGGTGGATGCCGGAAGTGCCAGGAGGAGTGTTTTGGGAGGTCTCCGGAGGGTGCCAGAATGTCGCCAGAACGTGCCCGCGGGCGGGGGGGGGTCCGGTCGTGTTAGGGTACCTACCCTTGGAGGCCCTGATCGGCCACGGGACGTGGGGTTTAGAGGGCTAATAGAGTTCTGCGCCGAGAACTGTAAGGATATTCCGGAGGCAAGGAAGATGTTTGAGGAGGCCACTAACTCCAAGAACCTGCAGAACTTGACACTGCAACAGCTGCGAAAGAGTGTTGTGAATACCAAACCTGTGGAACAACGATATCTTGTAACGAAGCTTCTTGACTAGAAGGACGAGGATGTGGACCAGAGACTCCGCGATTTTTTCCTTCTCTCTATGGATATGGGTATATACCTACCGGTGCGATGCCTGGTTGGTTATTTCATGATTAGGAGAAAGCAGGTTCTGAAGACGACAGTGTCCATCCCACCAAAAGCTGTGAACCCATTTGAGGTCGTTATATACATATCATACCTCGGCCACATAATGGGAGAGAACGACAACATCAGAATGATGAAGAAGAAGCAACCGAAAAAGAAACGAAAACTGAACCATGCACCATCTGTGTACATACCCACTTTTACGTCGTTCTCCAAAGACAACTGTGATGGACTGGGATTCGCTATCAGTGAGGTCGTATGGGCATGGAGTTGTTTCGCGGCTCATCTTGGATACACGAACGTTCAGCACATGGTGAAACCATAAATTTACATGAATATGCAGAAGTTGAAGTATACTGCGCTAGAGACACGGGAGTCTGATTATGCCCCGCCGAGCCAGAGTACTCCATTCAACACACAGGATGTGCCACAGAGCAGTACTAGTGGATCGGTGGAGACCGGTTGTGATTGGGGCAACGTCCTGTTCTCCACAGCATATGTCAAAGAATGCTCCTATGAAAGGGAAGACCATGCCAAGTGCTTTGTAGTTTTTGGCCTCCAGCATTCCACGGAGACCGTCTTTCGTGAAGATACCATTCAAAGGTTTGCCTTTCTCCTGCATGGAGAAATCGATATGTAAACCTTTGGCAGGAGAATCGCGTTCTATTGCAGCTAGAATTGCGTTTGCATGGTTGAGGAGTTGGGTGCGTATCGTTCGAAATGAATGCGATGCAGATGTTCCTATTGTGGTGCACAGGCTGTCTGACTGCAGTCTCTCGATTGTGGCCGTTTTTATCAGCTTCGAGATGCCGAGATGCAAGTTGTGTAATGGTTCGAATGAGAACAGACTGTATGGAGACAATCTCGGGATCATTCCAAGGCTTACGGAAGTGTCGAGGAACGAAGGAATGAGAGACATGGAATTTGAACGCATCAGAGTATCCGCTTGAGATCTCCTCTCCCTCGCACGACGTGGACGTCTTTCCGCCTCGTCTTTTTGTGCATGTTGCAAGATAGCTGTGTATGTCTTTCGGATGCTTTTCGTGTGTTTTTGAGAACGTCCGTTGAATGAGGTGGGAAGAGGACTGCATAAAGATGAGCGAGGAGCTTTGCATCTATGACACGGGCTTTCCGTTTTGGTCCCATGAAGAATGGACAGAATGTCCTTAGCCTCAGGAATATCCGCACAATAACTTGCAAGCAGAGGATGGCACACTCGACTTAGTTTGTCTTCGCCGATGAACTGGAAACCTTTCTGCGTGAGATTTAGAATGGGCTCCAGGACTTGACGAAGAGATTTTTGAAGGATTTGCATCCTGGACTCGCGTAGAGACTTGCTAGAAACGAATGGCATTGCGTCTGCTTCAGATGCGGAAACCTCGATCAGTGTGGTAGGGACGTATGCCACTACTGTGAGGTCATCACGGATGCGCTTACGGCGTAGCTCGTCGGAGAAGTTGAGAAATAGGAGGTGAAGAGGATAGGCGGTAACCGATGTTTGCTTTAGAGTTGTTGAAGACTTATCGGTGTATACCTGCAGAAGACCTACGAAAGATTCACTGTAATTTATTTCTTGGGAGTACCACACTATTCTACTATCCAAAGAGCCCATGACCATTTCCTTAAGTTTTGAGGTGGCGTCTCTTGCGAGAGAGCCGGACATGGGGTGAGATATTTTCGTGGAGTGGGTCTGAGGTATAGGGTGGAAGAATTTGTTTTCGTTGTTAGCCAACTAGAGCTGTTTCACAAGTGTCTGAACGGGGTCTCTCGTGTAGAGGGTGGCGCTGAACTTACATCCTTCTGGCGAGACAGTTCTTCGATTGAAACCGTCCTTTGAGGCGTATCGTGCATTTGGAAAGATGTGTGTGGTCTGGAACATGTTGGTGGTGCCTCCTTTGTTTAGGATGTAGACGGAGTAGTGAGGGGGGGTTTGTTTCACTTTTGCTCTAACATAGCTTTGAAAACAAACCGACATGTTAATGGACCTTTACTTCGATGTTCTGAAAAGTGAAAACAGCTTTTGTTCATAACTTCTGCGCTGCGTGTGTCCAGTTAACCTACGTCTATCTTGTTTTCAACGATTGGCTGAGAAGAAGCCCTGTACAATACCACCTTTGACGTTCCGCATTAAAGTTTTTTGCCCGTAACTGATGTTGTTCTGTTACACGGTCCGAAACGCTAAATTCTTTCTACATACATAGCGTCGTTTCTATTGTACATCGCAGTATGTGGAGCGTGTGTGGCAAATGTCGTACAGACGTACACTGTCGTTGTCGTAGTTCGCCGCAACGCCCGAAGAGCAGGAAGGACGGCGGTTGCTCTGCTTGGTCTCCTCGCTCCCATTGGGCGGGGCTAGACTCCGTTTACTTTATCCCCATGTCTGTCTAAAAAGGAACTTTTCTCCTCAAAGTTCTTTGTAAAGCATTGAAGAGATTGATCCGTCTCTCTTTGTCACGGCCCGCTTGTCCCTCCACTAGGTACAACTCTCTGTGGTAAAGAGGGGCCTCTCCAAAGCAAGGAGAAGTCTCTCCAAAGCAAATAGAGGCCTCTCCGTAAAAAGACGAGTTCTATACTAGAAAATCGCTGCCATCTTACATTCGAAAGACGCAAAAGGTGTTTCTAGATCTACGAAATGAGTTTTCGTCACATACGCCTTTCGCATCGCTGCATATCCAAACTTTTTCTTCCCTTCCATTGATACGCTCTTATGCCTGACTCAGCACTTTATGAACAGTTGTTCTGGTTCAGTTGTGTCCTGTGGTTGGCCTATATATGTGCGCAACAGCACTGTATGTAGCGAAGAATGACACGCGGTTGCCTTTTGGCCGGGAGTGATTTTTTACACTTTTATGTGGCACAGTACCTGTCCGTAAGAAGGTCAAAGAATTTCCCCTGGCAAATAGATGACCGCTTTGCTTCCAGAAGGAATATGTCGGCCTGCCTTTGGTCCCTCCGAAAAGTGAGCCTTTTGCTATAGTGGAGCCGGTGGGCTCACCATACCTATGATACCGGAAGAACTGGGTTTTTACCGACTGTACAAGACTTTTCTGGAACTTCATGCGCACCCCGACCCATCTCTTTTTGTTTTTGTTGCTGCCCCGTTACAGAGGTATCAGGCCATGCCGCACTGTGTTCAAGTGGCCGCTCTGCATTCCCTTAACCCGAATGCTGGCCCAGAGGGTCTTGGTTTCGTCCGCTTAGTTTCACTTCTTCATAGGCCACCTCTTGTTAAGAACACCCCCAACTTCACTTTTTTTGACATGATTTGTTCCAGTCCTTGTCGATGGTCAGGTACATATATATATTTTTGATGCAATGAATATGTTTTGTTGAAGGAAGCGAATCGAGCATCAAGCCCCTCTGAAAGGAAATATCGATGGATCCAGTCTTTCTCGAACCCCATTTCTTGCTGCTTATCATGTTATATCTGACAGTACATCTCCTACTTACTACATTCAAAAAGGTCTGATCTATAAATTGCTTTATGAATTGCTTGCACAACTGAAGTGAAAGTTCTGTAATTAACACATTTCATATCTTTCATTGTTCGTGAAATGCTAAAAAATGCAGGTGGAAGAGAGTCTTAACTTGCAAGCCATGTACGATTTGTTGCAAAACTCTGGACCAACCTAACTCGCTTTGATCAATCTGAGTTTCACGGAGTCCTTCCTTGCTTCTTTCTTGCCCCTGTCATTATCTAGATACCGTCAATGGTACTTAAGATGATATTCAACTAGACACGGTTCACGATGTTCTACAATGTGAGAAGAACGTTAGGGTTTGTGTTGTTCTTTTGTTGCTAAAAGTGCCCATTGCATTAACTCGACCATATTACAGCCTCACTGATTTACTCCTCAAACACTTACGGTAATACAATTCCATATACTAGTCTACGCCAGCCGCCGTCTGTCCAATATATGTGCTATATTTCTAACAAAAATGGCCTTTTCATATCACTTTGAACCTATTGCAAATGTAAAACGGTATCGAATTATAGTTCTTATGTCTGTCTCTGGGATTTGCTTTGTTTCGAGCAAAGCTCTATTTGTACATATTAATGACGATGGTGGTAAAACTTTTGCTTGGCACATTTCATTCATTCCCACAGTTTTTTATGGGCTTCAAACTGCAGTTTTGACGGCGCTCGGCTCTTCTGTTGGTGATTCACACCTTTGGCAGTGATTGAGATATACAGAATGGAAAGTGTTCTACTCTAACGTCGTTCTCAACAGTTCAGCATGGGTGACGGACCAGTTCCTGTGGTACATCTGCAATACACTTCCGCGAGCGTTATGCTGTTCACACCGTCTCGAATTCAAACCTCTCATAGAGGGAGACAATGGAAAATTTGTCACGTGGAAGCTCCCTGCCCTCATGTTTGTCGATATGTATTCCATTCTACCAGACGAGGAACTGAGGTTCACATTTTATGCGTTTCCCGTCCTCAATGCTGCCACTGCCTTAGTTATGGAATCCAAGACTTGTCGGATACGTCTCATGATTGGAACAGGGGCTGAGAAAAAAGATGAATCTTCCAGAACAAAATGGATTACTGCTGATGTGTTACGAGCAATTTTGTTTTCCGGGTTCATTGTGCTGACGTTTGTGAGCTGCATTGCTCAGAATATGATTTCTTCCTCTCCATCTCAATGG
This sequence comes from Gracilaria domingensis, assembly GCA_022539475.1. Taxonomy (NCBI): domain Eukaryota; phylum Rhodophyta; class Florideophyceae; order Gracilariales; family Gracilariaceae; genus Gracilaria; species Gracilaria domingensis. The sequence goes on along the minus strand of VCMS01000131.1, from coordinate 34,628 downwards.
AATTGTCCATCAGCGAATGCAATCTTGAGAATGCATGAAATTAAAGACAATCTATGTGCATGCATGGAGAAATCAAAGGCCATGTATACATTACGTTGACTCGGCAATGGGCGGTATTTCACAATTCGTACATGATTCATATAATTGGAGGAACAAGTGTTGGAATTGGAGCTACTCTAAGCGAGAAAACTTAGAAAATCGTGAATTGGCAGACTTTTCGTATTTGCTCTAGAACAGGGCTGAAGTAGAGAGATTCTGTATCATTCATGCGCAAGACAGACATGCAGGAGTGGATCGGCGACAAGGTTGGATAAAGAGGATCGTGGATACCTATGTCCACCGAAACATGAATATATCAACTATTGGTTGTCCATCACAAACAAGAATGCGGACGGATGTTTCACGCGCTGTACCAGCATCGTTCTACGTTTGTCGATAAGTAAACAGTCACGCCAGCTTGGTGCAGTGCAGCTTCGTTCATCCAAGGATGAAAGCAAGCAATGAAGCAGTTGCAAACACTTCCCAGCAGGAATACGAGATATGGCTCGGATATGGGTTTGATACAGGATCTTTGATAAATTCTGGATACATTTTGCCGACGTAACAATGATGAAATCTAGATAAAACTTTTGTATAAAACAGATACGTGCATGATCTATAATCGATATACTTTTGTTATAAAAATGATAAGGTTGACATAATCGTTCGAGATAGGACTGAGAATATCCAGATATAACTCCGATATTTTCAGGATACCAGTTCTCTGCAAAGCATGTAAAGTACACATACCGACCACCAAAAAGTTCAATAATACATGTCAATGTCATTAAACTGTGTGACATGGAGGCAGGTCGCTGTTCAGATGAAGCCGTTCACAGGGTACGCCCGGTAGGGTTTACTTTACTGGTAATCAACGGAAAAGTAAAGATTGTCGAATTAGGTTGCGTGAATTTCTTCACGCGTCTATACGCGGCATAGAAAACAACATGTGTCTCACAGTAGCCTTGTCAGAGACGAGAATACCGAGAGCCCGTACATAACTGCCTGCTTGAAAAAGAGTACCAAATAAGAACAACATAATACGGCACGGCGATGTTCGTGGGATACGGTCCCACCCACTTGCAAGTAGCCACCACAAAAACGTGACGAAAGATATGCGAGAGAGCTATCACGTCAGAAATGATCATGAACCTATTGCAGATGGCAAATGTTGGATCAAGATCTGGTGGATACGTTGCCACGCAGCGTTAAGGCCAGAAAACCAAAGAAGAGACCAGGCAATCTGAGAGGTGTCCTTTCCTTCACACTTCAATAGTGATGGAGACCCCCATTAGTATGAATATTTGACGGTGTGTCGGCGCTGACATTCGGGAAAAGCAAGATGTTGACGCCATATTTGCCATGATGGGCAGGGAAATAAGTGATGCAATGAATACGTAGATGATATCGTTTCTGACTTTTGCAGAGATTGATGCTGGCGAGAACCACAGCAGAGCCCGAAACACTCAAGAACATCAATGGAAACGAGTGAGCAGGATAAAAAACCAAGGCGAGCAGAAACTTCGAGGGAATCTGGAGTCCAATATGCAGTTGGGATCGTTTTCCATGGCTTGCCATCGCTTCGGCATACTGATAGTGTTACCCTCGTGTCTCCAAAACCATCTCTCCCCGTGTGCACCAGAGCGAAAAACGCAGCAAAGAAGTGCCACAGTGCCAACAGCAGCACCCAACGCGACGCTGCCACCATCGAGAGCGCAGCCACCACGGCCATGGCGCTGGCTTTCCGCGAAGGTCACGCGCATGGACGCAAAGAACAACGGGCGAGTTACCGTGAGAAACTCAAACAGCATGGCAAGGGCAACCGCGATGAACGGCGAAGGCGAGTGCCGCACCAGCACCAGCGCCATGGTGCTGAACAGCGCGAGGTAGTTGGTCTGGGGCTAGTACGAGTTGAGCAGCACGCGGTTTCGCAGCCCAGAATTTTCACATCCGCGTCGCGCATGGAAGCAGCGGTTGCATCCAAATGTGTACCAAGAAGAACAGAACCGCGAACTCGTCCTATGATTTGATGCTAATGAACAAGAACGCAAAAGCAACAAAGCGGACAGTTGTGGGGAAGACACGGAGCAAAGATGTATCGAGAATTTTAACCTCAGTGGCTGCAAGTCGATAAGAGACACGAAGCAGCCTCAATATGCATCGCTATGGTGTGAGAAGGTGCCATGAACACGGAGCTCCAGTGTGGGAATCATTCTGCTGTGCTCTTTCAGAACCAAGCAATGCACGAGGTGGTTATGTCTTAGAGGACGACAGATGAAACAATGGAAGCAGGCGCAAGAGGCCCTACAACGATGCAAGAGTTTGCAACTGATGCAGTGGGAGAGCTAATGTGCATCGAAAACAACGAGCTTTCACGTGCAAACGCACTCGACAACGATGCGCACAAGCGCCGCGGCAGTGAAAGTTGAGAAGCAACACCAAAGTAACACCACAGATCATGTTGCGTACGGATGCAAGAAGCCGAGAGTGAACAAGAGGAATAGTTTGCGGAGGAAGTGCGGAGGCGGATGAGACGAGTTGTGCGGCGCAGGGGAGAAGCGGCAGATGAAATTGACGGTGAGAGTCAAACTTTTCGAAGACATGGTGATGTCTGGGCAAGAGGAATTTCGCTTCGAGATTGAGAGTCCAAATTTCTTTTGGAAGCTTTCATGAGCTGGACAGCCCAGGTTTTTGATTGTAGAACACGTGGACCATAAATGAGGGGCACACGTGGAACACGTTGTACTCAGCCTATTCAGCCTTGTTCAATGACTCGTTTCTTTTCTGATCTATGTCCTTCAGTTTGCACAATCAACACCTTTCATAGCTTTGAAGAGGGCATCTTAACTTCCATTGCCTCTGCGTTTGCGACCTTCCTTACCCTGGCAAGCTGACGAGAAAAGTCTGTAGTGAAGAAACAGAGCTGTTTAGATATCCACGGCGTTTGCAAGAAGACACTCTTGTAGTGTGTTTGGAAGTCGATTCGACCTGACAATGCGCAACAGATCGTGGGAGCACAACCGCTGCGGGTTACAAGCGACTCTGAACTATCACGTTTCCATCTTCAAATACCTGCCTCTGAACATCATCTAGGAAAAATCGAACATCATTATGATCAAAGTAGCCAATTTTGCGGTCGACGCAAGATATAGACTCAAACGTTTTATACCTGTCTGATAGAGCTCCTCTTTGCACACTTCCCTTTAACTTGGTTGAAACAGTCTCAGCTTTCGTGTTCACTTTCAAGCCATTCTGCCACTCCACGCACACAAATTTGAGACTAATAATAGCCTCAGTCATGCTGGTGGAGCTTTGAACGCGAGTTCCGACTTGATATAGAGCCCTTACACTGCCATAGTATGTATCAAGCACATCTTCGCGAAGATCCGAAGCGTAGTTAGAAGCTATCCAATGCCCTTGACGTGACGTGTATCCTTTTCGTGACTGGTATTTACTTCTTTTCTGAAAGCGAGAAAAAGTCTCAATTGAGAAACCATGATGCTCATCTGTGAGAACCGCACGTTCATACTCTTGGCCCCATGCAATGTCGATGAAGGAGAGATTAGGAGGTATGTTTGCTTGAACGCATTTCACGAGATCCTGAGGAATTCTATCCCGCAGCAAATATTGTCCTGCTCCTTTGAACGTCCACATTGCGTCTACAGACCATCCGGAAGAGATTTCCTTCACAGTCGAAGATGATGAGACGACACTGCTATTTTGAGTGCTCTCATCATCAGAAGAAGTTTCGTGGACATAGCAGTGATCGTTATGGGGACCTTCGCTCTCCAAGGAAGAGCTTAAGATGTCCGAAGATGTCGCAGATCCCCGACGTAAACCGCCGAATAGCATTCGTGCTCCAAAGCGGTGGAGAAACTCATTCAAGAGATTTGTTTCCAGCAGTGTCGGTGATTTGGAATATCGTACGAGCTCTCCAACAACTCGTTCGGCAAGAAATTGGGACACATTAAGCAGCGGACCATTCTCTTTCAGTATTTCAGGGAGATGTAGAAACGCATGAGACGTTGGTGTGAAGACAAAAGAATGGTCTTCATCCACAAAAAATACCTTAGTGTACATGGCATGAAGTTTCTGAACAAGAATAGTCAGTGCGTCCGGAGAGTTCCATTTCGGCGTTGGATCCAAAACAATGAATAGAACTTTGCGCAAAGTGATCCACAGATCGAGCATGTCTCGACTGCAGTTCGATTGTGACAGAATTGGAACAGCGTGAAACATTGCAAAAGTCTTCAAAGTCTCAGCTTTGTACGAAGGAAAGTGATCCAAGGAGAGAGGGAATCGGCCCCAGTCGACAGGGAATCCGGATGCACAGTTCTCCAGGGAACGATTAGCTTGCTGAATGTCAGCATCATTTATCACAAAGGAGGAACGATCACGTAGCTTTTCGTGAATTCCGAATGTCAGACGCGTTATCATTGACACCAAGCCAATGAAACATAGATGCATGGTGTCATATGGAAAAGAATTCACGAAGTCGAAAAGAATTCCCGATAGTAAAGGCTCTCGCGCTATTCCCGTGTCTTTCGAAGCTAAACAACGAGATCGTTTGGTCTTAGAGTTCCTGATCCTCTCCCATGCTTGCACAATAGTCAGATTTGATCGAGGGCTAGGGCATTCTGCATTAATCCAGCCAAAGTAACCTTCTTCCCTCAAAGCACGTTTTGCATTCCGAGAGCTCCCAGAAGGAAGAAGGACACCAGCTGTGGTTCTCTTCTCGCAGTAGCGACAGCATAGTTTTCCCTTGTGTCCGACGAAACCCCCAAGCTTTGAAGCAGCTGGCCAATCTGCAGTGACGAATACGACGAAAGCATAAATTCTCCTTTGCACTCCATCCCAGCATGTCATCTTCACACCGTCTCTTAATTCTTCTAAATCTTTGTAGATCGGGAAGAAGAATGTTTCAAAAAGGGGACTATGATGTGTTCCTGGTACAATACATGGCACCAGAACGTTACAGGCTCGGAATCGGTAGGAAACGTCCAAATTGAGAACAGTTATAATAAACGGCCAGCAAGAACGCAAGAGAGGGGAGTGACGCTTTCTTATCTCCACGCCATCCATGCTCAGAGAGAGGAAGATGAAAATTTCTTCGTTTGAATTCCACGTTGAAAGCATTTCCTTGTGGTGACGAATAAACGAACACCCTTGAAAGTAGTCGAAAAAGTACTCACTTTGGTCCGCCTTTGTTGCCATTTGCGCCCTGCGGCAGCCTTCAATGAGCTGAAAGAACGACGTCTTTTCCATACACATTGCGCGGAGAAGATGCGATGGTTTAAGATAGGCGAATCTTCTGGCACTATTGAGAGGTTTCTTGCAATGTCGCGCGACGCAATACTCGGTACTGGCGTAGTCACCTGTAGCAGCCATGTGACCATCTGGACAGGAAGAGACATAGTTCATGACGACTCCAGTCCGTTTTACCATGTAGTGCTTGAAACTATCGTATGTCATGTAGAAACCACTGCTAGCGAGACGGAAAATCTTTCTGCTGTCTTCTCGAGAACATGAACTGTGCTGCAATGCATCAAAGAGAGGTTCTAGCTGCCTGGATTCGTTCTCGAGACGAGGACTACGACCGAACAATGCTTCTCTGATTAAACCTGCACGTTCAGCTTCCGCAAGTTGTCTAGCGGTGTCGTCATTGCCAATGGGGAAATCCAATAAGGACGGAACGTTCGCAAACAATTCAGAGTGAGTGAAAGATATAGATTGTTTTCTTTTCACATGTCGTGGTAATGGTTCTGTTGCACTGATAAGTAGATGCGGTCCAGATTTCAACCCTTCAGTGCTGTTTGGACGAAGCTGCTGCCACAAAGGAACCCTGCGCCGCTTGAAGGGTCTACGAAGACTTTGTGGTGAAGCCTGTGACGATGTAATATCGCCCAAAAGCAGATTTACATCGTCTCCTTCAAATGAGGATGAAACTTCATCTTCAGCGACAACTTGTGACCCAAGACACGGTGAGTCAAGTATCGATGAGAGTGATGCCGGTATTGACGAATCAATAGAGTAGTCCATTTCAGAAACAGAATTCGACTTGAGATGTTGGTCTTTCATGAGCTTCACGAAATCATCATGAAGCAGAACTCACAGTGGCATGCAGTTGAGCGAAAGATCCCATGAGAGGGTTACCAAAGTATCCAGAAAGTTGCGCTGCACAAGATCCAGCTGGAAAAGAAACATGGTATTCAATTTCTCTGGAGGCAAAGTCGAAGCGAAAAGTGACTTAGCATTTTTGTTTCCAGTGAGTACGAGTTGCCATTCAACCGCGTTTTTGTGTCTGACATGCACATAGCTCGTTGAGTCTCTATTTCAGTTCCAGGCATTTCAATGCGATTTCTATTCCACCTCAAGTCAGTTCTTTGCTATCCTTTTTCAGTGTGAAAATGCCTCATCTTCACCAAGGCCAGTCAACACGTCCGGGAAAAGGGCTTCCATCATCCGATATCCGCATCCACAAGCATTCGGGTGAGTTGCCGTATCCCTGTGCATCAATCCGCCGCAGGAAGGACGGCTGTGGCAGTCAGCGACCTGCGGCAGAAATTTTCAACCGTGCTTACGCCACTTGGAAGAAACAACCTTTCGACGAATCGAACGTAGTCATCACCAAGGGTAGAGCCCGGAGAATTCGTCTGAGAATCCGCAAGACACTTTATTGCGGAGGCTCGGAGGAAGATTGGGCCATCGAAAAGGGGAAGTACACGTATGCAGACGCCGATACTCGGTTTCACAGGGAGATGCAGGCGCTCCGGAGGAAGTTGAATGCCACATTTTCCTTCCTGCAAATGGCTGAAGACTACTGGGCGGCTGACTTTTTCGTCCAAGAAGTATTCAAAGTGGACAAGAAGTATAAGAAAGCCACCAAGAATTGGGTCCATCCCAAGAATCGAAAGCAGGAAGAGCAAGCCAAGCGCAGAGCAGAGGATGGTGGTCTGGAGCATGACAGTGGGGATGACATTCAGAAACAGGCCGATTCTTCTTCTCCACCATCTGCAGCACCGCGTAGGGTACAGAAGAAATCGAAGCTGAAAGTACGTAAGGCTTCGTCTCTTCCAAAAGTGGGAAGTTCAGCTAAGCAAAAGAGGTTGGTGGTGGAAGAGTCGGATTCAGAATCTGCTCTTGTACATTCGCTAAGTTTCGATCGAGGGGCTAAGAGGGTCTCACGTGTAACAGAGAAAGCGATGAACAAAAGCAGAAGTTATAACGCAGGAACTGAAAGCATCATAGAAGAAAGCTCGAAGGATGAAGAGATATCTCCGGCGCGACAAAAGAGAAGTAAGCAGGTCAAAGTGATCAGTGAAGCAGAGGAGTCCAGTTCTGCAGGAGGAAGCATATCCGACACCAAAGATGATTCCAGCTTCAAAAGAGGACAGAAAAGGGCTGTGAAGCCGTCCAAAAACGTGAGGGTCGCAGCAAAGAGACAGAAGTATGATACAGGAGAGCAGGTTGCAAAAAGGCGTAAACATATGAGCAAGAAATGTTCAGTTAATGACTGCTCCCTTCCTGGACTTACTGCTCACAATTGTATCGTGTGCAAAGCACCAATGCACAACCTATGTGGTATGCGTGTACTTGGTGAGGCGCATGTTGAGGGTGTACATCTTTGCTCCATCGCTTGACTCGGGAAACGTTTTCGCGAGATGAATGCGTGAGTGGCAATATCATGCGCAAAATACAATTGTTTCCGGAACTAGTTACTCTGAAGTTAAGAAGTTTGATGTGTTCTCCATTGCTTGTCTTGAGTATTAAGGGTGAGGTTTTCAGCCTTCTTGAAATAAATAAGTGCCATGTCGCCCTTTCACGGCATTGATTCTGATTCTGACGATAGTACGACACAATGTATTCTATAACGTTGCAAAGCGTGCCATATGTTAATATTCTAGACTGTTCCTTAATGCGATCCTACGACCGCCAATGGAAAAGAGAGATGTGACGGAATTTCAGGACGTTGCCCTTGAAGTACTTCTGTCTATCTTTGTACGTACCGACAATGGTTGGAAAAGATAACTGGAGTTTTCTGCGGTGCGTTTAGGCAGTTTCACGGTGAGAAAGTCGTACAACGTATCACTTCATAGCAGCTTCATCACTTTTTGAATCTTGAAAGGGTTATTGCGTAGTTGCGAAAGAGGAAACAGCCAGTTTCCAAATGCGCGCGATCTCTTTCCTCTCTAGCAAACACGATTTCACGAGGTCAGTCCCAGAACTAGTACTACTCATGTCAGCTCACCTCTTATGGGCTGCAACCTAGTTCATGCACTTCGAATATGCCGCAGTACCCCGACCAACTTCTGAACCAACCTTTGAACCTGAACCTCTTAATTTAAGTTCGAAGTAGCGTCTAGAAGGAATTCATGAGTTCTTTCATCGCAATCATAAGCTCCACAAGGCTAGTGCGCTGTGGGCTCACCCAGAAACCCCCAACAGCAAGTCGAAATCAACTGTAGTCCCATCCTGTTGACATCAATCTTCTTTAAACATAGATACTTGTTTGAAGAGCTCGATCTAACGGACGTGGCGTTAGAGGCACCACAAGGCGATCTGTTGCCACAGCGTGTCGCACCATTGTCATTGAGGCGCCGCAATTCAATTCTATAGAAAGCTTCATTTTGATACTTGTACAAATTCAAGGCTGTGCAGGGCTATTGCCGGAGAAAAACGGATGTCTATGACCCCCGACGGAGGTGGAGGTACCGTACAAAACAATTTCACGGACGCAAAACTTCGCGGAAGGTAGGAGAGGGGGGTCGCGGGTGTAGTGAGGGCGCGGCGACGAAGGTGTGTTCTGCAAAAGTGTTGATGACGGTCTCGCGCACTCGCCCGCGGGCAGAAGACGCACAAGTCGACGGGCACAACGCCTCAGGCCGACGGAAGCCACGGCTCTCGTTACGCGCTTCATCGCGGCGCTGGTGCGGCGCAGATCACTTGCGGCTCGCGTGCGCAATAGAAAAGGCCAGCTGCATACGAATAGAGAAAGGCGCTCTGATTGCGTGCACCATGATGGTATGTCCTGCGTGCTATGGGCAGCAGACGACGCGGGGCATTGGTGCTGACTAGCGGTAGCCCAGCCGGCCGGTGGTAAAAGAAAGGCCTCAGCAGCGCGCATCACAAGAAGAGCGAGCCGCGCAGCGCGCCCGGCATGGTTGCGTTGCGCCACAGTGCGTCGCACGGGCGCGGCGCGCACGTCAGCCTCGCGGCAGTGCGCCGTAGAGCACGGCGGTAGCCTACGTTGTTCGGTGGCGCGCGCTACGACAACGGGAGCCATGTTGTGTCTGGGCGCGTTTTCGTCTTCAGGCGAGCTCGAATGACAGATGACGCAGAGGACAGGATGTTCCCGAACGACGGCTACAAGTTGTTCATCGGCACGTGATTAAATGGCATATTCCCAGTGTGCACTCCACGTGTTCAGAGTTGTACAATGTGGACCTATACGGGGGTGACGAGAACAGAGTCTTCTGATTGGTTCCAAGAGGTGACGAAAATGTGGCGCTATTTCAGAGAAACATTGTGTAAATATACTCCGAGATGAACTCGATGCCGCCGGTGGAAGATGCACTTCCCATGATTCTTCGGTTCTCTAATTCTTCATCAGTGCAGTGTGCTGCTCAGTCCTTAGAGTCAAAGTCTGATCTTTCATTGAGCATGGAGGCTTCAAACAGGACAAACATGATCCACTATTGCGTGGAACACCAACGCGGAAACTGCAGAATTGTCGATGGCATCATCGGTACAGATCCAAGCCACATCTGTCTCATTTGCAAGCGTCCGATACATACTATATGCGGTGTTGTGCCAACTGATGAACTTTGGTCACAATACGCTCCGAATACTTCAAATGAAGGATCAGGATCTAGAGTGCTATGCAGTTTGTGCCCCAAAACGACAAAGTCTACATCTAAGAAACCCAAGAAAGAAATTCACGCGCCAAACAAAGTCAGAATAGTGGATCACTTACTTCCGGTGAACGTTAAGACGTTTCACTACACTGTAAGTGTTGAACGTCCTGTGAGAAGAGTTTTTGGTGATAATGTGCATTATGCATGCGAATCCAGTTCGAATCCTTTCATTGAGAGTCAGAATTGTCGCAGAAGTCGACTTATATTACCAGAGGTATCACTCCGAACTGCATGCAATGATCGTAACTTAACAGTAACACGAAGAGAACGAATTGCTGAGAAATCTAGAAGATACAGAGCTAGAAATCGCCAGATATACAACCGACGTGCTAGGGCCAGATATCATGCAAAGAAGCATTTAGGAGCGAAGACGAAACAAAATTTGTCAAACTCCGGGGAAGAAGATCATAGCGTTCGTGATAAGTTTTTTTTAGCTACTTCTGCTGTAGTGCAACGCATTTTGCGGTATATGCTCGCTTTGCGAGGAACTCTTGGGCCTGCTGCGCAGGGAAGGTAGAAGGCAGTGCTGAGGTTGGCACAGCATTGCTGGCTTGTCAGACACGTGTAGCACGGTTGCAAGGGACGGGTGGCACAGCATTGCTGGTAATTTAGATATTTCTTTTGATAGTTTTGGACATATTTTAGGGGGATTACTACACTATATAGTGGCTCGGCCTTCGGCCCTCGCCGCCAAGTAAAGCTCCCCAACCAGGGTTGAACCTTAGTTCTTGGCTCTAAGCTGCACCGCCTTCGCGTGTTCCCACACCTCTTCGAGGGTTGGCCGCGTCGTGCACGGTTAGTTTAACCACCCTGTTCACCAGGAGCATCGCCGACACCGTCGTTGTTATTTACCGTTCATTATTACACACTGTCGTGGATACTCACCCCTGTATAGGGCTTCGTCTTGTTCGCTCGTGTCTCTCGTGGCCCTACTCTCGTTCGCCGCGTCGCCGGGTTTCCTCTTTGGTTTTCCCCATTCACTTGGGTTCCCGTTTCCCCTTTTTGGGCTTGTCGCCCACCCTTTCGTGGTTTGTGAACCTCCGACACGTAGTCGTTGTCTCCGCCACTTCTGTGGATTATTAGACCTCATCTGAGGATTACACACACTCACGTGTATCTCCATCCGACTTCTCGGCCATCTCATACCCTCACCCGTACATCGTGACGGTAGGTCCCGGTTTACGCCCGGCTAGTGCACCTACCCGTGAGGGGCTCTATTGCTGTTGCTACCCTATTGAGGGGAAGGCTCCGAACACCTTTCGTGTCTTTCTCCCGTTCTCGGGGTTTGCACCACATTTGGTCTCCCGACCTAGAAGTCGTGTTGATTCCAGCAAGCTGGTTTTGTGCACATTCCGGTTTGCCGGCTCGACGTCGTGGAGAACGCAGATCTTTTCCTCGTGGAAGTCGTGGCCGACTACTGTCGTGATTGGCTTCGTCTTTCCCCGTTTGGGTTGTTGGTCTCGCTCAGTTCTGAACTGGTTGCTTACCCTATTTCCGTCGTGTGTGATTCCCGTCGGTACGGTGTTGCTACTCTAGAACTGTGTACCAGCTACTCTGGTAGAATCGCCTACTATCGTAGTTTGTGGTTCCCATCGATACGGTCGTTTCTACCCACCTTTGTGTGTTACACTCTCGTTTGAGGCACAATCTACAGTTTTCTGGTGTTCTTGGCTCCGTGTGGAAGTCGTTTCGACATGGGTCGAACTGCCAGAAGGCAAAACTCAGTCCTACGTGAACCGTCGGATGCCCTCGCAGAGGAAGTCGAAGCCCTGCAATGCAGGTTGGGACGGACTTCTGTGAAGGATGTATGTGAGAGTCGTTCTGATTCCGAGTCGAATCTATCCGAATCATCGGGTTTAACTCAAACTTCTCACAGTTCAACTGGTTCAAGCTCGTCTGGTTGGTCTTCAGATTCTTCCTCCGATTTTTGGAGTTATGCTCGTTCCTTAACAGGAGATTTCTGGTCTGAAACAGATGCTTTATTCACCACCAACGTGGAAGATCGACTGCATTCTGCAGATTCTTTCCGTTCTCACGGGTTGCGACCTCCTCATAGGAGTGAAGTTATCCAACATGTTGGTCTTGTACGGAGCTATACACGCCAAGCGGTGAGTTTTGGTGAAGGTCGTCAGGCTTTTAATGGCTCAGGATCTGGCACTATCTGCCATTCGTGCTACAGACACGGTCACATAGACTCGGAATGCCACCTCCCTTTGAGAGAATGGTCCTCTGTTGCTGATAATTATGAGTCTCTCACTCCAGAGGAGGCTGAATCCGTTCCGATGACGTCGTATCTTCGCTCGATAGCAGATTTCTCACGGAGCATTCCGGCTGTTCAACCGCAATTCGCGTTGTCAAACACTGCTCCGCAGGCTGTCGAACCGCATCCTTCGCGTATAGACTATGCCGCTAGCACCTCACTGCTAGTGGTTCAGAATTCTGTGGCTCCGCCCGTGGCGGTTGAGTCCCAGAAAAACTGGTAAAGGGAGTCTCCACATGTGGAGAGGCGTCCTCTATATCGAGGTTGCCGACGCCCGAGGCTTCTTCGCCTCGCTCCCAGGTCAAAATCCTCACAAGGAAAGAGGCCGTCTTAGACGTGGACTCTGAACACTTTGGTGTTTTGCGTCGACCGTGGCAACGGGTTCGTCATAACCGGTTCCCGGATCGAGTCATGGTCATGTCAAAGCGACACTTCAAAGTGTTCGCTGACATTGGCCACTCTACCCATTTTATGGTGCGTTATCTCACTGTTTTGGATACAGGTGCTGGTCCGAACTTCGTCGTAGAATCTCTTTTACCGCAGTCATTGCGTGATCGAATCCGCAATTGCGTGCTTCCGGAAGTCGCTGATGCGAGTGACACCCTGTTGTCAACAGTTGGTAAGGTTGACATGGTCGTTCGCTTAGGACCGTTCGTGCTGAAGCTCGACTTTATTGTATGTCGGTCATTGCCGGCCCCCATCATTTTGGGTTGTAACTTTTGCGACGAAGTTGTCGAATCCATTCGACCCCGGTCGAAGCGTGTGGATTTGGCCGATGGTTCTTCTGTCCCAATCGTGCGTCGTCCGCTGAAGCGTGCGTCGAAAAAGAAAGTCCTTCTACCTGTGGCACAGGAATATCTACCGGCCTCCCGGGAATCTAACAAGCTTCGTGTTCACGGATCGCTTTGCATAGCGCCACAATCCCAAGCTTGGGTTCGAGTCAGTTCCCGTCATCACGGAGTTCGATTTGTTCAGCAGGTACCGTCACTGTCTAACAGGCGTGGTCTCGCATTCGCGGATGTTCTAGTTCATGTTGAACCGGACAAACCGTTTACGGTGCTGGTTTCCAATCTTGGACGTAAGCACCAGTATCTGGCTCACAACCAAGTTATTGGATCTGTTTTACCTCATCCTATGGCAGTTGCCTCTTCTGAGATATGTGCTGCCGATGCGATCGGTGTACTACACTCTAAGGAGGTGGAAGATATTTCGAAACGTTCGAAAGGGAGACCGAACGATTCGGAGTGTTTGCCCATATCAATGGTTGTGTTTGCCAAGCTTTCGAATGAATCTTGGTTCGCTTGCCTCGACTACCGTCGGTCTGGCGCGACAGAGACTCAAACAATGTCCTCTTCAAAGAGAGATGATGCTCAACCAATGCTGGATAGTGTACCGTACTCTACGGATTATGAAAGATGTTGGAAGTTATGGCTCACAGGAATGCCCACCGCTGTACAGCGTGCTATGAATCGCGCTTGCGAACGGCTCAACGAGAAGCAACACGCTGTCAAGCGGACATCGTCACATGCTCGTGACGAGAACGCTTGCTCTAAGAACGATGAAGTCGTTGATGATCCCGTTCTTACGGTGGAAACTACAGTTCCTGTACGAGTAGACATTCAACCTGTAAAGCAGGGTATGCGTATGCGTTCCCAATCGTTGGGTTTCTCAATGCTCCCGAAGCTTTCGGATGTTTGCCAGAACAGCTTTTCTACTCTCACGCATCTGTGCGGCGTTTATCCCCGTCATTTGGGTGTTTCTACAGCTACCCATGACGCTCCGTCTAAGGAGGGGGAGGGACACGCACGCATTGTCGCGGAAAGTGAATCACCGGTGTTGCTACCGTCGCAGATATCCCGTGATTTACGGAGAGAAGAAGTGGAGGCAGAAGTGCCGCAAGACACCGTCAAGGACGTGATTGCTAAGTACACCACTGTCAGTGGGCAGGAACATTTGCTGCAGCGTGCTGAAGTCGAAAAGAACGCGCCGAAGTTTGCCGCTGACGCGCAGGACTCTGCGGAGGACGCACAACCTTCTAAGAGGGATCGCAACCCTTCAGAGGGACAAGTAACGCAATCTACGGACTCGAAGATGTCCCAGGATACTGGTAATGCTCACCCGCTTGAGGAATCGTCGCACGAACCCGCGCCTATCGTCGCTCAGACGCAGGACGCGGAGTACACTCTCGTTCGAGATGTTCCCTCGGCAACGCCGGAAGTTGAAGTTGATCACCCGATTTCTCGGCAGAGCACGGCTACGGTTACGCGGGATACTGCTGTACGGAGTATTCCGGTCGCCACGCAGTTGCATATCGTCGCTGACGACCGCCCAACACTGCGTATGCAGGCGCAAAGTAAGAAGGTCGCCGCTGATGCCTGTATCCACCACACTGCAGAGCAGGAAGAAGAGACTCTCGATGAAGATAGAAGTAAGCACCCCGGATCGGGTTTGGAGGAAGTAGAGCCAGGCCCGTCCGTGGGGAAGTTGTCGTACGCACGTCACGACGGTTCACCAAGTCATGACGGTGCCCCACTATTTCGAGAAACGGATTACAACCCTGATTTAGGGATAACACACACTGCCGTTGCAGGAGTCCGTGCGCGCCACGAATCTCGTGACACGAGCCCTGCATCACGCAGTGCGTCAGTTCAGTCGACCGGCAGTGCCGCAGCCACGAACCGTCGTCCGGAGTCACGTGAATCGGCACGCGCCGTGGTAGGCAATCCGCCTCCCTGCTTGGGACTCCCGTCAACACTGAAAGTTTCTCGAGTTCGAGACGTTGGTGAGCCCGTCATGACGGAGGGTACGCATAAGGAACCTCCTTCGAGGACGTACGACGACCTCCAGTGGAGTACTGTACCGACATTTACGTCGTGAAGGTGCACTCTGGGTAGAGAAAATTTAAAAGAAGACACGTTGCCCTCAGGAAGAGGAGAAGATGAAGAAGTTCACTCAGAAGAGGAATGGACACTCAGAAGAGGAATTCAGAGACTCTAGAAGAGGAATGGATATTCAGAAGTGAAGAGAAGAAATTTGTACTCGCATTTTGCGGTTGAAGTCCGACTTGTGTCGTGTCGAGCCGCACATGTTCGATTTTCAAAGTTATAACCCTGAAAGGTTTTTTATCCAGCTTGCTGGTTCACTTCCATCTTTGTGGATCACAAGAATGGTTTTTCCCTTTCAGAAGGAGGTACTGTTTCCGTGTATATCACGTGTATCTACCGGGTTTAATACCGTTTCGAGTTTCTGCCCAGCATGGCTGGTTGGCGTTAAATTCCTGTTTACCAGGGTTCGTTCTCGTCAACAACGGGTTTTCTCCGTTTTACGGCACTCGCTGTCCACTCTGTGCCGTGGATATTCTAGAACGTCACGCAGATTGCGTAAGAACCACGATTGTCATCGGTTTTCACGGCCTTGCATAATGCTCGTCACTCTCGTAGTCGAGGATAATTTTTGGTCGACCGATTTCTCGGGAGCTTCATTCTTTCCCGCACTGCGGTTGGTAATTCATTTCACCGTTTACACGGGCTTTGGAACACTTTCCGACTGGCTTTCGTGCGTTTCTACACGGTCTGATACCGGAGGATACACTTCTTGTTCGAAAGTTTCTATTTGTTATATGACCCATTTTCATGGTGTTACTGTTGTTCTCAGCCTTGCTGGTTTGGTTATCTCCGTTTTCACGGGCTTTCTACAACGTCTGCTGTTTGCCTTTAATAAGGATCCTACACTGCTTCAGGCTGTACTCACCGTTTTCGGGTTGGAGAAGTTCACGGACTACCGGTTTAATATATTCCGAAGGACGGATTTTCGTTTCGTCTATGACGCTGTCTCTTTCCCACCACTGGGTTTCGTTGCACGGCATGCCGGCGCTGTGTTGCGTATGTTCACTCCCAGTTGGGATCTGGTCACGTCGAAGACGGATTGAGGAAGCCGAAGATTTGGGTTGTTGACGTTAATATTATATTTATTGAAAACACGTCTGTATCTCGACGGTATGAGCTCCGTTTCTTCAACGGGATACTTCCTCCTTGAGGTTGGCTTCCACGCTTTCAGCGCGCAGAGCGATCACATCTCCCGATGGTTTCTTTCCGCGTTGCGGCAACGATTGAAACGCCCCAATATGGGATTGACCGGAAACCCCGATATCTCGGTTCATGAAGCCCTGGAAAGGGAAAGAAGTCCGCCGAAGCGTGCGTATTTGACTCACTGAGTCTGCCGCAGTCTTGCGGGTGGATATGGCACTCCGTCATTGACGGGCTGTGAACTCCGGACCCGTTTACGGGCTTGTACATGTCAGTTTTCAGCCAGATTTCTGGAACTTTGTCAAACTCCCGATATTATCGGTTGGAAGACCCTGGAAGGGTAAGAGGGAACCGCGATTTCGCGTGCGTCGATGCCCAAGAGCCTACCGCAGTACTGCATGCTTGTTTAAGTGTCCGTCAACGACGTGGTATGGAGTTTAAAGCCCCGTTTTCGGGAAGGTTATGGCATTTCGTCACCAGTGTTCTGGGAGTTTGCTAGCCGCTTCGCGCGTGTGCTGTACCGTCATTGACGTGATACGAGACCCAGTTTGGGAGGTCAGACCGCATGTTTGCGGGTGGTTTTCTTGAACCGTCAGTGACGTGGTGAGGAAGTGAAAACCCCGTTTCCGGGTCATGGAGGGCTTGTTGCACCTATCGTATTAGGGCTGTGTTGGTCGTGTCGCACAAGGAGTATCCGTCATTGACGTTGTTTGGAGCACCCATTGGGAATATCGTGCCGCATGTTCGCGTGGTGTTCCGCTCAACGCAAGAACGTCGTTCAAACGCGGAGAACGCCATTCTGGGCGTACTGTAAGCAATTCTGCCACAATGTCGGGAGGCTCGAAGCCCGTCATCGGGTGGCAATAGCAGCTCCGGAGGAGGCTTGGAAGCAGGAAGAAGGACTCGGAGAACCGGAGCGCAACCTGGAAAACTGGCGATGGCTCGCATATACCGCTCCTGCGGTGATGTTACCCAACTTTGTTGGCTTGTCCGGTGCTTCAACCGTCATCGCGACGTGGTGTTCGCACCTAAGGAGGGGGATATGTAGTGCAACGCATTTTGCGGTATATGCTCGCTTTGCGAGGAACTCTTGGGCCTGCTGCGCAGGGAAGGTAGAAGGCAGTGCTGAGGTTGGCACAGCATTGCTGGCTTGTCAGACACGTGTAGCACGGTTGCAAGGGACGGGTGGCACAGCATTGCTGGTAATTTAGATATTTCTTTTGATAGTTTTGGACATATTTTAGGGGGATTACTACACTATATAGTGGCTCGGCCTTCGGCCCTCGCCGCCAAGTAAAGCTCCCCAACCAGGGTTGAACCTTAGTTCTTGGCTCTAAGCTGCACCGCCTTCGCGTGTTCCCACACCTCTTCGAGGGTTGGCCGCGTCGTGCACGGTTAGTTTAACCACCCTGTTCACCAGGAGCATCGCCGACACCGTCGTTGTTATTTACCGTTCATTATTACACACTGTCGTGGATACTCACCCCTGTATAGGGCTTCGTCTTGTTCGCTCGTGTCTCTCGTGGCCCTACTCTCGTTCGCCGCGTCGCCGGGTTTCCTCTTTGGTTTTCCCCATTCACTTGGGTTCCCGTTTCCCCTTTTTGGGCTTGTCGCCCACCCTTTCGTGGTTTGTGAACCTCCGACACGTAGTCGTTGTCTCCGCCACTTCCGTGAATTATTAGACCTCATCTGAGGATTACACACACTCACGTGTATCTCCATCCGACTTCTCGGCCATCTCATACCCTCACCCGTACATCGTGACGGTAGGTCCCGGTTTACGCCCGGCTAGTGCACCTACCCGTGAGGGGCTCTATTGCTGTTGCTACTCTATTGAGGGGAAGGCTCCGAACACCTTTCGTGTCTTTCTCCCGTTCTCGAAGTTTGCACCACATCTGCCACGGGTGATAAAAGCAATACAAGTCAAACAGAATCCCAAGGAGAGTATCACGTTTATACCGTAACGGACGTTTATGAGGTTAGGCGATCTTTTCATTTCTTCAACCCCGTTGGTTCGGAACAGAAGAACGCTGCTTTGTTCAGAGTGCAGGTTAATGGTCAGGATGAAAGGGTAGTCCTTTGCCCCATAAACGAAACTGCGACGGAAAAGCGATGATTTTCTTCGGTCATCAAAGGAGCTTATAGGTGTTCTCAATATTTTCCTTGCGGCTTTCCAGAATGTCTACAGCATTGTCTATAGCTCGAATCTACTCTCATGTGTTCACAGTCGATCATAAACGGCGGTCTTGAGCTGATTGGCACAATCAGGCTCAGCATGTAACCCATTCGCTTGAGACAAATAGCCCCTGCGATATAGCTGATGCACGTAGATAGCGGCGCGACAGCCGTCACCAACACAAAGCGTCTGAACGGGGATGCGAAGGCAGTTGGCAGCGTTGAAATCCGGCAATCCATTCTCACCACTTGCATAGTTAGCAAAGACCAAAGAGCGATCTCTCGCATAGAGGATGTAGCCGCCACGATACTGCAGCAACAACTGCAACTCGATAGCAAATTGGTCGCCGGCAAGCGTGAACTTGCGCTCCGGCAGTGCAAGCTGCACCAGCACGCAGCTCCACGAGGGCAGCTACGCCTCACGATACGCAAAACGGCCCGCCTTGAGTCGCGCCAGAACGTGCGCTTGTGCGAGACGGGTTAGCATGGCATGCTGAGACTAGTACAGAACACGAACTCACACTCGCATCCCAGAGCGGACCGTTTGCCGTAGGATGCGAGGTCTGCGGCGGGTGGCTCCGGCGTGCACGACAGTGGCAGCTGGCTGAACGGACTGGGGGTTACTACGACATGCGGCGGCAGCAACAGCGGCTCTGGCGACCAAGGAGGGGAAGCGAACGGCTGCGCGAGGCTTTTGTCCAACGAAGAACGTGATCTTAGAGCGCCTCGGAGACAAAGCTGTCGTACGACCGCATGGACCACTCGCAGGGCAACGCCGACCACGGAGGAGGAGGCCCGAAGCTGCAGTGCAAAGAAGCGAAGGCAGCAGCACCCGATCACGTTTGCCTTCACGCGTGGCATGTGGCGAGCTGTACGCGATGTGGAGGACAACGCACTGCTGCGCGCGAGGTTGCGCGGCGACGGTCCACGCTACGCGCCACGTCGTGGCGCCCAGCGCGCGAAGCCACATGGCGCCAATCACGCCACTGTTCATCACGCGTATGCAAGATACCGGCGCGACGTGGCCAGCTGTGTCTGTGGCCGGCGCTTTCGCCGCGCTGGGGCCGCGCGGCACTGCCGCGGCGGCAGACGTTGAATGCTGCATGCCCCGGTGCCGGGCGTCAACTCCCGTCGCGAAACACGTGCTGAGCGACGACGCGCGGCGACTGCGCCTTGCGCGACGGCGCGGCGCTTTGGCGCACTGGCGTGGTACAATAGTGCGCCTCAGAGCGCAGCTCGCAGCGCCTCTGTGGTTCCCAACGCCGTTGCGACGCATCGCATGTTGTGTTTGGGGCGCGCAATCTTGTTGGCTCCAGACGCAGTAGGACTGCTTCGTCGCATGGGAGGGCGCGCACATTGTGTAGGGCTCTCTCGCACTCTACGCCGTGCTGGACGGCCATTGCGGCGTGGTCGCCACCGAGTTTGTGCGCGCGCGTCGTCTCGGGGGTGCTGGGAGACGAACGTTGGAATAAGCGCGTGTTTCCCAGTTGCCAGGAGGTGTTGCAACATGCCGCTGTTGCTGGGCTTGAGGTCAGGCTGCTGAAGATGAGCGCGGAGCGGTGGGTTTCCGACAGCACCGCCTTGTGCCTGCTGTTTGTCAACGGCCTTCTTTTCGTTGCTAACGCGGGCGAAAGTCGCATTGCTCGCCTTCGAGGACGGCTCGTATCGCGCCTTGAAGGCCTCGCACAGCGTCCGCGACGCACACGAGCTCAAGAGCTTGCAGCAGGCGGGGGCCATCATTCGCAACGGCCGCATGCTCGGTCCGGATAAGCACCTCGACGTCACGCGTGCACTCGGAGATGGCGATCACAAGCTTGACGCAACCAGCGCCCTGTCGGCCGACCCGCAGATCTCCAAGCACCACATGCAGAGTAACCACAGCCGCATCCTGCTTGCCACCGATGAACTGTGGAATACAGACTTGTTGGACGAGCAGGAGCTGGCATCCATGGCGCTCAATGAAGCGCACACGGAGCCGCTGCCAGAGCATGCACGAACCATTGTCAACGAGGCGTTGCGATTCAACTCTCGCGATAACGTCACCTTGATATTCCTTCAACTCAACGTGTCACAGCAGCAGTACGCTGAGTATGTTCGTGCCACCGCCCACCATCAGCCGTTGCAAGGTGTGCGCGTCGACGACGCGCCACAAGTTCCGCAGCAGTTCAAATGCCTTCACTGGGAGACTTCAGTGCCGCTGCAGTCAACGTCGTCTTCATCAGCAAGCTCCTCATCAACAAGCGTCAAGCGTCGCAACGGCAAGCTGCCCAGCGTCAAATCTCTACTACGTCTCTTCCACGCGGGCAATTCTCGCTAAATGTAGTCATCAAATACCTAACTCCTGTATAGCCATAAAACCTCTTGCAATCTGTCTTCATGCTCCGACAGTCACATCAGGTTAGCTTATCATTATTTACAGCTTTCCCCCCAAGTCTACGTTGCAATGGTCACACTTATCGCCACTCTCGCCCCCGCAGCAATTCTGTCAAGTCGGCGCCAACTTTTGAGCGTTCAGCATCGTTTCCTGCTTTGTGCGTTGCTGCCCTATCCATGTCCGCATCATTCCGATTGTTATACGACACCTGCGCATCTGACGGTGATGGCGAAACGCTCACCTTGCTCTCCGCGCTCTTTATTCGCGCATCGCCCACGCGCGGCTTGTTCTTCAACCAGGAGCAATTCCGAATGTGCAGTTCAGCTACCAATTTGGTGAATTGTAGGATCGGCTGTGTTCTATGATGCACCTGCTGTGCCCTTTCTGTCATAGGATGAATAGTAAACCAGGTTAGCATATCCCCTACTTGAGTTGTCACGCGCGTTTCATCAAGAGGGTGGTCGTCGACAGTACCACTGAACACGATGTCGGTCCCGCCATGTTCTGGGCTCTCTAAAGTGAGCAGTGCCACGGCGGCACATCCGCAGCCCGCAAACGGTTCACTTGTATTCTTTGCTTCTCCGCTGTGGCACCATGATGCTTCCGATTTGATATGCGTATGTCGGTCATAGCGACGAAAAACCAACTCCTCGACGTAGCGTTTAGTGGGCAATCCAATCAATCTGACGACCTTCCCCAAAAGTTCAGCAATGTCCTGCTCTCGTCATGGGAAAGCAAATTAGAATCAGTGGTCCGCCCGACTGAAGACGACAATCAAAATAGGGCAAGACAAGTGCGTGCTATACCTACCGTGTGCGTGTCCTTCACATAGAGCACAGTTTCTCGTACATCGTTTGTGTCGAACAACTCTCCAGAAAACGCCTTTTCGGCCGCATTCGTTAACAATTGTACCTCGCCTTCATCAAGAACTGCCGACATGCAGAAAACTCTTGGATACTGCGATTGCACCTTGACACTGACACCTTTTCTGAGGTGATGTAAAGCACTGTAGTTGGACGTAAGATGCTTGCGAGGTACGTCCCAAACAGAAGAAGATAAGCGTACATCTTCTAGGTGCGGACGTTTCTCATACCATGCGCAGATTTCGCTAAACTCGCAATGCGATCGAACTTCATTTGCGATGTTCTGGACTTGACGAAATATTTGATTGTGAAACTTTCCCAGCAGGATTTCTGCAATGAGAATGACGGTACTGTGCCAAGGAAATAGTGTTGTACGGGACTTTGCGGGAATCTGGATGTTGTTCACCGAAGGAATTGTTGCTGGTCTCAAATGCTCCAGATTTGGCGCGTTGGGACGCAGGAGGTCAGGATGTAGGCGTTGTCTTCGTCTAGCACCTCCGCGCTGATCTTTCATCGCGCCCAAGGTGCGGGACGCTCCCTGGTTCCTTTCAGATCGAGGTGGGGAAACGAGAACGATGCTGTTGGTGACAAAGCACATTGCGCATTTTAACCGATAGGTGACGTATTTGATATTTTTGGCGCCTTTTTTCCGCAATCATATCGATCAGATCAGCGCCGTGACTGTATGCCCATTTGGGAATTCATGTCTGGGAAAGCGCGCAGGCGTTGTAGTGCCTCACAGGCTTCGTTGCTTTTGACAAGACTACATTCGGAAGGCATTATCTTTATGACCATTCTACTCGGCATGTTGGAAAGAGTATTTTGCAGCATATGAAATGCTTCTAGTAACAAAGAGCATTGTATCAGCATGTTTGCCAGCGATAGAGCGTTGTAGTTTGCAAAAGCTGGCTATAAACAATACCTACCCTGGATGGCCAGGATGATGGACGCTAATGTTCCCGAAGACACGCTGTTCGCAAATCTGCGCTTCTTCAGGAATAACGGCTTGTTTTCCAGTAACGACAAGCACGTGATGTAGTACGTGCCTTGGCGAAAGGACCCTGCGATAAGGATTTTTGCTTGTGTGAGCGAAAGACACGACGCAGAAAGAAGAAGACACTGCGCGTTAACTAAGCGTTCATGCATTAATGTCGAAGAACATAAATGGCGTTCACGGTGTCGAAGGTTCGCAAGCGACACTCGTATCGATACTCGGGTGAATCTGCGATTCGGATTCTCGATGGTACGTGCTTGCGGCCCTCAGGAGGATGTCGAACAAGAAACGAACAGACGGTATGCAATTGGTCTAGAACATGCGCCGGGGTTGCTGCTGCGCTACAACATGCGGATACAAGATGTACGTTCCAAAATGGCACTCGTACAAGCTCACTGAAACCGGTAGCAAGGCAAAGCAAATGGATAAGAGGACTAATCATGTGGGCATGCTCGACGCGGTAGACTAGCGCCCATTCAGCGCAGTGTCGAAAGCGGAACTGACTTTGCGACATGCCTGACTCAGCGCGACACTCAAGCACCAGAGAAGGTTGCGAGCAAATTGTACGTGCTCCCGCTTCGCCAAGCGATCACGCTGATGTCGCACAAGCCAGACGAGCATCAAGCATGTACGCGGCGCCGCACAAAGCACGTCGACGAAGTGCACGACAGTTACGAGGACGTGCGCCAGCGGCGATTCCACACGCGTGAAAAAAAGGCGTGTGCTGCTCGAACGAAAACGCACGTGGCCAGCAGGTGGGCAAAGCGTTGCGCGCCATTTGCACGCGGCTGATTGGCCGTTTGCGGTTTCAAGCGCTTCACGTCAACGAGCCCGCGCGGCACGCTTATTTTCAGGCGCTTCTCTTCGCCACTGTCGCGCTCGCGCCCCGCGTGCAAGCTCATTGTGCGAGCACGTACCGCCCGCCAGCTCTTTCGCATCGCCATAGCTTCGACCCTCCGCCATTTCTCACCTTCTACCTTCGCCGCCGTGATCACTGCTCACCTTCCCCTCATTGCCAACGCCTTTAAAAGGGTTTTGATTGATTCTTTCGCCGTCTCTGTGCGCTTGTCTTCCTTCCCACTCCGCTCTTGCTTTCCCCACCGCCAACATTAGCGCCTTCAACATTGCAGGCTTTGCCGAGCGCGTCATGCGCAGCGTGGAACTGTCGCCCTCGCTGCCCCAGCGACGGTCGCAGCTCGTGCAAGCCCTCAAAGTGTCAATTGCTTACACGCACAACTCTTCGCGACCGTCCGACTACGATGTGCGCCCACCGTCAAGTCCTCCCTCCTCCTCCTCTGAAATAGATGCCGACTCCGTCTCTCGCCCGTCACTGTAAGTTCACGAACCGCGCGCCCGGGCCGCGCCACTTGAAGAATATTATGGAAACGAACTCCGTCCTATCGAGCTTCTAGAGGAGCTCAAGTCTGATCGTCTAGAGGGGTTTTACAACCTGTCGTTCATGCTGCTTGCGTTTTGTCTGGCGTTTCTGTTTGTCAGGAATGTTTTGGAGGAAGGTTTTGGCGCGTGGCCGAGTTCCATTTGTTACGGCACTTTGTTCAAGCACGCCGTGCGTTTGCTGTTTCTTACTTTCATACTGCCGTTGCCGTTTTTTGTGGCGTACTTCATCCCAAAGGGTATGCAGACAAGATAACTTACCGTGCACCAAACGCTTATTCTGCACCGGCTTAGGTTTGTCATTGTTCTTCACTGTGGCCACCAAGCTGCTGTTTCTGGCGCAGGTGAATCCGTTGTTCGGACTGATTCATGGCATGTTGTTCGTGGCAGCGGCGCTCAAGCAGCACAGCTATGTGCTGACCAACCTGCTGCTGGATAAGGAGACTCAGCTTCGCCGCATGCAACGTCAGCGCCAGCGATTGCGCGCAAGTGCGTCAAACGAAAATAACCGAATGACTACGACGACGGCGGCAGCAGCGACGGCGACGGCGACGGCGACGACAACAACAACAACAAACACAACCACAACCACAACGACGGCAACCACTAGTGCAGCATCGGAATCTTCGTTGGACTCGCGCGGACGCTCCAATGCAGCAAGCAGCAAGCGAGTGAAATACCCGCGCAACCTGACGGCCGGCAGTATGTTGTACTATGCGGTGGCGCCGGAGCTGGTGTACGAAACGAGCTACCCGCGCACTCCCACGGTGCGCGTCCGATACGTAGGGTGGTACAGCATCCAGATGGTGATGTCCATGGTGATTCAGTATGTGCTGACCATGCAGTTCTGCGTGCCAAACTGGCGGCTCGGGCGCGGCACGGACGACGAGCCGCGACTGCTGTGGTACATGGTGAAACTGGCGCTGCCGTGCTTCTTCATCTGGCTGCTGCTATTCTTCGAGTTATTCCACTGCGCGCTGAACGTAGTGGCGGAGATGACGCGCTTCGCAGACAGGCAGTTCTACCGCAAGTGATGGAACGCGACGACGCTGCAGGCGTTCTGGCGCGAATGGAACGTGCTAATGTACGAGTGGTGCGAGCGCCACCTGTACGTCGAGGGCAAGGTGGGGCGCAGCATGGCGGCGCTGGGGACGTTCCTGCTGAGTGCGATCCTGCACGAGTACGTCGCATTCTACGACTTCCGCATGCTGCAGCCGTACGTGTTCCTAGGCATACTGTCGCAGCTGCCGCTGAAGCGCTTGCCGGAGCACCTGGAGCGACAGCGCGCGAGCAACGTGCTCATGTGGAGCATGCTCTTCGCTGGCAAGTGCAGCATGGGCATGCTCTACTTGCCCGACTACCTGAGCCGCTTCGCTGCGCTTGTGCATTCCTGACACGAATGCAGTATTGTAATATACACCGGGCGCGCTGTAAGCTGCGCGCACTCGCGCGCTATCCCTAAAACCCACGACTGTAGCAGCTCTACCAGTGTGGAAATTCCACACCGGTAGAGCTGCTATCCACTCTGTGGATATGCTCTTCGGTGCAGCCTCGTTCTACTCGTAGCGCCTCCGCGCCGCGCGCTCGCATTGCACCGATGCGCCAGCCATGCTGCCTCCCGTACGACGTGCTGCTGGGAGTCGTGCACGTGCTTCGCGCACGCGCTACGCATACCGGTACGACCGCACCCGCGCTCGCGCTCGCGTGTACGTCGCCTTATCTGCGCCGCTTCGCGGTGCACGCGCTTTCGCTATCTACCCCTTTTACAACTCTGCGTCCACTGTGGCGCTCGACTCCCGATTGTTTTGCGCTTGACGCCCGTTACACCCGCTCTTGGACCACTTCAAGCGCCTGAGCGACTCGCAGAGACACAGTGGCACGTTGGTTCACCACGTTTGCAAGCACCCGGCTCTGCGCGTCGCGCGCTGCGTCGTGGCGCCGGCCGTCATCGACCACAGCAACGTGCTTATCGTGCGCCTGGACTCCATGCTTGACGCGGTGCTGCTGCTGCCGTGGTTGCCGCAGCTGCTGTTTGTGAACGGCCATCTCGCACTGCCCGCCCGTCATGCGCACAGCGCGCTGTGGATGGCGGCGATGCGCTCGTTACCTTAGTGGCGACCGCAAGCATTGTGGCCAAGGTTCTGCGTGATGATATCATACGCCGGTTTGCCAGCCAATATCTGCACTAAAACTTCCAGCGCAGCGTGGGCTACCCTACTCAGCTCCACCGCCAGGAGCTCATGCAGCACGGTCCGTGCGCCATTCACAGGCGTTCGTTCAAACCGGTTCGCGACGTGGCCGCTCGATGAGCGCCCAGAGGTTACACCATGCGCCGCCTACGTTAAAGTCACGCCCGTCTTCTGTCACCGCTGAGCAGTTCATGGGCAGTTCATGTTTCTAATAGCCATAGAGTTGTAAACGATGGTGCTGCCAGGTTGTCTTTGGGATGGAAAGCCTTTTGAGAAATTACCGGTGCAGCGACTGCGAAGGCGGCCCAGGGCGGGACGGGAATATGACTAAAGGCCTGCGTGGAGACGATACCGTTGAGCAAAATTTGAGCCATCTCCGGCAACAGCCTCTCCGAAACATATCCAACGTGCATCAGTTCCATATCGGAGGCATTTTATATCCAGCACACATCAGAGAAATATCATCTTTATATCACGCTTTGCTTTATCGAGACTTTATCTAACAACGGCATTTATCGAAGTTGTACTCAATTTATATCTGAAAACAGGACGGGTTCAGAACTGTATCGATTCGGTATCGATATTATATCTCCCATTTTGACCCATAAACGCAGTTTATATGAAATCTATATCAAAATTATATAAAAATTATATCCAAAATCCGCACTTTACATCAAATATATACCAAAACTATATCTCCCATTTCCACTGGGACTTGTTGTACGTTTTATTTTCCAAGTTCAGAACAAAACGAGCCTTTCAACGTTTGCATGCGTTCTACTCATGATATGATCTAATGACAGGTGGGAAGAGAAGTGCGAGCTCCCACCGATCGGGCGTACTATACTACACAGATAGCCGAACCGTTGCAGCCGTAACGGGGAGTCCCTCTGACAAGGAGTTATACACCGCCGAAGGCGAAAAAGGCTACAGCCGAGATCCTTAAGTAAGATCAATCTTGTTGAGCAGATATAATGGGCCCGACGGCGGCCACGCCAGCGCGCTATGTAGTGCTCTCAACAAAAATTTATAAATAACATTAACTTAACAACCCATTAATCTTGGCAACCGCCCACGCGTAGTGGCAAACCTCCCATCAACTTCACTCTGTCCCACTTGTCCGAACCATATTGATGGAAACCATCAGTTGTTACTAGTCATATACTAGTGTGTACCTAGCAAACCCATGAACGAGAGTTATGACTAAGTCAAACCAGAATTCTCATACGGGAGGGTTGCACTACAGGAGCCTTGTGAACTGCGGCAATAATAACATCGAAAAATAGGAAGAAACGGCGTGTAACGCAGGTGGTTTCTTCTTTGCCCATTAAGGATGCAAAATCTTCTGGAAGTCAAGAAGTCGAGGCTGACAACCTGCAGCAGCCCTAGAACAGCACTAGAAAATGCCGAATTCTTTGGCGTGTGCGTAGATCACGGTACTTCGCAACCCGTCAGCCTACCGTATGCACTACAACACAGCACGACAATCGAAACGAGCGCGCCATGGGAATCGGTAGTAGTGCTGCAAATTCTGCAGCAGTTCACAGTAGTTTTCCAGAATCTCCGTAAGTTCAGGACAGTACTCCAAAGAGCAGCTGTAAGCAGTAATGGTACTTCAACAGCGTCGTGTCCGTCATGCGAACCGCAGAAGCGGCGGATGAGGTGTATCAAGTTGAACACCTTTCAGGGGAAAGTCGCTCGCTACAAACGGCTGAGTGCTTCGCACTTGTAGGGGAAAAATTATTAGAGTGGTGCAGACAACGTCCTGGAGTCAACGTGGACTATGATTTAGCGCTGCGATACCGTCTGTATGAAGATAATGATGGGACTTTATGGTACATAGAGGAAGTAATGTTAGTGGCGAATACCTGTTTTTCACTAGATCAATACGGTGTCATGATCTTAGACGGTCCAGCAAACTACGCAAGGAACCACGACAAGCCACTTTGGGGCTGGAGTTGTGTGACTTAAAAAGTATAGAGGGCACGCGGCTTTGTGCAGCGCTCATGTCAGAAGCAATATGGGACGTCCCAGTGATGTGTGACCGGCAAAGAGTGTGCAATCTTGTTTTGCTGGTTCCACGACATAGCGTCTCTGCATTCGATGCCTTGGACCGTCATTGTTTGGCTCACCCAAGAACTTCAGTATGATTCTCGTGTTCGAGTCGGTTCCCAGGTTCAAAAGGCACCAAAAAGTACGAACTCACTGATGGTTATATGGCGGTGTCCAACAAGCATAACTTCTGTATGCATGCCTCGTTAATCAACGTAGCAGAAAAAGTAGTGGGGGCACGGTTCACGAATTGCGCCTCGGTATTGTCGCAGTATTAAGATTCACCGACATCGCACAATGGTTGGAACGCAGGTAACATGAAACGAAACCGTGTCGAGGTACCGAAGTCAGAACCAAGCCGACTGAGATGGTTAGAAAAGCAGTGTGCCCGAGTGTACTTGGCTCCGTGGCGAAATGTAAATGTGGACCATGTGTTATGCGTCCATGCAAACAACTGTGCAGTTCTAAATGCGGTGGAGCCATACCCACTTGAGCTTTCTTACTTGTCCCTGTGTGCATGTTTGAGTGGAAGGGGTGAGGGTGCGAATGTGAGAGAGCTGCGCGAACTTGTCTTCCTCTGTCGCTCGAAGGGGACCTTCTGGCAGAAAACGAGTGTGGCCGAGAGTACTTAAACCGTTTATCTCTCAACTCTTGAGTCTACTAAAACATTTCTCGGCCTAGCTTTTGTTTGAAACTCTCTTCGCTTGTTGCGGTAACGACTCATGTATAGCCCGTGTCTTCATCACCTCATTAAACATCCGGAACATCACAAATTTTCGTTTCTGCAATGCATCCTGAGCGTAGTACGTATCGGTAAAGGCCCATGTGCGACGTTAGATGCGGTCTTGTCTCGGCCCGCTTTGCTAACTGCGGTCTGGCAGTATCTGCTGTTGGCGTCCAAAATGGAGAATATTCGTGCGTCTCTGAGTGAGTCGATGCACTCCTCCATATGTGGTAGGGGACAGGTATTCCCTACGGTAACGGTGTTAAGGCGGCAGTAATCCGCGCAGAAACGCACGCTCCCGTCCGTCTTCTCGTAGAAGACGATGGCGCGAGCCCATTCTCCAGTTGGCGGTTAGATGACTCCTGCTGCCAGCTGTTGGGTTATTTTCTTAAGTTCTAGCTCCCTCCGGGCGGGACCGGCCAGGCATAGCATCTGAAATATGGGTTCAGTGTTTGGTTTCATTTGTTTTATATGCTTCACAACAGAGATCTTGCCCAGAGGGTCATCTCGCATGTCTGCAAACGGTGTAAGGACCTCCATGACTTTTTCCAGTTCCTCTTCATACTCCTGGATAATTTGAACCCGTTGGATCCATTCGTCGCTCTTATCGTCACCGTTCGGGCTGGATTGCATTTCTCGCAAGATCCCTCCATCCTCAGTCGCGACGCTCCGCGCAGCGTCCAGCTGGAAAGTTATTAAATCGATGGGCGAAGGTAATGCGAGACCATTAACAGTGCGTTTGTGAATGTGAAATGGTCAGTCGGACACACTGGCAGCGCGTACGAAGAATAAGACATCTAACGGTAGGTACATGACGCCATTTGCGAGAGGCAAGAGTGCTAGTGTGGATCCGGTGCGGGGGTCGGACTGCAGGAATACCAGGCCGAACGCTTTTGGCGGTAACTTGCAATTGAGTGTCCGACATAAGGGGTAAGGTTACTGAGCGAGAAACGTGGATTTTGTTCGACCGGTTAGTCCGTTGTGGCTGAGTTTGATACCGTTCGACGGACGTTTGGGTGTGTGGTCCGTAGGCGTGGAATAGAACCGATATGGGTATGAGAATGCCGTAGTAGGACTGTCCGTTTTCGGGGCAGAATTTCGAGTACGTATCGATCAATAAACGATGTGCCCAAGAGTACATTCGATGATAAGTTTGATACGAACAGGAATTAACCGCGTACGTGAAGATCGCCAACGTGGACTACGAGAGATATAGTACCGATATAGTCCATGCGGTATCGAGATGCATCAGTGACGCGTGGTTTGATGTCTGTACGTAGTCGGGATTGCCATCGTGGGGGTAAGTGCTGTTCGGGGATCTGAAAAGGGCCCGCGCAGCCACCGAAGACGCCTGTAAGGAATTAAATCATTGTTAATGTCAGCCCAACGGACAGTTGTATCTTGTACTTGGCATTGGCCAGCTGGATAGTGTCATGCAGTCTTTGCATTGCTTCCAGGGTGCAGGTGAACGCAGAGGCCTCCGTGTGAGGCCTCGTTTCTTTGAGCTCCCATCGTTGGGGAGGAACTGGTGCTCCTACGCGTCTTCATTTTGTGTCACTGATTCACCACAGTTTCTTCTACGAGCATGGCCTGTTGGCCAGTGCGATTTTCAGCTAGCCACGGTCGAACCTGTGTATTTGACGGTATCCGAGATTTGAAGAGGGTGGTGGCGGTTTTCGTGCGGGACTCGCGCCACCGTAATAACCTTCTTCGCCTCGAAGTTGATCGTTTTCCTCAGGAATGGCAAGGAGTTTGGCCTTCACGTCCAGCCGGAGCAGTTGGCAACAGTCGAGTTCTATTGAGAGGCGGATGCGACATTAGCGGTCTTTTTGCACTTGTCTAGAGGCGTTTACTGTGCCCCAACTGGAGTTGTTCGGTTAAGACCGAACGGATTCCGCTGGCGTAGAGAGGCTTGAAATTGTTTGAGGTGATGGTAGCGAAGAGCCTTGTGAGACCACGAAGATGTTGTCTCCTTCCTCGTCCGATAAGGAGTAGGTGGACGCTGAGGGTGACTCGATACTATTCACCTTCTTTATCGTACGTGTGGTTCGTCGACGAGCCTATGCGTTCTGAGGATCGACCCAGACGCATTGGTGTCTTGATGCACAGTGCGTGTCACCGTATGATTCCGCACACCGGTCAAGGGCGTCGTATCCCAGACTGAGGTGAGTTCCCAAATCGTTGCGTACATGCACCGTATGGTGGATAAGAGGCCTTCCACGAGTAGGTCCTTTAGGTCACGGTCTGTGAAGATGTTGCCGCAACTTAACGCTTTCGTGCACAGTTTCTGTGCAAATTCTGTTTCGGACATGCCCAATGAGTGGGAGTAGAGCGTAACCTCAGCGGTCGCGTCAGCAATGACGTCATCGGTTGCGTATGTGATGAGCAAAAGGTAGCGACCTGCTCGTAAGTTTGGAATGCCTCTTCACGTGGTTTGTCGACCACACCAGACTCACCCGTAGTGCGGGAGTGTACGAGGGCGTGCGCTGGTCGTATCAAGTAAAATTGAAAGCACGAGAGAGCCACGCCCTTTGTGAACCCCTTATGATTGCAGGCGGTCTTAAACGGCTGCGGGAAATTGAGGACGGATATGG
The DNA here is from genome assembly GCA_022539475.1 of Gracilaria domingensis. Lineage (NCBI taxonomy): Eukaryota > Rhodophyta > Florideophyceae > Gracilariales > Gracilariaceae > Gracilaria > Gracilaria domingensis. The sequence goes on along the minus strand of VCMS01000131.1, from coordinate 3,030 downwards.
GGTCCATTCCGAAAAAGGAGAGCCGCTTCATTTGGACCTTCGGTTTCTTTTGGTAACGCGCAGTTTGGCGCGCTACCTTTGAGTCGTACTTCTGGATACAACGTAGTAGCCGGTACGAACGGTAGTCCAAATTCTTGGTGAACTGGACGTTCAAGGGTTCAATGCGATTCAGCACTAGATTATACTAACGGGAACGTCGTCGTGTCGTTCGGCCTCTCTGCGTGGGCTTCGGGAGTCTGTGACATCGTCTAAGTGGGTATGTTCGTCATCAGATGAAAAATGCGACGAGTCCGATTCGGTATCCGAATGTCGCTGCCTTCTGGAACAGCGACGGTTCTTTCGTCTGCGTGTCGAGTTGTCCTAATCAGAATTTCCGCTCGGTTTTCGGCTTCGCTTGCGGTGATTCTTCTCGTCTTCAGAAAAATCGCTCGAGCTTCCGTCTAGGTCATCATGTCGTGGTATTGGCCGTAGGTAGATGTCAGTCGGCTTCCTCTGTGAGGCCTTCTGAAGTTCCGGTCGTCCTTCCCTTCCACCATGATTAGATGATTTGTCCGTTCGGCCCGAAATGAGCTTTTGGGGATTGGCCGTTAGCTGTGCTATCAAGACGCCCAGCGTGTCACACCAACCTTTCTGCATTCGTACATCCGTGGGGTCGGGTTTACATACTTTTTCTATTATGCGGCGAACTATCGGTGGAATGTCTTTGCGCATTATCTCCGGGGTGCGGTCCTTGACGCATAACTCGACGGCCATGAAGACGTGAACCTGGATTTCCGTGCGGAGTCCCTCCAGGGCGTACGCTGCTTTATCGTTCCAAAGCTGATGAGTGCGTATCCGCTGTGGCTCGGGAGGAGACGCAGGGCCTTCTGCTTCGCATGGCTGGAACCCCGTCTCTGCGGTGGGCCCGGAGTTCATGTTCTTATTTCTTTTTCGTCCGTTCGGATCGGACTGCAGGTTCCCCGAGCGAACAATGCGTTCGGGCTCATCTGAGGGCGTCGCATAGGCCGTCGCCGCACTTCGTGTGCTCCGACGGCCAACCAAAGCGTGTTCCGAAGCGAGACAGGGTGCAGAAGAGCCGGAATTAGCGTTTTCTTTTCCGACATTCAACCCTTCTTCTTGCTTTCCTAATAGAACATGCGAGCTCATCTCGAGAGTATCGTTACCTAAGCGGTTCGTCGGTGTTCTCGGAACTGGGAAAGTGAGTGCTAGTTGTGGAATAGTTGCTAGTTTAGTCCCTGAAATGGGCGAGCGAGGGGGTAGGCAGCGTTTGCACTCAAAAAATTAACAAACTTTGGAATAATATATTCCACTGTACGTAATTTTTTCTTCAGTTTCTCTGGTTTTTTTAGCAGGTTCAGTTTGCCTTCAACCAGAACTGTATCCCTTTCCAGGAACAACTTTGTTTACTTCACTGGCGCTAGTTTTCCTACTCGTTTCATTCAGGAACACAGTGCAAATCTCAACAACCTTCCCCACCACACCCGTCCCATGTCACACGCACTCAGCTCCAGTGACCGTCAAACCAACTGCAGCACACATCAAAAAAAACTTTACTCATCACGCTTTTCAGTCTGCGTATCCTCAAACGTCATCTCGTAAAAGTTTTGCCCGAAGCTCTGTCCATTCCCCTACACGCGACTCGCTCCCATATGGCTTCCCACTTCCCTCACCTTTTCATCCTCCTGCTTCTCCAGAGTCCTCTCCGCGAGCAGCACCACTTCGTTCTTCTCAACCCTTCCACCCCTCCCCTTCTCTTCTTCAAACGGCTCCACGCGCTTTCTTCCTCACCACCATCAACATCCCTCTCGTTCCTTCTACCACTCTTCGGCGTCACCGGCGAAGCTTGCCTACCACCTCCCGCCGCCCCCTTCAAGAACCTCTTCATGTTCATCACCTGTCGCATCAGTGCCTCCAGGACTTCCAACCTCCCCTTCAACTTCCTATTCTTCTCCATGACATCAGCAACATCCTTCGCCAAATACTCTACCATCTTCTCACCATAACTCTTCATCTCCATCCCCACCACCTTCAACCCCCCTCGCACGGTAGATATCACCTCCAGCGATACGACATCCTCAGAAACGCTCAGTACAGCACCTCCTATGTCTACTACCTTTTTCCTTAGAAAGTCATCCACCTCCTCCTTCACCTCAATCTCCATCAACTTCATACCCTCCTTCATGTCCTCCGCAAACCCCTTCTGCGGCGGTGCTCCCTCCCCACCACCACTCCCCATCTCCATCCCAATCTCCAGCTGGCTCAAGTGCACCACCCTCTTCTCACCGCCCGCCTCAGCGTCCCCTACTTCGTCTTCCAAACGCGTCCCCCATATCTCCTTCATCCTTCCTCTCAAGCAGCGCCAAGAGCTCCTCGTCTTTTACATACCAATTCGACATTATGCAGTATACGAACGCGCGCGTTCTTAGACAAAATACAAGATCGCGAATTGTGCCACGAAAGAGAACGCGATTCCAACGCCCATGATCCAGACCGCCACACAGCCCACGCGCATGCACTGTTCGTCGAGAATACTCTCATCTCGTTTTCGTGCCAACGTACTCCGCCGTGGACAGTCAATAACCATCCAATGACCATCCATACGCCTCGAAACCTCTCAACGTGAAGCACCCCGCTCCAAACTATACTTCTTTTTCTTCAGTATGGTTCACTAATTCTGATTGCGAAATAATATGAAAACTACAATACAAGTACTTTTCTCTCACGAAGGGGGAAAACTACAGGACAGGTAGCTTTCTCTCCTGAAGAAGGCCAAATTCTTTCACGATCACTGCTCGAACACCACGGTACTCATCTGTATGGTCACAGCTTCACACAACAACCAATGTTAAAGCCCAAGAAGCCTCTCATATCCCCCAACATCTTTCCTTCTTCAAACTCCACCAGTTCAATCCTTAACAAACCTCTCTCTCAGTAACACCGTTCAATAAAAAAAGATGTTTACGAAAACGTATCCTTTCTACCAGACAACCTTTACCGACGCCTCTCTCTTCATTCGAGCATAAAGCCCTT